>OZ022505.1:28187783-28468163 GCA_963989385.1 Ctena decussata
CATTAACATGTCTACATGCATGCACAATCTTATGTCAACTGATTGCATAACTTGCGAACTATAGGCCATCGAAATTTTTGTAAACAAAAGTTTGTGCGACTTTAGCTCCCAAACGGAATAAAAGCTAAAGCTGAAATAGCCTTCATTCTATTTCACTTATTTGTGTCTACACATGTATATGTTTTGCAGAGACTCAAAGCTCTTGAGAATGGAGAAAATGAGGTGTCAATTTTGCATTGGACCCTATGGGAAAATGCATTAAACGCCTACTGCTCCGACGTTCAGCGACCGATAACATCCATCTTTACACTGTAAACGGTAATTACATAGGTACATGCCTGGGGCAAATAACAGCGCAAATAATTGTCCATGTGCAGAGTAATAAAGGAGCAAACTTTTATATATGGGCCTGCAGTGGAAGTTATTCTTAAAAGGTGACTTTCACGAATCGTTCTGAAACTGTGCTAAATTACAGATAATTCCCATATATTTCTTGGGAGAAAATGCCCTGAAATTCTCCTTTCTTCGTTGTCGAGATATTCGAGGGCAAAGTCGTGCAGTTTTCGACTTCCAGGGGCTATAACTCGAAAACTAAAGAACGAGAATTTTTGGCACATATGGTCAATTGAATGTTTATCCCAACCCTCTCATTTGGCACTAGTTTCAGCCCGAATTGTGCAAGTCACCTAAGGTCACGAATCGTCCCGAACGTGTAGCCCAAATTGTGAAAATTTCAAACCGCTACTGCTTGCTTGTTTGAGTAGGTAGCCATCTGAAACTTGGCATATATAAAGGTCATTAACATGTCTACATGCATGCACAATCTTATGTCAACTGATTGCATAACTTGCGAACTATAGGCCATCGAAATTTTTGTAAACAAAAGTTTGTGCGACTTTAGCTCCCAAACGGAATAAAAGCTAAAGCTGAAATAGCCTTCATTCTATTTCACTTATTTGTGTCTACACATGTATATGTTTTGCAGAGACTCAAAGCTCTTGAGAATGGAGAAAATGAGGTGTCAATTTTGCATTGGACCCTATGGGAAAATGCATTAAACGCCTACTGCTCCGACGTTCAGCGACCGATAACATCCATCTTTACACTGTAAACGGTAATTACATAGGTACATGCCTGGGGCAAATAACAGCGCAAATAATTGTCCATGTGCAGAGTAATAAAGGAGCAAACTTTTATATATGGGCCTGCAGTGGAAGTTATTCTTAAAAGGTGACTTTCACGAATCGTTCTGAAACTGTGCTAAATTACAGATAATTCCCATATATTTATTGGGAGAAAATGCCCTGAAATTCTCCTTTCTTCGTTGTCGAGATATTCGAGGGCAAAGTCGTGCAGTTTTCGACTTCCAGGGGCTATAACTCGAAAACTAAAGAACGAGAAGTTTTGGCACATATGGTCAATTGAATGTTTATCCCAACCCTCTCATTTGGCACTAGTTTCAGCCCGAATTGTGCAAGTCACCTAAGGTCACGAATCGTCCCGAACGTGTAGCCCAAATTGTGAAAATTTCAAACCGCTACTGCTTGCTTGTTTGAGTAGGTAGCCATCTGAAACTTGGCATATATAAAGGTCATTAACATGTCTACATGCATGCACAATCTTATGTCAACTGATTGCATAACTTGCGAACTATAGGCCATCGAAATTTTTGTAAACAAAAGTTTGTGCGACTTTAGCTCCCAAACGGAATAAAAGCTAAAGCTGAAATAGCCTTCATTCTATTTCACTTATTTGTGTCTACACATGTATATGTTTTGCAGAGACTCAAAGCTCTTGAGAATGGAGAAAATGAGGTGTCAATTTTGCATTGGACCCTATGGGAAAATGCATTAAACGCCTACTGCTCCGACGTTCAGCGACCGATAACATCCATCTTTACACTGTAAACGGTAATTACATAGGTACATGCCTGGGGCAAATAACAGCGCAAATAATTGTCCATGTGCAGAGTAATAAAGGAGCAAACTTTTATATATGGGCCTGCAGTGGAAGTTATTCTTAAAAGGTGACTTTCACGAATCGTTCTGAAACTGTGCTAAATTACAGATAATTCCCATATATTTCTTGGGAGAAAATGCCCTGAAATTCTCCTTTCTTCGTTGTCGAGATATTCGAGGGCAAAGTCGTGCAGTTTTCGACTTCCAGGGGCTATAACTCGAAAACTAAAGAACGAGAATTTTTGGCACATATGGTCAATTGAATGTTTATCCCAACCCTCTCATTTGGCACTAGTTTCAGCCCGAATTGTGCAAGTCACCTAAGGTCACGAATCGTCCCGAACGTGTAGCCCAAATTGTGAAAATTTCAAACCGCTACTGCTTGCTTGTTTGAGTAGGTAGCCATCTGAAACTTGGCATATATAAAGGTCATTAACATGTCTACATGCATGCACAATCTTATGTCAACTGATTGCATAACTTGCGAACTATAGGCCATCGAAATTTTTGTAAACAAAAGTTTGTGCGACTTTAGCTCCCAAACGGAATAAAAGCTAAAGCTGAAATAGCCTTCATTCTATTTCACTTATTTGTGTCTACACATGTATATGTTTTGCAGAGACTCAAAGCTCTTGAGAATGGAGAAAATGAGGTGTCAATTTTGCATTGGACCCTATGGGAAAATGCATTAAACGCCTACTGCTCCGACGTTCAGCGACCGATAACATCCATCTTTACACTGTAAACGGTAATTACATAGGTACATGCCTGGGGCAAATAACAGCGCAAATAATTGTCCATGTGCAGAGTTATAAAGGAGCAAACTTTTATATATGGGCCTGCAGTGGAAGTTATTCTTAAAAGGTGACTTTCTCGAATCGTTCTGAAACTGTGCTAAATTACAGATAATTCCCATATATTTCTTGGGAGAAAATGCCCTGAAATTCTCCTTTCTTCGTTGTCGAGATATTCGAGGGCAAAGTCGTGCAGTTTTCGACTTCCAGGGGCTATAACTCGAAAACTAAAGAACGAGAATTTTTGGCACATATGGTCAATTGAATGTTTATCCCAACCCTCTCATTTGGCACTAGTTTCAGCCCGAATTGTGCAAGTCACCTAAGGTCACGAATCGTCCCGAACGTGTAGCCCAAATTGTGAAAATTTCAAACCGCTACTGCTTGCTTGTTTGAGTAGGTAGCCATCTGAAACTTGGCATATATAAAGGTCATTAACATGTCTACATGCATGCACAATCTTATGTCAACTGATTGCATAACTTGCGAACTATAGGCCATCGAAATTTTTGTAAACAAAAGTTTGTGCGACTTTAGCTCCCAAACGGAATAAAAGCTAAAGCTGAAATAGCCTTCATTCTATTTCACTTATTTGTGTCTACACATGTATATGTTTTGCAGAGACTCAAAGCTCTTGAGAATGGAGAAAATGAGGTGTCAATTTTGCATTGGACCCTATGGGAAAATGCATTAAACGCCTACTGCTCCGACGTTCAGCGACCGATAACATCCATCTTTACACTGTAAACGGTAATTACATAGGTACATGCCTGGGGCAAATAACAGCGCAAATAATTGTCCATGTGCAGAGTAATAAAGGAGCAAACTTTTATATATGGGCCTGCAGTGGAAGTTATTCTTAAAAGGTGACTTTCACGAATCGTTCTGAAACTGTGCTAAATTACAGATAATTCCCATATATTTCTTGGGAGAAAATGCCCTGAAATTCTCCTTTCTTCGTTGTCGAGATATTCGAGGGCAAAGTCGTGCAGTTTTCGACTTCCAGGGGCTATAACTCGAAAACTAAAGAACGAGAATTTTTGGCACATATGGTCAATTGAATGTTTATCCCAACCCTCTCATTTGGCACTAGTTTCAGCCCGAATTGTGCAAGTCACCTAAGGTCACGAATCGTCCCGAACGTGTAGCCCAAATTGTGAAAATTTCAAACCGCTACTGCTTGCTTGTTTGAGTAGGTAGCCATCTGAAACTTGGCATATATAAAGGTCATTAACATGTCTACATGCATGCACAATCTTATGTCAACTGATTGCATAACTTGCGAACTATAGGCCATCGAAATTTTTGTAAACAAAAGTTTGTGCGACTTTAGCTCCCAAACGGAATAAAAGCTAAAGCTGAAATAGCCTTCATTCTATTTCACTTATTTGTGTCTACACATGTATATGTTTTGCAGAGACTCAAAGCTCTTGAGAATGGAGAAAATGAGGTGTCAATTTTGCATTGGACCCTATGGGAAAATGCATTAAACGCCTACTGCTCCGACGTTCAGCGACCGATAACATCCATCTTTACACTGTAAACGGTAATTACATAGGTACATGCCTGGGGCAAATAACAGCGCAAATAATTGTCCATGTGCAGAGTAATAAAGGAGCAAACTTTTATATATGGGCCTGCAGTGGAAGTTATTCTTAAAAGGTGACTTTCACGAATCGTTCTGAAACTGTGCTAAATTACAGATAATTCCCATATATTTCTTGGGAGAAAATGCCCTGAAATTCTCCTTTCTTCGTTGTCGAGATATTCGAGGGCAAAGTCGTGCAGTTTTCGACTTCCAGGGGCTATAACTCGAAAACTAAAGAACGAGAATTTTTGGCACATATGGTCAATTGAATGTTTATCCCAACCCTCTCATTTGGCACTAGTTTCAGCCCGAATTGTGCAAGTCACCTAAGGTCACGAATCGTCCCGAACGTGTAGCCCAAATTGTGAAAATTTCAAACCGCTACTGCTTGCTTGTTTGAGTTGGTAGCCATCTGAAACTTGGCATATATAAAGGTCATTAACATGTCTACATGCATGCACAATCTTATGTCAACTGATTGCATAACTTGCGAACTATAGGCCATCGAATTTTTTGTAAACAAAAGTTTGTGCGACTTTAGCTCCCAAACGGAATAAAAGCTAAAGCTGAAATAGCCTTCATTCTATTTCACTTATTTGTGTCTACACATGTATATGTTTTGCAGAGACTCAAAGCTCTTGAGAATGGAGAAAATGAGGTGTCAATTTTGCATTGGACCCTATGGGAAAATGCATTAAACGCCTACTGCTCCGACGTTCAGCGACCGATAACATCCATCTTTACACTGTAAACGGTAATTACATAGGTACATGCCTGGGGCAAATAACAGCGCAAATAATTGTCCATGTGCAGAGTAATAAAGGAGCAAACTTTTATATATGGGCCTGCAGTGGAAGTTATTCTTAAAAGGTGACTTTCACGAATCGTTCTGAAACTGTGCTAAATTACAGATAATTCCCATATATTTCTTGGGAGAAAATGCCCTGAAATTCTCCTTTCTTCGTTGTCGAGATATTCGAGGGCAAAGTCGTGCAGTTTTCGACTTCCAGGGGCTATAACTCGAAAACTAAAGAACGAGAATTTTTGGCACATATGGTCAATTGAATGTTTATCCCAACCCTCTCATTTGGCACTAGTTTCAGCCCGAATTGTGCAAGTCACCTAAGGTCACGAATCGTCCCGAACGTGTAGCCCAAATTGTGAAAATTTCAAACCGCTACTGCTTGCTTGTTTGAGTAGGTAGCCATCTGAAACTTGGCATATATAAAGGTCATTAACATGTCTACATGCATGCACAATCTTATGTCAACTGATTGCATAACTTGCGAACTATAGGCCATCGAAATTTTTGTAAACAAAAGTTTGTGCGACTTTAGCTCCCAAACGGAATAAAAGCTAAAGCTGAAATAGCCTTCATTCTATTTCACTTATTTGTGTCTACACATGTATATGTTTTGCAGAGACTCAAAGCTCTTGAGAATGGAGAAAATGAGGTGTCAATTTTGCATTGGACCCTATGGGAAAATGCATTAAACGCCTACTGCTCCGACGTTCAGCGACCGATAACATCCATCTTTACACTGTAAACGGTAATTACATAGGTACATGCCTGGGGCAAATAACAGCGCAAATAATTGTCCATGTGCAGAGTAATAAAGGAGCAAACTTTTATATATGGGCCTGCAGTGGAAGTTATTCTTAAAAGGTGACTTTCACGAATCGTTCTGAAACTGTGCTAAATTACAGATAATTCCCATATATTTCTTGGGAGAAAATGCCCTGAAATTCTCCTTTCTTCGTTGTCGAGATATTCGAGGGCAAAGTCGTGCAGTTTTCGACTTCCAGGGGCTATAACTCGAAAACTAAAGAACGAGAATTTTTGGCACATATGGTCAATTGAATGTTTATCCCAACCCTCTCATTTGGCACTAGTTTCAGCCCGAATTGTGCAAGTCACCTAAGGTCACGAATCGTCCCGAACGTGTAGCCCAAATTGTGAAAATTTCAAACCGCTACTGCTTGCTTGTTTGAGTAGGTAGCCATCTGAAACTTGGCATATATAAAGGTCATTAACATGTCTACATGCATGCACAATCTTATGTCAACTGATTGCATAACTTGCGAACTATAGGCCATCGAAATTTTTGTAAACAAAAGTTTGTGCGACTTTAGCTCCCAAACGGAATAAAAGCTAAAGCTGAAATAGCCTTCATTCTATTTCACTTATTTGTGTCTACACATGTATATGTTTTGCAGAGACTCAAAGCTCTTGAGAATGGAGAAAATGAGGTGTCAATTTTGCATTGGACCCTATGGGAAAATGCATTAAACGCCTACTGCTCCGACGTTCAGCGACCGATAACATCCATCTTTACACTGTAAACGGTAATTACATAGGTACATGCCTGGGGCAAATAACAGCGCAAATAATTGTCCATGTGCAGAGTAATAAAGGAGCAAACTTTTATATATGGGCCTGCAGTGGAAGTTATTCTTAAAAGGTGACTTTCACGAATCGTTCTGAAACTGTGCTAAATTACAGATAATTCCCATATATTTCTTGGGAGAAAATGCCCTGAAATTCTCCTTTCTTCGTTGTCGAGATATTCGAGGGCAAAGTCGTGCAGTTTTCGACTTCCAGGGGCTATAACTCGAAAACTAAAGAACGAGAATTTTTGGCACATTTGGTCAATTGAATGTTTATCCCAACCCTCTCATTTGGCACTAGTTTCAGCCCGAATTGTGCAAGTCACCTAAGGTCACGAATCGTCCCGAACGTGTAGCCCAAATTGTGAAAATTTCAAACCGCTACTGCTTGCTTGTTTGAGTAGGTAGCCATCTGAAACTTGGCATATATAAAGGTCATTAACATGTCTACATGCATGCACAATCTTATGTCAACTGATTGCATAACTTGCGAACTATAGGCCATCGAAATTTTTGTAAACAAAAGTTTGTGCGACTTTAGCTCCCAAACGGAATAAAGCTAAAGCTGAAATAGCCTTCATTCTATTTCACTTATTTGTGTCTACACATGTATATGTTTTGCAGAGACTCAAAGCTCTTGAGAATGGAGAAAATGAGGTGTCAATTTTGCATTGGACCCTATGGGAAAATGCATTAAACGCCTACTGCTCCGACGTTCAGCGACCGATAACATCCATCTTTACACTGTAAACGGTAATTATATAGGTACATGCCTGGGGCAAATAACAGCGCAAATAATTGTCCATGTGCAGAGTAATAAAGGAGCAAACTTTTATATATGGGCCTGCAGTGGAAGTTATTCTTAAAAGGTGACTTTCACGAATCGTTCTGAAACTGTGCTAAATTACAGATAATTCCCATATATTTCTTGGGAGAAAATGCCCTGAAATTCTCCTTTCTTCGTTGTCGAGATATTCGAGGGCAAAGTCGTGCAGTTTTCGACTTCCAGGGGCTATAACTCGAAAACTAAAGAACGAGAATTTTTGGCACATATGGTCAATTGAATGTTTATCCCAACCCTCTCATTTGGCACTAGTTTCAGCCCGAATTGTGCAAGTCACCTAAGGTCACGAATCGTCCCGAACGTGTAGCCCAAATTGTGAAAATTTCAAACCGCTACTGCTTGCTTGTTTGAGTAGGTAGTCATCTGAAACTTGGCATATATAAAGGTCATTAACATGTCTACATGCATGCACAATCTTATGTCAACTGATTGCATAACTTGCGAACTATAGGCCATCGAAATTTTTGTAAACAAAAGTTTGTGCGACTTTAGCTCCCAAACGGAATAAAAGCTAAAGCTGAAATAGCCTTCATTCTATTTCACTTATTTGTGTCTACACATGTATATGTTTTGCAGAGACTCAAAGCTCTTGAGAATGGAGAAAATGAGGTGTCAATTTTGCATTGGACCCTATGGGAAAATGCATTAAACGCCTACTGCTCCGACGTTCAGCGACCGATAACATCCATCTTTACACTGTAAACGGTAATTACATAGGTACATGCCTGGGGCAAATAACAGCGCAAATAATTGTCCATGTGCAGAGTAATAAAGGAGCAAACTTTTATATATGGGCCTGCAGTGGAAGTTATTCTTAAAAGGTGACTTTCACGAATCGTTCTGAAACTGTGCTAAATTACAGATAATTCCCATATATTTCTTGGGAGAAAATGCCCTGAAATTCTCCTTTCTTCGTTGTCGAGATATTCGAGGGCAAAGTCGTGCAGTTTTCGACTTCCAGGGGCTATAACTCGAAAACTAAAGAACGAGAATTTTTGGCACATATGGTCAATTGAATGTTTATCCCAACCCTCTCATTTGGCACTAGTTTCAGCCCGAATTGTGCAAGTCACCTAAGGTCACGAATCGTCCCGAACGTGTAGCCCAAATTGTGAAAATTTCAAACCGCTACTGCTTGCTTGTTTGAGTAGGTAGCCATCTGAAACTTGGCATATATAAAGGTCATTAACATGTCTACATGCATGCACAATCTTATGTCAACTGATTGCATAACTTGCGAACTATAGGCCATCGAAATTTTTGTAAACAAAAGTTTGTGCGACTTTAGCTCCCAAACGGAATAAAAGCTAAAGCTGAAATAGCCTTCATTCTATTTCACTTATTTGTGTCTACACATGTATATGTTTTGCAGAGACTCAAAGCTCTTGAGAATGGAGAAAATGAGGTGTCAATTTTGCATTGGACCCTATGGGAAAATGCATTAAACGCCTACTGCTCCGACGTTCAGCGACCGATAACATCCATCTTTACACTGTAAACGGTAATTACATAGGTACATGCCTGGGGCAAATAACAGCGCAAATAATTGTCCATGTGCAGAGTAATAAAGGAGCAAACTTTTATATATGGGCCTGCAGTGGAAGTTATTCTTAAAAGGTGACTTTCACGAATCGTTCTGAAACTGTGCTAAATTACAGATAATTCCCATATATTTCTTGGGAGAAAATGCCCTGAAATTCTCCTTTCTTCGTTGTCGAGATATTCGAGGGCAAAGTCGTGCAGTTTTCGACTTCCAGGGGCTATAACTCGAAAACTAAAGAACGAGAATTTTTGGCACATATGGTCAATTGAATGTTTATCCCAACCCTCTCATTTGGCACTAGTTTCAGCCCGAATTGTGCAAGTCACCTAAGGTCACGAATCGTCCCGAACGTGTAGCCCAAATTGTGAAAATTTCAAACCGCTACTGCTTGCTTGTTTGAGTAGGTAGCCATCTGAAACTTGGCATATATAAAGGTCATTAACATGTCTACATGCATGCACAATCTTATGTCAACTGATTGCATAACTTGCGAACTATAGGCCATCGAAATTTTTGTAAACAAAAGTTTGTGCGACTTTAGCTCCCAAACGGAATAAAAGCTAAAGCTGAAATAGCCTTCATTCTATTTCACTTATTTGTGTCTACACATGTATATGTTTTGCAGAGACTCAAAGCTCTTGAGAATGGAGAAAATGAGGTGTCAATTTTGCATTGGACCCTATGGGAAAATGCATTAAACGCCTACTGCTCCGACGTTCAGCGACCGATAACATCCATCTTTACACTGTAAACGGTAATTACATAGGTACATGCCTGGGGCAAATAACAGCGCAAATAATTGTCCATGTGCAGAGTAATAAAGGAGCAAACTTTTATATATGGGCCTGCAGTGGAAGTTATTCTTAAAAGGTGACTTTCACGAATCGTTCTGAAACTGTGCTAAATTACAGATAATTCCCATATATTTCTTGGGAGAAAATGCCCTGAAATTCTCCTTTCTTCGTTGTCGAGATATTCGAGGGCAAAGTCGTGCAGTTTTCGACTTCCAGGGGCTATAACTCGAAAACTAAAGAACGAGAATTTTTGGCACATATGGTCAATTGAATGTTTATCCCAACCCTCTCATTTGGCACTAGTTTCAGCCCGAATTGTGCAAGTCACCTAAGGTCACGAATCGTCCCGAACGTGTAGCCCAAATTGTGAAAATTTCAAACCGCTACTGCTTGCTTGTTTGAGTAGGTAGCCATCTGAAACTTGGCATATATAAAGGTCATTAACATGTCTACATGCATGCACAATCTTATGTCAACTGATTGCATAACTTGCGAACTATAGGCCATCGAAATTTTTGTAAACAAAAGTTTGTGCGACTTTAGCTCCCAAACGGAATAAAAGCTAAAGCTGAAATAGCCTTCATTCTATTTCACTTATTTGTGTCTACACATGTATATGTTTTGCAGAGACTCAAAGCTCTTGAGAATGGAGAAAATGAGGTGTCAATTTTGCATTGGACCCTATGGGAAAATGCATTAAACGCCTACTGCTCCGACGTTCAGCGACCGATAACATCCATCTTTACACTGTAAACGGTAATTACATAGGTACATGCCTGGGGCAAATAACAGCGCAAATAATTGTCCATGTGCAGAGTAATAAAGGAGCAAACTTTTATATATGGGCCTGCAGTGGAAGTTATTCTTAAAAGGTGACTTTCACGAATCGTTCTGAAACTGTGCTAAATTACAGATAATTCCCATATATTTCTTGGGAGAAAATGCCCTGAAATTCTCCTTTCTTCGTTGTCGAGATATTCGAGGGCAAAGTCGTGCAGTTTTCGACTTCCAGGGGCTATAACTCGAAAACTAAAGAACGAGAATTTTTGGCACATATGGTCAATTGAATGTTTATCCCAACCCTCTCATTTGGCACTAGTTTCAGCCCGAATTGTGCAAGTCACCTAAGGTCACGAATCGTCCCGAACGTGTAGCCCAAATTGTGAAAATTTCAAACCGCTACTGCTTGCTTGTTTGAGTAGGTAGCCATCTGAAACTTGGCATATATAAAGGTCATTAACATGTCTACATGCATGCACAATCTTATGTCAACTGATTGCATAACTTGCGAACTATAGGCCATCGAAATTTTTGTAAACAAAAGTTTGTGCGACTTTAGCTCCCAAACGGAATAAAAGCTAAAGCTGAAATAGCCTTCATTCTATTTCACTTATTTGTGTCTACACATGTATATGTTTTGCAGAGACTCAAAGCTCTTGAGAATGGAGAAAATGAGGTGTCAATTTTGCATTGGACCCTATGGGAAAATGCATTAAACGCCTACTGCTCCGACGTTCAGCGACCGATAACATCCATCTTTACACTGTAAACGGTAATTACATAGGTACATGCCTGGGGCAAATAACAGCGCAAATAATTGTCCATGTGCAGAGTAATAAAGGAGCAAACTTTTATATATGGGCCTGCAGTGGAAGTTATTCTTAAAAGGTGACTTTCACGAATCGTTCTGAAACTGTGCTAAATTACAGATAATTCCCATATATTTCTTGGGAGAAAATGCCCTGAAATTCTCCTTTCTTCGTTGTCGAGATATTCGAGGGCAAAGTCGTGCAGTTTTCGACTGCCAGGGGCTATAACTCGAAAACTAAAGAACGAGAATTTTTGGCACATATGGTCAATTGAATGTTTATCCCAACCCTCTCATTTGGCACTAGTTTCAGCCCGAATTGTGCAAGTCACCTAAGGTCACGAATCGTCCCGAACGTGTAGCCCAAATTGTGAAAATTTCAAACCGCTACTGCTTGCTTGTTTGAGTAGGTAGCCATCTGAAATTTGGCATATATAAAGGTCATTAACATGTCTACATGCATGCACAATCTTATGTCAACTGATTGCATAACTTGCGAACTATAGGCCATCGAAATTTTTGTAAACAAAAGTTTGTGCGACTTTAGCTCCCAAACGGAATAAAAGCTAAAGCTGAAATAGCCTTCATTCTATTTCACTTATTTGTGTCTACACATGTATATGTTTTGCAGAGACTCAAAGCTCTTGAGAATGGAGAAAATGAGGTGTCAATTTTGCATTGGACCCTATGGGAAAATGCATTAAACGCCTACTGCTCCGACGTTCAGCGACCGATAACATCCATCTTTACACTGTAAACGGTAATTACATAGGTACATGCCTGGGGCAAATAACAGCGCAAATAATTGTCCATGTGCAGAGTAATAAAGGAGCAAACTTTTATATATGGGCCTGCAGTGGAAGTTATTCTTAAAAGGTGACTTTCACGAATCGTTCTGAAACTGTGCTAAATTACAGATAATTCCCATATATTTCTTGGGAGAAAATGCCCTGAAATTCTCCTTTCTTCGTTGTCGAGATATTCGAGGGCAAAGTCGTGCAGTTTTCGACTTCCAGGGGCTATAACTCGAAAACTAAAGAACGAGAATTTTTGGCACATATGGTCAATTGAATGTTTATCCCAACCCTCTCATTTGGCACTAGTTTCAGCCCGAATTGTGCAAGTCACCTGAGGTCACGAATCGTCCCGAACGTGTAGCCCAAATTGTGAAAATTTCAAACCGCTACTGCTTGCTTGTTTGAGTAGGTAGCCATCTGAAACTTGGCATATATAAAGGTCATTAACATGTCTACATGCATGCACAATCTTATGTCAACTGATTGCATAACTTGCGAACTATAGGCCATCGAAATTTTTGTAAACAAAAGTTTGTGCGACTTTAGCTCCCAAACGGAATAAAAGCTAAAGCTGAAATAGCCTTCATTCTATTTCACTTATTTGTGTCTACACATGTATATGTTTTGCAGAGACTCAAAGCTCTTGAGAATGGAGAAAATGAGGTGTCAATTTTGCATTGGACCCTATGGGAAAATGCATTAAACGCCTACTGCTCCGACGTTCAGCGACCGATAACATCCATCTTTACACTGTAAACGGTAATTACATAGGTACATGCCTGGGGCAAATAACAGCGCAAATAATTGTCCATGTGCAGAGTAATAAAGGAGCAAACTTTTATATATGGGCCTGCAGTGGAAGTTATTCTTAAAAGGTGACTTTCACGAATCGTTCTGAAACTGTGCTAAATTACAGATAATTCCCATATATTTCTTGGGAGAAAATGCCCTGAAATTCTCCTTTCTTCGTTGTCGAGATATTCGAGGGCAAAGTCGTGCAGTTTTCGACTTCCAGGGGCTATAACTCGAAAACTAAAGAACGAGAATTTTTGGCACATATGGTCAATTGAATGTTTATCCCAACCCTCTCATTTGGCACTAGTTTCAGCCCGAATTGTGCAAGTCACCTAAGGTCACGAATCGTCCCGAACGTGTAGCCCAAATTGTGAAAATTTCAAACCGCTACTGCTTGCTTGTTTGAGTAGGTAGCCATCTGAAACTTGGCATATATAAAGGTCATTAACATACATGTCTACATGCATGCACAATCTTATGTCAACTGATTGCATAACTTGCGAACTATAGGCCATCGAAATTTTTGTAAACAAAAGTTTGTGCGACTTTAGCTCCCAAACGGAATAAAAGCTAAAGCTGAAATAGCCTTCATTCTATTTCACTTATTTGTGTCTACACATGTATATGTTTTGCAGAGACTCAAAGCTCTTGAGAATGGAGAAAATGAGGTGTCAATTTTGCATTGGACCCTATGGGAAAATGCATTAAACGCCTACTGCTCCGACGTTCAGCGACCGATAACATCCATCTTTACACTGTAAACGGTAATTACATAGGTACATGCCTGGGGCAAATAACAGCGCAAATAATTGTCCATGTGCAGAGTAATAAAGGAGCAAACTTTTATATATGGGCCTGCAGTGGAAGTTATTCTTAAAAGGTGACTTTCACGAATCGTTCTGAAACTGTGCTAAATTACAGATAATTCCCATATATTTCTTGGGAGAAAATGCCCTGAAATTCTCCTTTCTTCGTTGTCGAGATATTCGAGGGCAAAGTCGTGCAGTTTTCGACTTCCAGGGGCTATAACTCGAAAACTAAAGAACGAGAATTTTTGGCACATATGGTCAATTGAATGTTTATCCCAACCCTCTCATTTGGCACTAGTTTCAGCCCGAATTGTGCAAGTCACCTAAGGTCACGAATCGTCCCGAACGTGTAGCCCAAATTGTGAAAATTTCAAACCGCTACTGCTTGCTTGTTTGAGTAGGTAGCCATCTGAAACTTGGCATATATAAAGGTCATTAACATGTCTACATGCATGCACAATCTTATGTCAACTGATTGCATAACTTGCGAACTATAGGCCATCGAAATTTTTGTAAACAAAAGTTTGTGCGACTTTAGCTCCCAAACGGAATAAAAGCTAAAGCTGAAATAGCCTTCATTCTATTTCACTTATTTGTGTCTACACATGTATATGTTTTGCAGAGACTCAAAGCTCTTGAGAATGGAGAAAATGAGGTGTCAATTTTGCATTGGACCCTATGGGAAAATGCATTAAACGCCTACTGCTCCGACGTTCAGCGACCGATAACATCCATCTTTACACTGTAAACGGTAATTACATAGGTACATGCCTGGGGCAAATAACAGCGCAAATAATTGTCCATGTGCAGAGTAATAAAGGAGCAAACTTTTATATATGGGCCTGCAGTGGAAGTTATTCTTAAAAGGTGACTTTCACGAATCGTTCTGAAACTGTGCTAAATTACAGATAATTCCCATATATTTCTTGGGAGAAAATGCCCTGAAATTCTCCTTTCTTCGTTGTCGAGATATTCGAGGGCAAAGTCGTGCAGTTTTCGACTTCCAGGGGCTATAACTCGAAAACTAAAGAACGAGAATTTTTGGCACATATGGTCAATTGAATGTTTATCCCAACCCTCTCATTTGGCACTAGTTTCAGCCCGAATTGTGCAAGTCACCTAAGGTCACGAATCGTCCCGAACGTGTAGCCCAAATTGTGAAAATTTCAAACCGCTACTGCTTGCTTGTTTGAGTAGGTAGCCATCTGAAACTTGGCATATATAAAGGTCATTAACATGTCTACATGCATGCACAATCTTATGTCAACTGATTGCATAACTTGCGAACTATAGGCCATCGAAATTTTTGTAAACAAAAGTTTGTGCGACTTTAGCTCCCAAACGGAATAAAAGCTAAAGCTGAAATAGCCTTCATTCTATTTCACTTATTTGTGTCTACACATGTATATGTTTTGCAGAGACTCAAAGCTCTTGAGAATGGAGAAAATGAGGTGTCAATTTTGCATTGGACCCTATGGGAAAATGCATTAAACGCCTACTGCTCCGACGTTCAGCGACCGATAACATCCATCTTTACACTGTAAACGGTAATTACATAGGTACATGCCTGGGGCAAATAACAGCGCAAATAATTGTCCATGTGCAGAGTAATAAAGGAGCAAACTTTTATATATGGGCCTGCAGTGGAAGTTATTCTTAAAAGGTGACTTTCACGAATCGTTCTGAAACTGTGCTAAATTACAGATAATTCCCATATATTTCTTGGGAGAAAATGCCCTGAAATTCTCCTTTCTTCGTTGTCGAGATATTCGAGGGCAAAGTCGTGCAGTTTTCGACTTCCAGGGGCTATAACTCGAAAACTAAAGAACGAGAATTTTTGGCACATATGGTCAATTGAATGTTTATCCCAACCCTCTCATTTGGCACTAGTTTCAGCCCGAATTGTGCAAGTCACCTAAGGTCACGAATCGTCCCGAACGTGTAGCCCAAATTGTGAAAATTTCAAACCGCTACTGCTTGCTTGTTTGAGTAGGTAGCCATCTGAAACTTGGCATATATAAAGGTCATTAACATGTCTACATGCATGCACAATCTTATGTCAACTGATTGCATAACTTGCGAACTATAGGCCATCGAAATTTTTGTAAACAAAAGTTTGTGCGACTTTAGCTCCCAAACGGAATAAAAGCTAAAGCTGAAATAGCCTTCATTCTATTTCACTTATTTGTGTCTACACATGTATATGTTTTGCAGAGACTCAAAGCTCTTGAGAATGGAGAAAATGAGGTGTCAATTTTGCATTGGACCCTATGGGAAAATGCATTAAACGCCTACTGCTCCGACGTTCAGCGACCGATAACATCCATCTTTACACTGTAAACGGTAATTACATAGGTACATGCCTGGGGCAAATAACAGCGCAAATAATTGTCCATGTGCAGAGTAATAAAGGAGCAAACTTTTATATATGGGCCTGCAGTGGAAGTTATTCTTAAAAGGTGACTTTCACGAATCGTTCTGAAACTGTGCTAAATTACAGATAATTCCCATATATTTCTTGGGAGAAAATGCCCTGAAATTCTCCTTTCTTCGTTGTCGAGATATTCGAGGGCAAAGTCGTGCAGTTTTCGACTTCCAGGGGCTATAACTCGAAAACTAAAGAACGAGAATTTTTGGCACATATGGTCAATTGAATGTTTATCCCAACCCTCTCATTTGGCACTAGTTTCAGCCCGAATTGTGCAAGTCACCTAAGGTCACGAATCGTCCCGAACGTGTAGCCCAAATTGTGAAAATTTCAAACCGCTACTGCTTGCTTGTTTGAGTAGGTAGCCATCTGAAACTTGGCATATATAAAGGTCATTAACATGTCTACATGCATGCACAATCTTATGTCAACTGATTGCATAACTTGCGAACTATAGGCCATCGAAATTTTTGTAAACAAAAGTTTGTGCGACTTTAGCTCCCAAACGGAATAAAAGCTAAAGCTGAAATAGCCTTCATTCTATTTCACTTATTTGTGTCTACACATGTATATGTTTTGCAGAGACTCAAAGCTCTTGAGAATGGAGAAAATGAGGTGTCAATTTTGCATTGGACCCTATGGGAAAATGCATTAAACGCCTACTGCTCCGACGTTCAGCGACCGATAACATCCATCTTTACACTGTAAACGGTAATTACATAGGTACATGCCTGGGGCAAATAACAGCGCAAATAATTGTCCATGTGCAGAGTAATAAAGGAGCAAACTTTTATATATGGGCCTGCAGTGGAAGTTATTCTTAAAAGGTGACTTTCACGAATCGTTCTGAAACTGTGCTAAATTACAGATAATTCCCATATATTTCTTGGGAGAAAATGCCCTGAAATTCTCCTTTCTTCGTTGTCGAGATATTCGAGGGCAAAGTCGTGCAGTTTTCGACTTCCAGGGGCTATAACTCGAAAACTAAAGAACGAGAATTTTTGGCACATATGGTCAATTGAATGTTTATCCCAACCCTCTCATTTGGCACTAGTTTCAGCCCGAATTGTGCAAGTCACCTAAGGTCACGAATCGTCCCGAACGTGTAGCCCAAATTGTGAAAATTTCAAACCCCTACTGCTTGCTTGTTTGAGTAGGTAGCCATCTGAAACTTGGCATATATAAAGGTCATTAGCATATCTATATGCATGCACAATCTTATGTCAACTGATTGCATAACTTGCGAACTATAGGCCATCGAAATTTTTGTAAACAAAAGTTTGTGCGACTTAAACTCCCAAACGGAATAAAAGCTAAAGCTGAAATAGCCTTCATTCTATTTCACTTATTTGTGTCTACACATGTATATGTTTTGCAGAGACTCAAAGCTCTTGAGAATGGAGAAAATGAGGTGTCAATTTTGCATTGGACCCTATGGGAAAATGCATTAAACGCCTACTGCTCCGACGTTCAGCGACCGATAACATCCATCTTTACACTGTAAACGGTAATTACATAGGTACATGCCTGGGGCAAATAACAGCGCAAATAATTGTCCATGTGCAGAGTAATAAAGGAGCAAACTTTTATATATGGGCCTGCAGTGGAAGTTATTCTTATAAGGTGACTTTCACGAATCGTTCTGAAACTGTGCTAAATTACAGATAATTCCCATATATTTCTTGGGAGAAAATGCCCTGAAATTCTCCTTTCTTCGTTGTCGAGATATTCGAGGGCAAAGTCGTGCAGTTTTCGACTTCCAGGGGCTATAACTCGAAAACTAAAGAACGAGAATTTTTGGCACATATGGTCAATTGAATGTTTATCCCAACCCTCTCATTTGGCACTAGTTTCAGCCCGAATTGTGCAAGTCACCTAAGGTCACGAATCGTCCCGAACGTGTAGCCCAAATTGTGAAAATTTCAAACCGCTACTGCTTGCTTGTTTGAGTAGGTAGCCATCTGAAACTTGGCATATATAAAGGTCATTAACATGTCTACATGCATGCACAATCTTATGTCAACTGATTGCATAACTTGCGAACTATAGGCCATCGAAATTTTTGTAAACAAAAGTTTGTGCGACTTTAGCTCCCAAACGGAATAAAAGCTAAAGCTGAAATAGCCTTCATTCTATTTCACTTATTTGTGTCTACACATGTATATGTTTTGCAGAGACTCAAAGCTCTTGAGAATGGAGAAAATGAGGTGTCAATTTTGCATTGGACCCTATGGGAAAATGCATTAAACGCCTACTGCTCCAACGTTCAGCGACCGATAACATCCATCTTTACACTGTAAACGGTAATTACATAGGTACATGCCTGGGGCAAATAACAGCGCAAATAATTGTCCATGTGCAGAGTAATAAAGGAGCAAACTTTTATATATGGGCCTGCAGTGGAAGTTATTCTTAAAAGGTGACTTTCACGAATCGTTCTGAAACTGTGCTAAATTACAGATAATTCCCATATATTTCTTGGGAGAAAATGCCCTGAAATTCTCCTTTCTTCGTTGTCGAGATATTCGAGGGCAAAGTCGTGCAGTTTTCGACTTCCAGGGGCTATAACTCGAAAACTAAAGAACGAGAATTTTTGGCACATATGGTCAATTGAATGTTTATCCCAACCCTCTCATTTGGCACTAGTTTCAGCCCGAATTGTGCAAGTCACCTAAGGTCACGAATCGTCCCGAACGTGTAGCCCAAATTGTGAAAATTTCAAACCGCTACTGCTTGCTTGTTTGAGTAGGTAGCCATCTGAAACTTGGCATATATAAAGGTCATTAACATGTCTACATGCATGCACAATCTTATGTCAACTGATTGCATAACTTGCGAACTATAGGCCATCGAAATTTTTGTAAACAAAAGTTTGTGCGACTTTAGCTCCCAAACGGAATAAAAGCTAAAGCTGAAATAGCCTTCATTCTATTTCACTTATTTGTGTCTACACATGTATATGTTTTGCAGAGACTCAAAGCTCTTGAGAATGGAGAAAATGAGGTGTCAATTTTGCATTGGACCCTATGGGAAAATGCATTAAACGCCTACTGCTCCGACGTTCAGCGACCGATAACATCCATCTTTACACTGTAAACGGTAATTACATAGGTACATGCCTGGGGCAAATAACAGCGCAAATAATTGTCCATGTGCAGAGTAATAAAGGAGCAAACTTTTATATATGGGCCTGCAGTGGAAGTTATTCTTAAAAGGTGACTTTCACGAATCGTTCTGAAACTGTGCTAAATTACAGATAATTCCCATATATTTCTTGGGAGAAAATGCCCTGAAATTCTCCTTTCTTCGTTGTCGAGATATTCGAGGGCAAAGTCGTGCAGTTTTCGACTTCCAGGGGCTATAACTCGAAAACTAAAGAACGAGAATTTTTGGCACATATGGTCAATTGAATGTTTATCCCAACCCTCTCATTTGGCACTAGTTTCAGCCCGAATTGTGCAAGTCACCTAAGGTCACGAATCGTCCCGAACGTGTAGCCCAAATTGTGAAAATTTCAAACCGCTACTGCTTGCTTGTTTGAGTAGGTAGCCATCTGAAACTTGGCATATATAAAGGTCATTAACATGTCTACATGCATGCACAATCTTATGTCAACTGATTGCATAACTTGCGAACTATAGGCCATCGAAATTTTTGTAAACAAAAGTTTGTGCGACTTTAGCTCCCAAACGGAATAAAAGCTAAAGCTGAAATAGCCTTCATTCTATTTCACTTATTTGTGTCTACACATGTATATGTTTTGCAGAGACTCAAAGCTCTTGAGAATGGAGAAAATGAGGTGTCAATTTTGCATTGGACCCTATGGGAAAATGCATTAAACGCCTACTGCTCCGACGTTCAGCGACCGATAACATCCATCTTTACACTGTAAACGGTAATTACATAGGTACATGCCTGGGGCAAATAACAGCGCAAATAATTGTCCATGTGCAGAGTAATAAAGGAGCAAACTTTTATATATGGGCCTGCAGTGGAAGTTATTCTTAAAAGGTGACTTTCACGAATCGTTCTGAAACTGTGCTAAATTACAGATAATTCCCATATATTTCTTGGGAGAAAATGCCCTGAAATTCTCCTTTCTTCGTTGTCGAGATATTCGAGGGCAAAGTCGTGCAGTTTTCGACTTCCAGGGGCTATAACTCGAAAACTAAAGAACGAGAATTTTTGGCACATATGGTCAATTGAATGTTTATCCCAACCCTCTCATTTGGCACTAGTTTCAGCCCGAATTGTGCAAGTCACCTAAGGTCACGAATCGTCCCGAACGTGTAGCCCAAATTGTGAAAATTTCAAACCGCTACTGCTTGCTTGTTTGAGTAGGTAGCCATCTGAAACTTGGCATATATAAAGGTCATTAACATGTCTACATGCATGCACAATCTTATGTCAACTGATTGCATAACTTGCGAACTATAGGCCATCGAAATTTTTGTAAACAAAAGTTTGTGCGACTTTAGCTCCCAAACGGAATAAAAGCTAAAGCTGAAATAGCCTTCATTCTATTTCACTTATTTGTGTCTACACATGTATATGTTTTGCAGAGACTCAAAGCTCTTGAGAATGGAGAAAATGAGGTGTCAATTTTGCATTGGACCCTATGGGAAAATGCATTAAACGCCTACTGCTCCGACGTTCAGCGACCGATAACATCCATCTTTACACTGTAAACGGTAATTACATAGGTACATGCCTGGGGCAAATAACAGCGCAAATAATTGTCCATGTGCAGAGTAATAAAGGAGCAAACTTTTATATATGGGCCTGCAGTGGAAGTTATTCTTAAAAGGTGACTTTCACGAATCGTTCTGAAACTGTGCTAAATTACAGATAATTCCCATATATTTCTTGGGAGAAAATGCCCTGAAATTCTCCTTTCTTCGTTGTCGAGATATTCGAGGGCAAAGTCGTGCAGTTTTCGACTTCCAGGGGCTATAACTCGAAAACTAAAGAACGAGAATTTTTGGCACATATGGTCAATTGAATGTTTATCCCAACCCTCTCATTTGGCACTAGTTTCAGCCCGAATTGTGCAAGTCACCTAAGGTCACGAATCGTCCCGAACGTGTAGCCCAAATTGTGAAAATTTCAAACCGCTACTGCTTGCTTGTTTGAGTAGGTAGCCATCTGAAACTTGGCATATATAAAGGTCATTAACATGTCTACATGCATGCACAATCTTATGTCAACTGATTGCATAACTTGCGAACTATAGGCCATCGAAATTTTTGTAAACAAAAGTTTGTGCGACTTTAGCTCCCAAACGGAATAAAAGCTAAAGCTGAAATAGCCTTCATTCTATTTCACTTATTTGTGTCTACACATGTATATGTTTTGCAGAGACTCAAAGCTCTTGAGAATGGAGAAAATGAGGTGTCAATTTTGCATTGGACCCTATGGGAAAATGCATTAAACGCCTACTGCTCCGACGTTCAGCGACCGATAACATCCATCTTTACACTGTAAACGGTAATTACATAGGTACATGCCTGGGGCAAATAACAGCGCAAATAATTGTCCATGTGCAGAGTAATAAAGGAGCAAACTTTTATATATGGGCCTGCAGTGGAAGTTATTCTTAAAAGGTGACTTTCACGAATCGTTCTGAAACTGTGCTAAATTACAGATAATTCCCATATATTTCTTGGGAGAAAATGCCCTGAAATTCTCCTTTCTTCGTTGTCGAGATATTCGAGGGCAAAGTCGTGCAGTTTTCGACTTCCAGGGGCTATAACTCGAAAACTAAAGAACGAGAATTTTTGGCACATATGGTCAATTGAATGTTTATCCCAACCCTCTCATTTGGCACTAGTTTCAGCCCGAATTGTGCAAGTCACCTAAGGTCACGAATCGTCCCGAACGTGTAGCCCAAATTGTGAAAATTTCAAACCGCTACTGCTTGCTTGTTTGAGTAGGTAGCCATCTGAAACTTGGCATATATAAAGGTCATTAACATGTCTACATGCATGCACAATCTTATGTCAACTGATTGCATAACTTGCGAACTATAGGCCATCGAAATTTTTGTAAACAAAAGTTTGTGCGACTTTAGCTCCCAAACGGAATAAAAGCTAAAGCTGAAATAGCCTTCATTCTATTTCACTTATTTGTGTCTACACATGTATATGTTTTGCAGAGACTCAAAGCTCTTGAGAATGGAGAAAATGAGGTGTCAATTTTGCATTGGACCCTATGGGAAAATGCATTAAACGCCTACTGCTCCGACGTTCAGCGACCGATAACATCCATCTTTACACTGTAAACGGTAATTACATAGGTACATGCCTGGGGCAAATAACAGCGCAAATAATTGTCCATGTGCAGAGTAATAAAGGAGCAAACTTTTATATATGGGCCTGCAGTGGAAGTTATTCTTAAAAGGTGACTTTCACGAATCGTTCTGAAACTGTGCTAAATTACAGATAATTCCCATATATTTCTTGGGAGAAAATGCCCTGAAATTCTCCTTTCTTCGTTGTCGAGATATTCGAGGGCAAAGTCGTGCAGTTTTCGACTTCCAGGGGCTATAACTCGAAAACTAAAGAACGAGAATTTTTGGCACATATGGTCAATTGAATGTTTATCCCAACCCTCTCATTTGGCACTAGTTTCAGCCCGAATTGTGCAAGTCACCTAAGGTCACGAATCGTCCCGAACGTGTAGCCCAAATTGTGAAAATTTCAAACCGCTACTGCTTGCTTGTTTGAGTAGGTAGCCATCTGAAACTTGGCATATATAAAGGTCATTAACATGTCTACATGCATGCACAATCTTATGTCAACTGATTGCATAACTTGCGAACTATAGGCCATCGAAATTTTTGTAAACAAAAGTTTGTGCGACTTTAGCTCCCAAACGGAATAAAAGCTAAAGCTGAAATAGCCTTCATTCTATTTCACTTATTTGTGTCTACACATGTATATGTTTTGCAGAGACTCAAAGCTCTTGAGAATGGAGAAAATGAGGTGTCAATTTTGCATTGGACCCTATGGGAAAATGCATTAAACGCCTACTGCTCCGACGTTCAGCGACCGATAACATCCATCTTTACACTGTAAACGGTAATTACATAGGTACATGCCTGGGGCAAATAACAGCGCAAATAATTGTCCATGTGCAGAGTAATAAAGGAGCAAACTTTTATATATGGGCCTGCAGTGGAAGTTATTCTTAAAAGGTGACTTTCACGAATCGTTCTGAAACTGTGCTAAATTACAGATAATTCCCATATATTTCTTGGGAGAAAATGCCCTGAAATTCTCCTTTCTTCGTTGTCGAGATATTCGAGGGCAAAGTCGTGCAGTTTTCGACTTCCAGTGGCTATAACTCGAAAACTAAAGAACGAGAATTTTTGGCACATATGGTCAATTGAATGTTTATCCCAACCCTCTCATTTGGCACTAGTTTCAGCCCGAATTGTGCAAGTCACCTAAGGTCACGAATCGTCCCGAACGTGTAGCCCAAATTGTGAAAATTTCAAACCGCTACTGCTTGCTTGTTTGAGTAGGTAGCCATCTGAAACTTGGCATATATAAAGGTCATTAACATGTCTACATGCATGCACAATCTTATGTCAACTGATTGCATAACTTGCGAACTATAGGCCATCGAAATTTTTGTAAACAAAAGTTTGTGCGACTTTAGCTCCCAAACGGAATAAAAGCTAAAGCTGAAATAGCCTTCATTCTATTTCACTTATTTGTGTCTACACATGTATATGTTTTGCAGAGACTCAAAGCTCTTGAGAATGGAGAAAATGAGGTGTCAATTTTGCATTGGACCCTATGGGAAAATGCATTAAACGCCTACTGCTCCGACGTTCAGCGACCGATAACATCCATCTTTACACTGTAAACGGTAATTACATAGGTACATGCCTGGGGCAAATAACAGCGCAAATAATTGTCCATGTGCAGAGTAATAAAGGAGCAAACTTTTATATATGGGCCTGCAGTGGAAGTTATTCTTAAAAGGTGACTTTCACGAATCGTTCTGAAACTGTGCTAAATTACAGATAATTCCCATATATTTCTTGGGAGAAAATGCCCTGAAATTCTCCTTTCTTCGTTGTCGAGATATTCGAGGGCAAAGTCGTGCAGTTTTCGACTTCCAGGGGCTATAACTCGAAAACTAAAGAACGAGAATTTTTGGCACATATGGTCAATTGAATGTTTATCCCAACCCTCTCATTTGGCACTAGTTTCAGCCCGAATTGTGCAAGTCACCTAAGGTCACGAATCGTCCCGAACGTGTAGCCCAAATTGTGAAAATTTCAAACCGCTACTGCTTGCTTGTTTGAGTAGGTAGCCATCTGAAACTTGGCATATATAAAGGTCATTAACATGTCTACATGCATGCACAATCTTATGTCAACTGATTGCATAACTTGCGAACTATAGGCCATCGAAATTTTTGTAAACAAAAGTTTGTGCGACTTTAGCTCCCAAACGGAATAAAAGCTAAAGCTGAAATAGCCTTCATTCTATTTCACTTATTTGTGTCTACACATGTATATGTTTTGCAGAGACTCAAAGCTCTTGAGAATGGAGAAAATGAGGTGTCAATTTTGCATTGGACCCTATGGGAAAATGCATTAAACGCCTACTGCTCCGACGTTCAGCGACCGATAACATCCATCTTTACACTGTAAACGGTAATTACATAGGTACATGCCTGGGGCAAATAACAGCGCAAATAATTGTCCATGTGCAGAGTAATAAAGGAGCAAACTTTTATATATGGGCCTGCAGTGGAAGTTATTCTTAAAAGGTGACTTTCACGAATCGTTCTGAAACTGTGCTAAATTACAGATAATTCCCATATATTTCTTGGGAGAAAATGCCCTGAAATTCTCCTTTCTTCGTTGTCGAGATATTCGAGGGCAAAGTCGTGCAGTTTTCGACTTCCAGGGGCTATAACTCGAAAACTAAAGAACGAGAATTTTTGGCACATATGGTCAATTGAATGTTTATCCCAACCCTCTCATTTGGCACTAGTTTCAGCCCGAATTGTGCAAGTCACCTAAGGTCACGAATCGTCCCGAACGTGTAGCCCAAATTGTGAAAATTTCAAACCGCTACTGCTTGCTTGTTTGAGTAGGTAGCCATCTGAAACTTGGCATATATAAAGGTCATTAACATGTCTACATGCATGCACAATCTTATGTCAACTGATTGCATAACTTGCGAACTATAGGCCATCGAAATTTTTGTAAACAAAAGTTTGTGCGACTTTAGCTCCCAAACGGAATAAAAGCTAAAGCTGAAATAGCCTTCATTCTATTTCACTTATTTGTGTCTACACATGTATATGTTTTGCAGAGACTCAAAGCTCTTGAGAATGGAGAAAATGAGGTGTCAATTTTGCATTGGACCCTATGGGAAAATGCATTAAACGCCTACTGCTCCGACGTTCAGCGACCGATAACATCCATCTTTACACTGTAAACGGTAATTACATAGGTACATGCCTGGGGCAAATAACAGCGCAAATAATTGTCCATGTGCAGAGTAATAAAGGAGCAAACTTTTATATATGGGCCTGCAGTGGAAGTTATTCTTAAAAGGTGACTTTCACGAATCGTTCTGAAACTGTGCTAAATTACAGATAATTCCCATATATTTCTTGGGAGAAAATGCCCTGAAATTCTCCTTTCTTCGTTGTCGAGATATTCGAGGGCAAAGTCGTGCAGTTTTCGACTTCCAGGGGCTATAACTCGAAAACTAAAGAACGAGAATTTTTGGCACATATGGTCAATTGAATGTTTATCCCAACCCTCTCATTTGGCACTAGTTTCAGCCCGAATTGTGCAAGTCACCTAAGGTCACGAATCGTCCCGAACGTGTAGCCCAAATTGTGAAAATTTCAAACCGCTACTGCTTGCTTGTTTGAGTAGGTAGCCATCTGAAACTTGGCATATATAAAGGTCATTAACATGTCTACATGCATGCACAATCTTATGTCAACTGATTGCATAACTTGCGAACTATAGGCCATCGAAATTTTTGTAAACAAAAGTTTGTGCGACTTTAGCTCCCAAACGGAATAAAAGCTAAAGCTGAAATAGCCTTCATTCTATTTCACTTATTTGTGTCTACACATGTATATGTTTTGCAGAGACTCAAAGCTCTTGAGAATGGAGAAAATGAGGTGTCAATTTTGCATTGGACCCTATGGGAAAATGCATTAAACGCCTACTGCTCCGACGTTCAGCGACCGATAACATCCATCTTTACACTGTAAACGGTAATTACATAGGTACATGCCTGGGGCAAATAACAGCGCAAATAATTGTCCATGTGCAGAGTAATAAAGGAGCAAACTTTTATATATGGGCCTGCAGTGGAAGTTATTCTTAAAAGGTGACTTTCACGAATCGTTCTGAAACTGTGCTAAATTACAGATAATTCCCATATATTTCTTGGGAGAAAATGCCCTGAAATTCTCCTTTCTTCGTTGTCGAGATATTCGAGGGCAAAGTCGTGCAGTTTTCGACTTCCAGGGGCTATAACTCGAAAACTAAAGAACGAGAATTTTTGGCACATATGGTCAATTGAATGTTTATCCCAACCCTCTCATTTGGCACTAGTTTCAGCCCGAATTGTGCAAGTCACCTAAGGTCACGAATCGTCCCGAACGTGTAGCCAAAATTGTGAAAATTTCAAACCGCTACTGCTTGCTTGTTTGAGTAGGTAGCCATCTGAAACTTGGCATATATAAAGGTCATTAACATGTCTACATGCATGCACAATCTTATGTCAACTGATTGCATAACTTGCGAACTATAGGCCATCGAAATTTTTGTAAACAAAAGTTTGTGCGACTTTAGCTCCCAAACGGAATAAAAGCTAAAGCTGAAATAGCCTTCATTCTATTTCACTTATTTGTGTCTACACATGTATATGTTTTGCAGAGACTCAAAGCTCTTGAGAATGGAGAAAATGAGGTGTCAATTTTGCATTGGACCCTATGGGAAAATGCATTAAACGCCTACTGCTCCGACGTTCAGCGACCGATAACATCCATCTTTACACTGTAAACGGTAATTACATAGGTACATGCCTGGGGCAAATAACAGCGCAAATAATTGTCCATGTGCAGAGTAATAAAGGAGCAAACTTTTATATATGGGCCTGCAGTGGAAGTTATTCTTAAAAGGTGACTTTCACGAATCGTTCTGAAACTGTGCTAAATTACAGATAATTCCCATATATTTCTTGGGAGAAAATGCCCTGAAATTCTCCTTTCTTCGTTGTCGAGATATTCGAGGGCAAAGTCGTGCAGTTTTCGACTTCCAGGGGCTATAACTCGAAAACTAAAGAACGAGAATTTTTGGCACATATGGTCAATTGAATGTTTATCCCAACCCTCTCATTTGGCACTAGTTTCAGCCCGAATTGTGCAAGTCACCTAAGGTCACGAATCGTCCCGAACGTGTAGCCCAAATTGTGAAAATTTCAAACCGCTACTGCTTGCTTGTTTGAGTAGGTAGCCATCTGAAACTTGGCATATATAAAGGTCATTAACATGTCTACATGCATGCACAATCTTATGTCAACTGATTGCATAACTTGCGAACTATAGGCCATCGAAATTTTTGTAAACAAAAGTTTGTGCGACTTTAGCTCCCAAACGGAATAAAAGCTAAAGCTGAAATAGCCTTCATTCTATTTCACTTATTTGTGTCTACACATGTATATGTTTTGCAGAGACTCAAAGCTCTTGAGAATGGAGAAAATGAGGTGTCAATTTTGCATTGGACCCTATGGGAAAATGCATTAAACGCCTACTGCTCCGACGTTCAGCGACCGATAACATCCATCTTTACACTGTAAACGGTAATTACATAGGTACATGCCTGGGGCAAATAACAGCGCAAATAATTGTCCATGTGCAGAGTAATAAAGGAGCAAACTTTTATATATGGGCCTGCAGTGGAAGTTATTCTTAAAAGGTGACTTTCACGAATCGTTCTGAAACTGTGCTAAATTACAGATAATTCCCATATATTTCTTGGGAGAAAATGCCCTGAAATTCTCCTTTCTTCGTTGTCGAGATATTCGAGGGCAAAGTCGTGCAGTTTTCGACTTCCAGGGGCTATAACTCGAAAACTAAAGAACGAGAATTTTTGGCACATATGGTCAATTGAATGTTTATCCCAACCCTCTCATTTGGCACTAGTTTCAGCCCGAATTGTGCAAGTCACCTAAGGTCACGAATCGTCCCGAACGTGTAGCCCAAATTGTGAAAATTTCAAACCGCTACTGCTTGCTTGTTTGAGTAGGTAGCCATCTGAAACTTGGCATATATAAAGGTCATTAACATGTCTACATGCATGCACAATCTTATGTCAACTGATTGCATAACTTGCGAACTATAGGCCATCGAAATTTTTGTAAACAAAAGTTTGTGCGACTTTAGCTCCCAAACGGAATAAAAGCTAAAGCTGAAATAGCCTTCATTCTATTTCACTTATTTGTGTCTACACATGTATATGTTTTGCAGAGACTCAAAGCTCTTGAGAATGGAGAAAATGAGGTGTCAATTTTGCATTGGACCCTATGGGAAAATGCATTAAACGCCTACTGCTCCGACGTTCAGCGACCGATAACATCCATCTTTACACTGTAAACGGTAATTACATAGGTACATGCCTGGGGCAAATAACAGCGCAAATAATTGTCCATGTGCAGAGTAATAAAGGAGCAAACTTTTATATATGGGCCTGCAGTGGAAGTTATTCTTAAAAGGTGACTTTCACGAATCGTTCTGAAACTGTGCTAAATTACAGATAATTCCCATATATTTCTTGGGAGAAAATGCCCTGAAATTCGCCTTTCTTCGTTGTCGAGATATTCGAGGGCAAAGTCGTGCAGTTTTCGACTTCCAGGGGCTATAACTCGAGAACTAAAGAACGAGAATTTTTGGCACATATGGTCAATTGAATGTTTATCCCAACCCTCTCATTTGGCACTAGTTTCAGCCCGAATTGTGCAAGTCACCTAAGGTCACGAATCGTCCCGAACGTGTAGCCCAAATTGTGAAAATTTCAAACCGCTACTGCTTGCTTGTTTGAGTAGGTAGCCATCTGAAACTTGGCATATATAAAGGTCATTAACATGTCTACATGCATGCACAATCTTATGTCAACTGATTGCATAACTTGCGAACTATAGGCCATCGAAATTTTTGTAAACAAAAGTTTGTGCGACTTTAGCTCCCAAACGGAATAAAAGCTAAAGCTGAAATAGCCTTCATTCTATTTCACTTATTTGTGTCTACACATGTATATGTTTTGCAGAGACTCAAAGCTCTTGAGAATGGAGAAAATGAGGTGTCAATTTTGCATTGGACCCTATGGGAAAATGCATTAAACGCCTACTGCTCCGACGTTCAGCGACCGATAACATCCATCTTTACACTGTAAACGGTAATTACATAGGTACATGCCTGGGGCAAATAACAGCGCAAATAATTGTCCATGTGCAGAGTAATAAAGGAGCAAACTTTTATATATGGGCCTGCAGTGGAAGTTATTCTTAAAAGGTGACTTTCACGAATCGTTCTGAAACTGTGCTAAATTACAGATAATTCCCATATATTTCTTGGGAGAAAATGCCCTGAAATTCTCCTTTCTTCGTTGTCGAGATATTCGAGGGCAAAGTCGTGCAGTTTTCGACTTCCAGGGGCTATAACTCGAAAACTAAAGAACGAGAATTTTTGGCACATATGGTCAATTGAATGTTTATCCCAACCCTCTCATTTGGCACTAGTTTCAGCCCGAATTGTGCAAGTCACCTAAGGTCACGAATCGTCCCGAACGTGTAGCCCAAATTGTGAAAATTTCAAACCGCTACTGCTTGCTTGTTTGAGTAGGTAGCCATCTGAAACTTGGCATATATAAAGGTCATTAACATGTCTACATGCATGCACAATCTTATGTCAACTGATTGCATAACTTGCGAACTATAGGCCATCGAAATTTTTGTAAACAAAAGTTTGTGCGACTTTAGCTCCCAAACGGAATAAAAGCTAAAGCTGAAATAGCCTTCATTCTATTTCACTTATTTGTGTCTACACATGTATATGTTTTGCAGAGACTCAAAGCTCTTGAGAATGGAGAAAATGAGGTGTCAATTTTGCATTGGACCCTATGGGAAAATGCATTAAACGCCTACTGCTCCGACGTTCAGCGACCGATAACATCCATCTTTACACTGTAAACGGTAATTACATAGGTACATGCCTGGGGCAAATAACAGCGCAAATAATTGTCCATGTGCAGAGTAATAAAGGAGCAAACTTTTATATATGGGCCTGCAGTGGAAGTTATTCTTAAAAGGTGACTTTCACGAATCGTTCTGAAACTGTGCTAAATTACAGATAATTCCCATATATTTCTTGGGAGAAAATGCCCTGAAATTCTCCTTTCTTCGTTGTCGAGATATTCGAGGGCAAAGTCGTGCAGTTTTCGACTTCCAGGGGCTATAACTCGAAAACTAAAGAACGAGAATTTTTGGCACATATGGTCAATTGAATGTTTATCCCAACCCTCTCATTTGGCACTAGTTTCAGCCCGAATTGTGCAAGTCACCTAAGGTCACGAATCGTCCCGAACGTGTAGCCCAAATTGTGAAAATTTCAAACCGCTACTGCTTGCTTGTTTGAGTAGGTAGCCATCTGAAACTTGGCATATATAAAGGTCATTAACATGTCTACATGCATGCACAATCTTATGTCAACTGATTGCATAACTTGCGAACTATAGGCCATCGAAATTTTTGTAAACAAAAGTTTGTGCGACTTTAGCTCCCAAACGGAATAAAAGCTAAAGCTGAAATAGCCTTCATTCTATTTCACTTATTTGTGTCTACACATGTATATGTTTTGCAGAGACTCAAAGCTCTTGAGAATGGAGAAAATGAGGTGTCAATTTTGCATTGGACCCTATGGGAAAATGCATTAAACGCCTACTGCTCCGACGTTCAGCGACCGATAACATCCATCTTTACACTGTAAACGGTAATTACATAGGTACATGCCTGGGGCAAATAACAGCGCAAATAATTGTCCATGTGCAGAGTAATAAAGGAGCAAACTTTTATATATGGGCCTGCAGTGGAAGTTATTCTTAAAAGGTGACTTTCACGAATCGTTCTGAAACTGTGCTAAATTACAGATAATTCCCATATATTTCTTGGGAGAAAATGCCCTGAAATTCTCCTTTCTTCGTTGTCGAGATATTCGAGGGCAAAGTCGTGCAGTTTTCGACTTCCAGGGGCTATAACTCGAAAACTAAAGAACGAGAATTTTTGGCACATATGGTCAATTGAATGTTTATCCCAACCCTCTCATTTGGCACTAGTTTCAGCCCGAATTGTGCAAGTCACCTAAGGTCACGAATCGTCCCGAACGTGTAGCCCAAATTGTGAAAATTTCAAACCGCTACTGCTTGCTTGTTTGAGTAGGTAGCCATCTGAAACTTGGCATATATAAAGGTCATTAACATGTCTACATGCATGCACAATCTTATGTCAACTGATTGCATAACTTGCGAACTATAGGCCATCGAAATTTTTGTAAACAAAAGTTTGTGCGACTTTAGCTCCCAAACGGAATAAAAGCTAAAGCTGAAATAGCCTTCATTCTATTTCACTTATTTGTGTCTACACATGTATATGTTTTGCAGAGACTCAAAGCTCTTGAGAATGGAGAAAATGAGGTGTCAATTTTGCATTGGACCCTATGGGAAAATGCATTAAACGCCTACTGCTCCGACGTTCAGCGACCGATAACATCCATCTTTACACTGTAAACGGTAATTACATAGGTACATGCCTGGGGCAAATAACAGCGCAAATAATTGTCCATGTGCAGAGTAATAAAGGAGCAAACTTTTATATATGGGCCTGCAGTGGAAGTTATTCTTAAAAGGTGACTTTCACGAATCGTTCTGAAACTGTGCTAAATTACAGATAATTCCCATATATTTCTTGGGAGAAAATGCCCTGAAATTCGCCTTTCTTCGTTGTCGAGATATTCGAGGGCAAAGTCGTGCAGTTTTCGACTTCCAGGGGCTATAACTCGAGAACTAAAGAACGAGAATTTTTGGCACATATGGTCAATTGAATGTTTATCCCAACCCTCTCATTTGGCACTAGTTTCAGCCCGAATTGTGCAAGTCACCTAAGGTCACGAATCGTCCCGAACGTGTAGCCCAAATTGTGAAAATTTCAAACCGCTACTGCTTGCTTGTTTGAGTAGGTAGCCATCTGAAACTTGGCATATATAAAGGTCATTAACATGTCTACATGCATGCACAATCTTATGTCAACTGATTGCATAACTTGCGAACTATAGGCCATCGAAATTTTTGTAAACAAAAGTTTGTGCGACTTTAGCTCCCAAACGGAATAAAAGCTAAAGCTGAAATAGCCTTCATTCTATTTCACTTATTTGTGTCTACACATGTATATGTTTTGCAGAGACTCAAAGCTCTTGAGAATGGAGAAAATGAGGTGTCAATTTTGCATTGGACCCTATGGGAAAATGCATTAAACGCCTACTGCTCCGACGTTCAGCGACCGATAACATCCATCTTTACACTGTAAACGGTAATTACATAGGTACATGCCTGGGGCAAATAACAGCGCAAATAATTGTCCATGTGCAGAGTAATAAAGGAGCAAACTTTTATATATGGGCCTGCAGTGGAAGTTATTCTTAAAAGGTGACTTTCACGAATCGTTCTGAAACTGTGCTAAATTACAGATAATTCCCATATATTTCTTGGGAGAAAATGCCCTGAAATTCTCCTTTCTTCGTTGTCGAGATATTCGAGGGCAAAGTCGTGCAGTTTTCGACTTCCAGGGGCTATAACTCGAAAACTAAAGAACGAGAATTTTTGGCACATATGGTCAATTGAATGTTTATCCCAACCCTCTCATTTGGCACTAGTTTCAGCCCGAATTGTGCAAGTCACCTAAGGTCACGAATCGTCCCGAACGTGTAGCCCAAATTGTGAAAATTTCAAACCGCTACTGCTTGCTTGTTTGAGTAGGTAGCCATCTGAAACTTGGCATATATAAAGGTCATTAACATGTCTACATGCATGCACAATCTTATGTCAACTGATTGCATAACTTGCGAACTATAGGCCATCGAAATTTTTGTAAACAAAAGTTTGTGCGACTTTAGCTCCCAAACGGAATAAAAGCTAAAGCTGAAATAGCCTTCATTCTATTTCACTTATTTGTGTCTACACATGTATATGTTTTGCAGAGACTCAAAGCTCTTGAGAATGGAGAAAATGAGGTGTCAATTTTGCATTGGACCCTATGGGAAAATGCATTAAACGCCTACTGCTCCGACGTTCAGCGACCGATAACATCCATCTTTACACTGTAAACGGTAATTACATAGGTACATGCCTGGGGCAAATAACAGCGCAAATAATTGTCCATGTGCAGAGTAATAAAGGAGCAAACTTTTATATATGGGCCTGCAGTGGAAGTTATTCTTAAAAGGTGACTTTCACGAATCGTTCTGAAACTGTGCTAAATTACAGATAATTCCCATATATTTCTTGGGAGAAAATGCCCTGAAATTCTCCTTTCTTCGTTGTCGAGATATTCGAGGGCAAAGTCGTGCAGTTTTCGACTTCCAGGGGCTATAACTCGAAAACTAAAGAACGAGAATTTTTGGCACATATGGTCAATTGAATGTTTATCCCAACCCTCTCATTTGGCACTAGTTTCAGCCCGAATTGTGCAAGTCACCTAAGGTCACGAATCGTCCCGAACGTGTAGCCCAAATTGTGAAAATTTCAAACCGCTACTGCTTGCTTGTTTGAGTAGGTAGCCATCTGAAACTTGGCATATATAAAGGTCATTAACATGTCTACATGCATGCACAATCTTATGTCAACTGATTGCATAACTTGCGAACTATAGGCCATCGAAATTTTTGTAAACAAAAGTTTGTGCGACTTTAGCTCCCAAACGGAATAAAAGCTAAAGCTGAAATAGCCTTCATTCTATTTCACTTATTTGTGTCTACACATGTATATGTTTTGCAGAGACTCAAAGCTCTTGAGAATGGAGAAAATGAGGTGTCAATTTTGCATTGGACCCTATGGGAAAATGCATTAAACGCCTACTGCTCCGACGTTCAGCGACCGATAACATCCATCTTTACACTGTAAACGGTAATTACATAGGTACATGCCTGGGGCAAATAACAGCGCAAATAATTGTCCATGTGCAGAGTAATAAAGGAGCAAACTTTTATATATGGGCCTGCAGTGGAAGTTATTCTTAAAAGGTGACTTTCACGAATCGTTCTGAAACTGTGCTAAATTACAGATAATTCCCATATATTTCTTGGGAGAAAATGCCCTGAAATTCTCCTTTCTTCGTTGTCGAGATATTCGAGGGCAAAGTCGTGCAGTTTTCGACTTCCAGGGGCTATAACTCGAAAACTAAAGAACGAGAATTTTTGGCACATATGGTCAATTGAATGTTTATCCCAACCCTCTCATTTGGCACTAGTTTCAGCCCGAATTGTGCAAGTCACCTAAGGTCACGAATCGTCCCGAACGTGTAGCCCAAATTGTGAAAATTTCAAACCGCTACTGCTTGCTTGTTTGAGTAGGTAGCCATCTGAAACTTGGCATATATAAAGGTCATTAACATGTCTACATGCATGCACAATCTTATGCCAACTGATTGCATAACTTGCGAACTATAGGCCATCGAAATTTTTGTAAACAAAAGTTTGTGCGACTTTAGCTCCCAAACGGAATAAAAGCTAAAGCTGAAATAGCCTTCATTCTATTTCACTTATTTGTGTCTACACATGTATATGTTTTGCAGAGACTCAAAGCTCTTGAGAATGGAGAAAATGAGGTGTCAATTTTGCATTGGACCCTATGGGAAAATGCATTAAACGCCTACTGCTCCGACGTTCAGCGACCGATAACATCCATCTTTACACTGTAAACGGTAATTACATAGGTACATGCCTGGGGCAAATAACAGCGCAAATAATTGTCCATGTGCAGAGTAATAAAGGAGCAAACTTTTATATATGGGCCTGCAGTGGAAGTTATTCTTAAAAGGTGACTTTCACGAATCGTTCTGAAACTGTGCTAAATTACAGATAATTCCCATATATTTCTTGGGAGAAAATGCCCTGAAATTCTCCTTTCTTCGTTGTCGAGATATTCGAGGGCAAAGTCGTGCAGTTTTCGACTTCCAGGGGCTATAACTCGAAAACTAAAGAACGAGAATTTTTGGCACATATGGTCAATTGAATGTTTATCCCAACCCTCTCATTTGGCACTAGTTTCAGCCCGAATTGTGCAAGTCACCTAAGGTCACGAATCGCACCGAACGTGTAGCCCAAATTGTGAAAATTTCAAACCGCTACTGCTTGCTTGTTTGAGTAGGTAGCCATCTGAAACTTGGCATATATAAAGGTCATTAACATGTCTACATGCATGCACAATCTTATGTCAACTGATTGCATAACTTGCGAACTATAGGCCATCGAAATTTTTGTAAACAAAAGTTTGTGCGACTTTAGCTCCCAAACGGAATAAAAGCTAAAGCTGAAATAGCCTTCATTCTATTTCACTTATTTGTGTCTACACATGTATATGTTTTGCAGAGACTCAAAGCTCTTGAGAATGGAGAAAATGAGGTGTCAATTTTGCATTGGACCCTATGGGAAAATGCATTAAACGCCTACTGCTCCGACGTTCAGCGACCGATAACATCCATCTTTACACTGTAAACGGTAATTACATAGGTACATGCCTGGGGCAAATAACAGCGCAAATAATTGTCCATGTGCAGAGTAATAAAGGAGCAAACTTTTATATATGGGCCTGCAGTGGAAGTTATTCTTAAAAGGTGACTTTCACGAATCGTTCTGAAACTGTGCTAAATTACAGATAATTCCCATATATTTCTTGGGAGAAAATGCCCTGAAATTCTCCTTTCTTCGTTGTCGAGATATTCGAGGGCAAAGTCGTGCAGTTTTCGACTTCCAGGGGCTATAACTCGAAAACTAAAGAACGAGAATTTTTGGCACATATGGTCAATTGAATGTTTATCCCAACCCTCTCATTTGGCACTAGTTTCAGCCCGAATTGTGCAAGTCACCTAAGGTCACGAATCGTCCCGAACGTGTAGCCCAAATTGTGAAAATTTCAAACCGCTACTGCTTGCTTGTTTGAGTAGGTAGCCATCTGAAACTTGGCATATATAAAGGTCATTAACATGTCTACATGCATGCACAATCTTATGTCAACTGATTGCATAACTTGCGAACTATAGGCCATCGAAATTTTTGTAAACAAAAGTTTGTGCGACTTTAGCTCCCAAACGGAATAAAAGCTAAAGCTGAAATAGCCTTCATTCTATTTCACTTATTTGTGTCTACACATGTATATGTTTTGCAGAGACTCAAAGCTCTTGAGAATGGAGAAAATGAGGTGTCAATTTTGCATTGGACCCTATGGGAAAATGCATTAAACGCCTACTGCTCCGACGTTCAGCGACCGATAACATCCATCTTTACACTGTAAACGGTAATTACATAGGTACATGCCTGGGACAAATAACAGCGCAAATAATTGTCCATGTGCAGAGTAATAAAGGAGCAAACTTTTATATATGGGCCTGCAGTGGAAGTTATTCTTAAAAGGTGACTTTCACGAATCGTTCTGAAACTGTGCTAAATTACAGATAATTCCCATATATTTCTTGGGAGAAAATGCCCTGAAATTCTCCTTTCTTCGTTGTCGAGATATTCGAGGGCAAAGTCGTGCAGTTTTCGACTTCCAGGGGCTATAACTCGAAAACTAAAGAACGAGAATTTTTGGCACATATGGTCAATTGAATGTTTATCCCAACCCTCTCATTTGGCACTAGTTTCAGCCCGAATTGTGCAAGTCACCTAAGGTCACGAATCGTCCCGAACGTGTAGCCCAAATTGTGAAAATTTCAAACCGCTACTGCTTGCTTGTTTGAGTAGGTAGCCATCTGAAACTTGGCATATATAAAGGTCATTAACATGTCTACATGCATGCACAATCTTATGTCAACTGATTGCATAACTTGCGAACTATAGGCCATCGAAATTTTTGTAAACAAAAGTTTGTGCGACTTTAGCTCCCAAACGGAATAAAAGCTAAAGCTGAAATAGCCTTCATTCTATTTCACTTATTTGTGTCTACACATGTATATGTTTTGCAGAGACTCAAAGCTCTTGAGAATGGAGAAAATGAGGTGTCAATTTTGCATTGGACCCTATGGGAAAATGCATTAAACGCCTACTGCTCCGACGTTCAGCGACCGATAACATCCATCTTTACACTGTAAACGGTAATTACATAGGTACATGCCTGGGGCAAATAACAGCGCAAATAATTGTCCATGTGCAGAGTAATAAAGGAGCAAACTTTTATATATGGGCCTGCAGTGGAAGTTATTCTTAAAAGGTGACTTTCACGAATCGTTCTGAAACTGTGCTAAATTACAGATAATTCCCATATATTTCTTGGGAGAAAATGCCCTGAAATTCTCCTTTCTTCGTTGTCGAGATATTCGAGGGCAAAGTCGTGCAGTTTTCGACTTCCAGGGGCTATAACTCGAAAACTAAAGAACGAGAATTTTTGGCACATATGGTCAATTGAATGTTTATCCCAACCCTCTCATTTGGCACTAGTTTCAGCCCGAATTGTGCAAGTCACCTAAGGTCACGAATCGTCCCGAACGTGTAGCCCAAATTGTGAAAATTTCAAACCGCTACTGCTTGCTTGTTTGAGTAGGTAGCCATCTGAAACTTGGCATATATAAAGGTCATTAACATGTCTACATGCATGCACAATCTTATGTCAACTGATTGCATAACTTGCGAACTATAGGCCATCGAAATTTTTGTAAACAAAAGTTTGTGCGACTTTAGCTCCCAAACGGAATAAAAGCTAAAGCTGAAATAGCCTTCATTCTATTTCACTTATTTGTGTCTACACATGTATATGTTTTGCAGAGACTCAAAGCTCTTGAGAATGGAGAAAATGAGGTGTCAATTTTGCATTGGACCCTATGGGAAAATGCATTAAACGCCTACTGCTCCGACGTTCAGCGACCGATAACATCCATCTTTACACTGTAAACGGTAATTACATAGGTACATGCCTGGGGCAAATAACAGCGCAAATAATTGTCCATGTGCAGAGTAATAAAGGAGCAAACTTTTATATATGGGCCTGCAGTGGAAGTTATTCTTAAAAGGTGACTTTCACGAATCGTTCTGAAACTGTGCTAAATTACAGATAATTCCCATATATTTCTTGGGAGAAAATGCCCTGAAATTCTCCTTTCTTCGTTGTCGAGATATTCGAGGGCAAAGTCGTGCAGTTTTCGACTTCCAGGGGCTATAACTCGAAAACTAAAGAACGAGAATTTTTGGCACATATGGTCAATTGAATGTTTATCCCAACCCTCTCATTTGGCACTAGTTTCAGCCCGAATTGTGCAAGTCACCTAAGGTCACGAATCGTCCCGAACGTGTAGCCCAAATTGTGAAAATTTCAAACCGCTACTGCTTGCTTGTTTGAGTAGGTAGCCATCTGAAACTTGGCATATATAAAGGTCATTAACATGTCTACATGCATGCACAATCTTATGTCAACTGATTGCATAACTTGCGAACTATAGGCCATCGAAATTTTTGTAAACAAAAGTTTGTGCGACTTTAGCTCCCAAACGGAATAAAAGCTAAAGCTGAAATAGCCTTCATTCTATTTCACTTATTTGTGTCTACACATGTATATGTTTTGCAGAGACTCAAAGCTCTTGAGAATGGAGAAAATGAGGTGTCAATTTTGCATTGGACCCTATGGGAAAATGCATTAAACGCCTACTGCTCCGACGTTCAGCGACCGATAACATCCATCTTTACACTGTAAACGGTAATTACATAGGTACATGCCTGGGGCAAATAACAGCGCAAATAATTGTCCATGTGCAGAGTAATAAAGGAGCAAACTTTTATATATGGGCCTGCAGTGGAAGTTATTCTTAAAAGGTGACTTTCACGAATCGTTCTGAAACTGTGCTAAATTACAGATAATTCCCATATATTTCTTGGGAGAAAATGCCCTGAAATTCTCCTTTCTTCGTTGTCGAGATATTCGAGGGCAAAGTCGTGCAGTTTTCGACTTCCAGGGGCTATAACTCGAAAACTAAAGAACGAGAATTTTTGGCACATATGGTCAATTGAATGTTTATCCCAACCCTCTCATTTGGCACTAGTTTCAGCCCGAATTGTGCAAGTCACCTAAGGTCACGAATCGTCCCGAACGTGTAGCCCAAATTGTGAAAATTTCAAACCGCTACTGCTTGCTTGTTTGAGTAGGTAGCCATCTGAAACTTGGCATATATAAAGGTCATTAACATGTCTACATGCATGCACAATCTTATGTCAACTGATTGCATAACTTGCGAACTATAGGCCATCGAAATTTTTGTAAACAAAAGTTTGTGCGACTTTAGCTCCCAAACGGAATAAAAGCTAAAGCTGAAATAGCCTTCATTCTATTTCACTTATTTGTGTCTACACATGTATATGTTTTGCAGAGACTCAAAGCTCTTGAGAATGGAGAAAATGAGGTGTCAATTTTGCATTGGACCCTATGGGAAAATGCATTAAACGCCTACTGCTCCGACGTTCAGCGACCGATAACATCCATCTTTACACTGTAAACGGTAATTACATAGGTACATGCCTGGGGCAAATAACAGCGCAAATAATTGTCCATGTGCAGAGTAATAAAGGAGCAAACTTTTATATATGGGCCTGCAGTGGAAGTTATTCTTAAAAGGTGACTTTCACGAATCGTTCTGAAACTGTGCTAAATTACAGATAATTCCCATATATTTCTTGGGAGAAAATGCCCTGAAATTCTCCTTTCTTCGTTGTCGAGATATTCGAGGGCAAAGTCGTGCAGTTTTCGACTTCCAGGGGCTATAACTCGAAAACTAAAGAACGAGAATTTTTGGCACATATGGTCAATTGAATGTTTATCCCAACCCTCTCATTTGGCACTAGTTTCAGCCCGAATTGTGCAAGTCACCTAAGGTCACGAATCGTCCCGAACGTGTAGCCCAAATTGTGAAAATTTCAAACCGCTACTGCTTGCTTGTTTGAGTAGGTAGCCATCTGAAACTTGGCATATATAAAGGTCATTAACATGTCTACATGCATGCACAATCTTATGTCAACTGATTGCATAACTTGCGAACTATAGGCCATCGAAATTTTTGTAAACAAAAGTTTGTGCGACTTTAGCTCCCAAACGGAATAAAAGCTAAAGCTGAAATAGCCTTCATTCTATTTCACTTATTTGTGTCTACACATGTATATGTTTTGCAGAGACTCAAAGCTCTTGAGAATGGAGAAAATGAGGTGTCAATTTTGCATTGGACCCTATGGGAAAATGCATTAAACGCCTACTGCTCCGACGTTCAGCGACCGATAACATCCATCTTTACACTGTAAACGGTAATTACATAGGTACATGCCTGGGGCAAATAACAGCGCAAATAATTGTCCATGTGCAGAGTAATAAAGGAGCAAACTTTTATATATGGGCCTGCAGTGGAAGTTATTCTTAAAAGGTGACTTTCACGAATCGTTCTGAAACTGTGCTAAATTACAGATAATTCCCATATATTTCTTGGGAGAAAATGCCCTGAAATTCTCCTTTCTTCGTTGTCGAGATATTCGAGGGCAAAGTCGTGCAGTTTTCGACTTCCAGGGGCTATAACTCGAAAACTAAAGAACGAGAATTTTTGGCACATATGGTCAATTGAATGTTTATCCCAACCCTCTCATTTGGCACTAGTTTCAGCCCGAATTGTGCAAGTCACCTAAGGTCACGAATCGTCCCGAACGTGTAGCCCAAATTGTGAAAATTTCAAACCGCTACTGCTTGCTTGTTTGAGTAGGTAGCCATCTGAAACTTGGCATATATAAAGGTCATTAACATGTCTACATGCATGCACAATCTTATGTCAACTGATTGCATAACTTGCGAACTATAGGCCATCGAAATTTTTGTAAACAAAAGTTTGTGCGACTTTAGCTCCCAAACGGAATAAAAGCTAAAGCTGAAATAGCCTTCATTCTATTTCACTTATTTGTGTCTACACATGTATATGTTTTGCAGAGACTCAAAGCTCTTGAGAATGGAGAAAATGAGGTGTCAATTTTGCATTGGACCCTATGGGAAAATGCATTAAACGCCTACTGCTCCGACGTTCAGCGACCGATAACATCCATCTTTACACTGTAAACGGTAATTACATAGGTACATGCCTGGGGCAAATAACAGCGCAAATAATTGTCCATGTGCAGAGTAATAAAGGAGCAAACTTTTATATATGGGCCTGCAGTGGAAGTTATTCTTAAAAGGTGACTTTCACGAATCGTTCTGAAACTGTGCTAAATTACAGATAATTCCCATATATTTCTTGGGAGAAAATGCCCTGAAATTCTCCTTTCTTCGTTGTCGAGATATTCGAGGGCAAAGTCGTGCAGTTTTCGACTTCCAGGGGCTATAACTCGAAAACTAAAGAACGAGAATTTTTGGCACATATGGTCAATTGAATGTTTATCCCAACCCTCTCATTTGGCACTAGTTTCAGCCCGAATTGTGCAAGTCACCTAAGGTCACGAATCGTCCCGAACGTGTAGCCCAAATTGTGAAAATTTCAAACCCCTACTGCTTGCTTGTTTGAGTAGGTAGCCATCTGAAACTTGGCATATATAAAGGTCATTAGCATATCTATATGCATGCACAATCTTATGTCAACTGATTGCATAACTTGCGAACTATAGGCCATCGAAATTTTTGTAAACAAAAGTTTGTGCGACTTAAACTCCCAAACGGAATAAAAGCTAAAGCTGAAATAGCCTTCATTCTATTTCACTTATTTGTGTCTACACATGTATATGTTTTGCAGAGACTCAAAGCTCTTGAGAATGGAGAAAATGAGGTGTCAATTTTGCATTGGACCCTATGGGAAAATGCATTAAACGCCTACTGCTCCGACGTTCAGCGACCGATAACATCCATCTTTACACTGTAAACGGTAATTACATAGGTACATGCCTGGGGCAAATAACAGCGCAAATAATTGTCCATGTGCAGAGTAATAAAGGAGCAAACTTTTATATATGGGCCTGCAGTGGAAGTTATTCTTATAAGGTGACTTTCACGAATCGTTCTGAAACTGTGCTAAATTACAGATAATTCCCATATATTTCTTGGGAGAAAATGCCCTGAAATTCTCCTTTCTTCGTTGTCGAGATATTCGAGGGCAAAGTCGTGCAGTTTTCGACTTCCAGGGGCTATAACTCGAAAACTAAAGAACGAGAATTTTTGGCACATATGGTCAATTGAATGTTTATCCCAACCCTCTCATTTGGCACTAGTTTCAGCCCGAATTGTGCAAGTCACCTAAGGTCACGAATCGTCCCGAACGTGTAGCCCAAATTGTGAAAATTTCAAACCGCTACTGCTTGCTTGTTTGAGTAGGTAGCCATCTGAAACTTGGCATATATAAAGGTCATTAACATGTCTACATGCATGCACAATCTTATGTCAACTGATTGCATAACTTGCGAACTATAGGCCATCGAAATTTTTGTAAACAAAAGTTTGTGCGACTTTAGCTCCCAAACGGAATAAAAGCTAAAGCTGAAATAGCCTTCATTCTATTTCACTTATTTGTGTCTACACATGTATATGTTTTGCAGAGACTCAAAGCTCTTGAGAATGGAGAAAATGAGGTGTCAATTTTGCATTGGACCCTATGGGAAAATGCATTAAACGCCTACTGCTCCAACGTTCAGCGACCGATAACATCCATCTTTACACTGTAAACGGTAATTACATAGGTACATGCCTGGGGCAAATAACAGCGCAAATAATTGTCCATGTGCAGAGTAATAAAGGAGCAAACTTTTATATATGGGCCTGCAGTGGAAGTTATTCTTAAAAGGTGACTTTCACGAATCGTTCTGAAACTGTGCTAAATTACAGATAATTCCCATATATTTCTTGGGAGAAAATGCCCTGAAATTCTCCTTTCTTCGTTGTCGAGATATTCGAGGGCAAAGTCGTGCAGTTTTCGACTTCCAGGGGCTATAACTCGAAAACTAAAGAACGAGAATTTTTGGCACATATGGTCAATTGAATGTTTATCCCAACCCTCTCATTTGGCACTAGTTTCAGCCCGAATTGTGCAAGTCACCTAAGGTCACGAATCGTCCCGAACGTGTAGCCCAAATTGTGAAAATTTCAAACCGCTACTGCTTGCTTGTTTGAGTAGGTAGCCATCTGAAACTTGGCATATATAAAGGTCATTAACATGTCTACATGCATGCACAATCTTATGTCAACTGATTGCATAACTTGCGAACTATAGGCCATCGAAATTTTTGTAAACAAAAGTTTGTGCGACTTTAGCTCCCAAACGGAATAAAAGCTAAAGCTGAAATAGCCTTCATTCTATTTCACTTATTTGTGTCTACACATGTATATGTTTTGCAGAGACTCAAAGCTCTTGAGAATGGAGAAAATGAGGTGTCAATTTTGCATTGGACCCTATGGGAAAATGCATTAAACGCCTACTGCTCCGACGTTCAGCGACCGATAACATCCATCTTTACACTGTAAACGGTAATTACATAGGTACATGCCTGGGGCAAATAACAGCGCAAATAATTGTCCATGTGCAGAGTAATAAAGGAGCAAACTTTTATATATGGGCCTGCAGTGGAAGTTATTCTTAAAAGGTGACTTTCACGAATCGTTCTGAAACTGTGCTAAATTACAGATATTTCCCATATATTTCTTGGGAGAAAATGCCCTGAAATTCTCCTTTCTTCGTTGTCGAGATATTCGAGGGCAAAGTCGTGCAGTTTTCGACTTCCAGGGGCTATAACTCGAAAACTAAAGAACGAGAATTTTTGGCACATATGGTCAATTGAATGTTTATCCCAACCCTCTCATTTGGCACTAGTTTCAGCCCGAATTGTGCAAGTCACCTAAGGTCACGAATCGTCCCGAACGTGTAGCCCAAATTGTGAAAATTTCAAACCGCTACTGCTTGCTTGTTTGAGTAGGTAGCCATCTGAAACTTGGCATATATAAAGGTCATTAACATGTCTACATGCATGCACAATCTTATGTCAACTGATTGCATAACTTGCGAACTATAGGCCATCGAAATTTTTGTAAACAAAAGTTTGTGCGACTTTAGCTCCCAAACGGAATAAAAGCTAAAGCTGAAATAGCCTTCATTCTATTTCACTTATTTGTGTCTACACATGTATATGTTTTGCAGAGACTCAAAGCTCTTGAGAATGGAGAAAATGAGGTGTCAATTTTGCATTGGACCCTATGGGAAAATGCATTAAACGCCTACTGCTCCGACGTTCAGCGACCGATAACATCCATCTTTACACTGTAAACGGTAATTACATAGGTACATGCCTGGGGCAAATAACAGCGCAAATAATTGTCCATGTGCAGAGTAATAAAGGAGCAAACTTTTATATATGGGCCTGCAGTGGAAGTTATTCTTAAAAGGTGACTTTCACGAATCGTTCTGAAACTGTGCTAAATTACAGATAATTCCCATATATTTCTTGGGAGAAAATGCCCTGAAATTCTCCTTTCTTCGTTGTCGAGATATTCGAGGGCAAAGTCGTGCAGTTTTCGACTTCCAGGGGCTATAACTCGAAAACTAAAGAACGAGAATTTTTGGCACATATGGTCAATTGAATGTTTATCCCAACCCTCTCATTTGGCACTAGTTTCAGCCCGAATTGTGCAAGTCACCTAAGGTCACGAATCGTCCCGAACGTGTAGCCCAAATTGTGAAAATTTCAAACCGCTACTGCTTGCTTGTTTGAGTAGGTAGCCATCTGAAACTTGGCATATATAAAGGTCATTAACATGTCTACATGCATGCACAATCTTATGTCAACTGATTGCATAACTTGCGAACTATAGGCCATCGAAATTTTTGTAAACAAAAGTTTGTGCGACTTTAGCTCCCAAACGGAATAAAAGCTAAAGCTGAAATAGCCTTCATTCTATTTCACTTATTTGTGTCTACACATGTATATGTTTTGCAGAGACTCAAAGCTCTTGAGAATGGAGAAAATGAGGTGTCAATTTTGCATTGGACCCTATGGGAAAATGCATTAAACGCCTACTGCTCCGACGTTCAGCGACCGATAACATCCATCTTTACACTGTAAACGGTAATTACATAGGTACATGCCTGGGGCAAATAACAGCGCAAATAATTGTCCATGTGCAGAGTAATAAAGGAGCAAACTTTTATATATGGGCCTGCAGTGGAAGTTATTCTTAAAAGGTGACTTTCACGAATCGTTCTGAAACTGTGCTAAATTACAGATAATTCCCATATATTTCTTGGGAGAAAATGCCCTGAAATTCTCCTTTCTTCGTTGTCGAGATATTCGAGGGCAAAGTCGTGCAGTTTTCGACTTCCAGTGGCTATAACTCGAAAACTAAAGAACGAGAATTTTTGGCACATATGGTCAATTGAATGTTTATCCCAACCCTCTCATTTGGCACTAGTTTCAGCCCGAATTGTGCAAGTCACCTAAGGTCACGAATCGTCCCGAACGTGTAGCCCAAATTGTGAAAATTTCAAACCGCTACTGCTTGCTTGTTTGAGTAGGTAGCCATCTGAAACTTGGCATATATAAAGGTCATTAACATGTCTACATGCATGCACAATCTTATGTCAACTGATTGCATAACTTGCGAACTATAGGCCATCGAAATTTTTGTAAACAAAAGTTTGTGCGACTTTAGCTCCCAAACGGAATAAAAGCTAAAGCTGAAATAGCCTTCATTCTATTTCACTTATTTGTGTCTACACATGTATATGTTTTGCAGAGACTCAAAGCTCTTGAGAATGGAGAAAATGAGGTGTCAATTTTGCATTGGACCCTATGGGAAAATGCATTAAACGCCTACTGCTCCGACGTTCAGCGACCGATAACATCCATCTTTACACTGTAAACGGTAATTACATAGGTACATGCCTGGGGCAAATAACAGCGCAAATAATTGTCCATGTGCAGAGTAATAAAGGAGCAAACTTTTATATATGGGCCTGCAGTGGAAGTTATTCTTAAAAGGTGACTTTCACGAATCGTTCTGAAACTGTGCTAAATTACAGATAATTCCCATATATTTCTTGGGAGAAAATGCCCTGAAATTCTCCTTTCTTCGTTGTCGAGATATTCGAGGGCAAAGTCGTGCAGTTTTCGACTTCCAGGGGCTATAACTCGAAAACTAAAGAACGAGAATTTTTGGCACATATGGTCAATTGAATGTTTATCCCAACCCTCTCATTTGGCACTAGTTTCAGCCCGAATTGTGCAAGTCACCTAAGGTCACGAATCGTCCCGAACGTGTAGCCCAAATTGTGAAAATTTCAAACCGCTACTGCTTGCTTGTTTGAGTAGGTAGCCATCTGAAACTTGGCATATATAAAGGTCATTAACATGTCTACATGCATGCACAATCTTATGTCAACTGATTGCATAACTTGCGAACTATAGGCCATCGAAATTTTTGTAAACAAAAGTTTGTGCGACTTTAGCTCCCAAACGGAATAAAAGCTAAAGCTGAAATAGCCTTCATTCTATTTCACTTATTTGTGTCTACACATGTATATGTTTTGCAGAGACTCAAAGCTCTTGAGAATGGAGAAAATGAGGTGTCAATTTTGCATTGGACCCTATGGGAAAATGCATTAAACGCCTACTGCTCCGACGTTCAGCGACCGATAACATCCATCTTTACACTGTAAACGGTAATTACATAGGTACATGCCTGGGGCAAATAACAGCGCAAATAATTGTCCATGTGCAGAGTAATAAAGGAGCAAACTTTTATATATGGGCCTGCAGTGGAAGTTATTCTTAAAAGGTGACTTTCACGAATCGTTCTGAAACTGTGCTAAATTACAGATAATTCCCATATATTTCTTGGGAGAAAATGCCCTGAAATTCTCCTTTCTTCGTTGTCGAGATATTCGAGGGCAAAGTCGTGCAGTTTTCGACTTCCAGGGGCTATAACTCGAAAACTAAAGAACGAGAATTTTTGGCACATATGGTCAATTGAATGTTTATCCCAACCCTCTCATTTGGCACTAGTTTCAGCCCGAATTGTGCAAGTCACCTAAGGTCACGAATCGTCCCGAACGTGTAGCCCAAATTGTGAAAATTTCAAACCGCTACTGCTTGCTTGTTTGAGTAGGTAGCCATCTGAAACTTGGCATATATAAAGGTCATTAACATGTCTACATGCATGCACAATCTTATGTCAACTGATTGCATAACTTGCGAACTATAGGCCATCGAAATTTTTGTAAACAAAAGTTTGTGCGACTTTAGCTCCCAAACGGAATAAAAGCTAAAGCTGAAATAGCCTTCATTCTATTTCACTTATTTGTGTCTACACATGTATATGTTTTGCAGAGACTCAAAGCTCTTGAGAATGGAGAAAATGAGGTGTCAATTTTGCATTGGACCCTATGGGAAAATGCATTAAACGCCTACTGCTCCGACGTTCAGCGACCGATAACATCCATCTTTACACTGTAAACGGTAATTACATAGGTACATGCCTGGGGCAAATAACAGCGCAAATAATTGTCCATGTGCAGAGTAATAAAGGAGCAAACTTTTATATATGGGCCTGCAGTGGAAGTTATTCTTAAAAGGTGACTTTCACGAATCGTTCTGAAACTGTGCTAAATTACAGATAATTCCCATATATTTCTTGGGAGAAAATGCCCTGAAATTCTCCTTTCTTCGTTGTCGAGATATTCGAGGGCAAAGTCGTGCAGTTTTCGACTTCCAGGGGCTATAACTCGAAAACTAAAGAACGAGAATTTTTGGCACATATGGTCAATTGAATGTTTATCCCAACCCTCTCATTTGGCACTAGTTTCAGCCCGAATTGTGCAAGTCACCTAAGGTCACGAATCGTCCCGAACGTGTAGCCCAAATTGTGAAAATTTCAAACCGCTACTGCTTGCTTGTTTGAGTAGGTAGCCATCTGAAACTTGGCATATATAAAGGTCATTAACATGTCTACATGCATGCACAATCTTATGTCAACTGATTGCATAACTTGCGAACTATAGGCCATCGAAATTTTTGTAAACAAAAGTTTGTGCGACTTTAGCTCCCAAACGGAATAAAAGCTAAAGCTGAAATAGCCTTCATTCTATTTCACTTATTTGTGTCTACACATGTATATGTTTTGCAGAGACTCAAAGCTCTTGAGAATGGAGAAAATGAGGTGTCAATTTTGCATTGGACCCTATGGGAAAATGCATTAAACGCCTACTGCTCCGACGTTCAGCGACCGATAACATCCATCTTTACACTGTAAACGGTAATTACATAGGTACATGCCTGGGGCAAATAACAGCGCAAATAATTGTCCATGTGCAGAGTAATAAAGGAGCAAACTTTTATATATGGGCCTGCAGTGGAAGTTATTCTTAAAAGGTGACTTTCACGAATCGTTCTGAAACTGTGCTAAATTACAGATAATTCCCATATATTTCTTGGGAGAAAATGCCCTGAAATTCTCCTTTCTTCGTTGTCGAGATATTCGAGGGCAAAGTCGTGCAGTTTTCGACTTCCAGGGGCTATAACTCGAAAACTAAAGAACGAGAATTTTTGGCACATATGGTCAATTGAATGTTTATCCCAACCCTCTCATTTGGCACTAGTTTCAGCCCGAATTGTGCAAGTCACCTAAGGTCACGAATCGTCCCGAACGTGTAGCCAAAATTGTGAAAATTTCAAACCGCTACTGCTTGCTTGTTTGAGTAGGTAGCCATCTGAAACTTGGCATATATAAAGGTCATTAACATGTCTACATGCATGCACAATCTTATGTCAACTGATTGCATAACTTGCGAACTATAGGCCATCGAAATTTTTGTAAACAAAAGTTTGTGCGACTTTAGCTCCCAAACGGAATAAAAGCTAAAGCTGAAATAGCCTTCATTCTATTTCACTTATTTGTGTCTACACATGTATATGTTTTGCAGAGACTCAAAGCTCTTGAGAATGGAGAAAATGAGGTGTCAATTTTGCATTGGACCCTATGGGAAAATGCATTAAACGCCTACTGCTCCGACGTTCAGCGACCGATAACATCCATCTTTACACTGTAAACGGTAATTACATAGGTACATGCCTGGGGCAAATAACAGCGCAAATAATTGTCCATGTGCAGAGTAATAAAGGAGCAAACTTTTATATATGGGCCTGCAGTGGAAGTTATTCTTAAAAGGTGACTTTCACGAATCGTTCTGAAACTGTGCTAAATTACAGATAATTCCCATATATTTCTTGGGAGAAAATGCCCTGAAATTCTCCTTTCTTCGTTGTCGAGATATTCGAGGGCAAAGTCGTGCAGTTTTCGACTTCCAGGGGCTATAACTCGAAAACTAAAGAACGAGAATTTTTGGCACATATGGTCAATTGAATGTTTATCCCAACCCTCTCATTTGGCACTAGTTTCAGCCCGAATTGTGCAAGTCACCTAAGGTCACGAATCGTCCCGAACGTGTAGCCCAAATTGTGAAAATTTCAAACCGCTACTGCTTGCTTGTTTGAGTAGGTAGCCATCTGAAACTTGGCATATATAAAGGTCATTAACATGTCTACATGCATGCACAATCTTATGTCAACTGATTGCATAACTTGCGAACTATAGGCCATCGAAATTTTTGTAAACAAAAGTTTGTGCGACTTTAGCTCCCAAACGGAATAAAAGCTAAAGCTGAAATAGCCTTCATTCTATTTCACTTATTTGTGTCTACACATGTATATGTTTTGCAGAGACTCAAAGCTCTTGAGAATGGAGAAAATGAGGTGTCAATTTTGCATTGGACCCTATGGGAAAATGCATTAAACGCCTACTGCTCCGACGTTCAGCGACCGATAACATCCATCTTTACACTGTAAACGGTAATTACATAGGTACATGCCTGGGGCAAATAACAGCGCAAATAATTGTCCATGTGCAGAGTAATAAAGGAGCAAACTTTTATATATGGGCCTGCAGTGGAAGTTATTCTTAAAAGGTGACTTTCACGAATCGTTCTGAAACTGTGCTAAATTACAGATAATTCCCATATATTTCTTGGGAGAAAATGCCCTGAAATTCTCCTTTCTTCGTTGTCGAGATATTCGAGGGCAAAGTCGTGCAGTTTTCGACTTCCAGGGGCTATAACTCGAAAACTAAAGAACGAGAATTTTTGGCACATATGGTCAATTGAATGTTTATCCCAACCCTCTCATTTGGCACTAGTTTCAGCCCGAATTGTGCAAGTCACCTAAGGTCACGAATCGTCCCGAACGTGTAGCCCAAATTGTGAAAATTTCAAACCGCTACTGCTTGCTTGTTTGAGTAGGTAGCCATCTGAAACTTGGCATATATAAAGGTCATTAACATGTCTACATGCATGCACAATCTTATGTCAACTGATTGCATAACTTGCGAACTATAGGCCATCGAAATTTTTGTAAACAAAAGTTTGTGCGACTTTAGCTCCCAAACGGAATAAAAGCTAAAGCTGAAATAGCCTTCATTCTATTTCACTTATTTGTGTCTACACATGTATATGTTTTGCAGAGACTCAAAGCTCTTGAGAATGGAGAAAATGAGGTGTCAATTTTGCATTGGACCCTATGGGAAAATGCATTAAACGCCTACTGCTCCGACGTTCAGCGACCGATAACATCCATCTTTACACTGTAAACGGTAATTACATAGGTACATGCCTGGGGCAAATAACAGCGCAAATAATTGTCCATGTGCAGAGTAATAAAGGAGCAAACTTTTATATATGGGCCTGCAGTGGAAGTTATTCTTAAAAGGTGACTTTCACGAATCGTTCTGAAACTGTGCTAAATTACAGATAATTCCCATATATTTCTTGGGAGAAAATGCCCTGAAATTCGCCTTTCTTCGTTGTCGAGATATTCGAGGGCAAAGTCGTGCAGTTTTCGACTTCCAGGGGCTATAACTCGAGAACTAAAGAACGAGAATTTTTGGCACATATGGTCAATTGAATGTTTATCCCAACCCTCTCATTTGGCACTAGTTTCAGCCCGAATTGTGCAAGTCACCTAAGGTCACGAATCGTCCCGAACGTGTAGCCCAAATTGTGAAAATTTCAAACCGCTACTGCTTGCTTGTTTGAGTAGGTAGCCATCTGAAACTTGGCATATATAAAGGTCATTAACATGTCTACATGCATGCACAATCTTATGTCAACTGATTGCATAACTTGCGAACTATAGGCCATCGAAATTTTTGTAAACAAAAGTTTGTGCGACTTTAGCTCCCAAACGGAATAAAAGCTAAAGCTGAAATAGCCTTCATTCTATTTCACTTATTTGTGTCTACACATGTATATGTTTTGCAGAGACTCAAAGCTCTTGAGAATGGAGAAAATGAGGTGTCAATTTTGCATTGGACCCTATGGGAAAATGCATTAAACGCCTACTGCTCCGACGTTCAGCGACCGATAACATCCATCTTTACACTGTAAACGGTAATTACATAGGTACATGCCTGGGGCAAATAACAGCGCAAATAATTGTCCATGTGCAGAGTAATAAAGGAGCAAACTTTTATATATGGGCCTGCAGTGGAAGTTATTCTTAAAAGGTGACTTTCACGAATCGTTCTGAAACTGTGCTAAATTACAGATAATTCCCATATATTTCTTGGGAGAAAATGCCCTGAAATTCTCCTTTCTTCGTTGTCGAGATATTCGAGGGCAAAGTCGTGCAGTTTTCGACTTCCAGGGGCTATAACTCGAAAACTAAAGAACGAGAATTTTTGGCACATATGGTCAATTGAATGTTTATCCCAACCCTCTCATTTGGCACTAGTTTCAGCCCGAATTGTGCAAGTCACCTAAGGTCACGAATCGTCCCGAACGTGTAGCCCAAATTGTGAAAATTTCAAACCGCTACTGCTTGCTTGTTTGAGTAGGTAGCCATCTGAAACTTGGCATATATAAAGGTCATTAACATGTCTACATGCATGCACAATCTTATGTCAACTGATTGCATAACTTGCGAACTATAGGCCATCGAAATTTTTGTAAACAAAAGTTTGTGCGACTTTAGCTCCCAAACGGAATAAAAGCTAAAGCTGAAATAGCCTTCATTCTATTTCACTTATTTGTGTCTACACATGTATATGTTTTGCAGAGACTCAAAGCTCTTGAGAATGGAGAAAATGAGGTGTCAATTTTGCATTGGACCCTATGGGAAAATGCATTAAACGCCTACTGCTCCGACGTTCAGCGACCGATAACATCCATCTTTACACTGTAAACGGTAATTACATAGGTACATGCCTGGGGCAAATAACAGCGCAAATAATTGTCCATGTGCAGAGTAATAAAGGAGCAAACTTTTATATATGGGCCTGCAGTGGAAGTTATTCTTAAAAGGTGACTTTCACGAATCGTTCTGAAACTGTGCTAAATTACAGATAATTCCCATATATTTCTTGGGAGAAAATGCCCTGAAATTCTCCTTTCTTCGTTGTCGAGATATTCGAGGGCAAAGTCGTGCAGTTTTCGACTTCCAGGGGCTATAACTCGAAAACTAAAGAACGAGAATTTTTGGCACATATGGTCAATTGAATGTTTATCCCAACCCTCTCATTTGGCACTAGTTTCAGCCCGAATTGTGCAAGTCACCTAAGGTCACGAATCGTCCCGAACGTGTAGCCCAAATTGTGAAAATTTCAAACCGCTACTGCTTGCTTGTTTGAGTAGGTAGCCATCTGAAACTTGGCATATATAAAGGTCATTAACATGTCTACATGCATGCACAATCTTATGTCAACTGATTGCATAACTTGCGAACTATAGGCCATCGAAATTTTTGTAAACAAAAGTTTGTGCGACTTTAGCTCCCAAACGGAATAAAAGCTAAAGCTGAAATAGCCTTCATTCTATTTCACTTATTTGTGTCTACACATGTATATGTTTTGCAGAGACTCAAAGCTCTTGAGAATGGAGAAAATGAGGTGTCAATTTTGCATTGGACCCTATGGGAAAATGCATTAAACGCCTACTGCTCCGACGTTCAGCGACCGATAACATCCATCTTTACACTGTAAACGGTAATTACATAGGTACATGCCTGGGGCAAATAACAGCGCAAATAATTGTCCATGTGCAGAGTAATAAAGGAGCAAACTTTTATATATGGGCCTGCAGTGGAAGTTATTCTTAAAAGGTGACTTTCACGAATCGTTCTGAAACTGTGCTAAATTACAGATAATTCCCATATATTTCTTGGGAGAAAATGCCCTGAAATTCTCCTTTCTTCGTTGTCGAGATATTCGAGGGCAAAGTCGTGCAGTTTTCGACTTCCAGGGGCTATAACTCGAAAACTAAAGAACGAGAATTTTTGGCACATATGGTCAATTGAATGTTTATCCCAACCCTCTCATTTGGCACTAGTTTCAGCCCGAATTGTGCAAGTCACCTAAGGTCACGAATCGTCCCGAACGTGTAGCCCAAATTGTGAAAATTTCAAACCGCTACTGCTTGCTTGTTTGAGTAGGTAGCCATCTGAAACTTGGCATATATAAAGGTCATTAACATGTCTACATGCATGCACAATCTTATGTCAACTGATTGCATAACTTGCGAACTATAGGCCATCGAAATTTTTGTAAACAAAAGTTTGTGCGACTTTAGCTCCCAAACGGAATAAAAGCTAAAGCTGAAATAGCCTTCATTCTATTTCACTTATTTGTGTCTACACATGTATATGTTTTGCAGAGACTCAAAGCTCTTGAGAATGGAGAAAATGAGGTGTCAATTTTGCATTGGACCCTATGGGAAAATGCATTAAACGCCTACTGCTCCGACGTTCAGCGACCGATAACATCCATCTTTACACTGTAAACGGTAATTACATAGGTACATGCCTGGGGCAAATAACAGCGCAAATAATTGTCCATGTGCAGAGTAATAAAGGAGCAAACTTTTATATATGGGCCTGCAGTGGAAGTTATTCTTAAAAGGTGACTTTCACGAATCGTTCTGAAACTGTGCTAAATTACAGATAATTCCCATATATTTCTTGGGAGAAAATGCCCTGAAATTCGCCTTTCTTCGTTGTCGAGATATTCGAGGGCAAAGTCGTGCAGTTTTCGACTTCCAGGGGCTATAACTCGAGAACTAAAGAACGAGAATTTTTGGCACATATGGTCAATTGAATGTTTATCCCAACCCTCTCATTTGGCACTAGTTTCAGCCCGAATTGTGCAAGTCACCTAAGGTCACGAATCGTCCCGAACGTGTAGCCCAAATTGTGAAAATTTCAAACCGCTACTGCTTGCTTGTTTGAGTAGGTAGCCATCTGAAACTTGGCATATATAAAGGTCATTAACATGTCTACATGCATGCACAATCTTATGTCAACTGATTGCATAACTTGCGAACTATAGGCCATCGAAATTTTTGTAAACAAAAGTTTGTGCGACTTTAGCTCCCAAACGGAATAAAAGCTAAAGCTGAAATAGCCTTCATTCTATTTCACTTATTTGTGTCTACACATGTATATGTTTTGCAGAGACTCAAAGCTCTTGAGAATGGAGAAAATGAGGTGTCAATTTTGCATTGGACCCTATGGGAAAATGCATTAAACGCCTACTGCTCCGACGTTCAGCGACCGATAACATCCATCTTTACACTGTAAACGGTAATTACATAGGTACATGCCTGGGGCAAATAACAGCGCAAATAATTGTCCATGTGCAGAGTAATAAAGGAGCAAACTTTTATATATGGGCCTGCAGTGGAAGTTATTCTTAAAAGGTGACTTTCACGAATCGTTCTGAAACTGTGCTAAATTACAGATAATTCCCATATATTTCTTGGGAGAAAATGCCCTGAAATTCTCCTTTCTTCGTTGTCGAGATATTCGAGGGCAAAGTCGTGCAGTTTTCGACTTCCAGGGGCTATAACTCGAAAACTAAAGAACGAGAATTTTTGGCACATATGGTCAATTGAATGTTTATCCCAACCCTCTCATTTGGCACTAGTTTCAGCCCGAATTGTGCAAGTCACCTAAGGTCACGAATCGTCCCGAACGTGTAGCCCAAATTGTGAAAATTTCAAACCGCTACTGCTTGCTTGTTTGAGTAGGTAGCCATCTGAAACTTGGCATATATAAAGGTCATTAACATGTCTACATGCATGCACAATCTTATGTCAACTGATTGCATAACTTGCGAACTATAGGCCATCGAAATTTTTGTAAACAAAAGTTTGTGCGACTTTAGCTCCCAAACGGAATAAAAGCTAAAGCTGAAATAGCCTTCATTCTATTTCACTTATTTGTGTCTACACATGTATATGTTTTGCAGAGACTCAAAGCTCTTGAGAATGGAGAAAATGAGGTGTCAATTTTGCATTGGACCCTATGGGAAAATGCATTAAACGCCTACTGCTCCGACGTTCAGCGACCGATAACATCCATCTTTACACTGTAAACGGTAATTACATAGGTACATGCCTGGGGCAAATAACAGCGCAAATAATTGTCCATGTGCAGAGTAATAAAGGAGCAAACTTTTATATATGGGCCTGCAGTGGAAGTTATTCTTAAAAGGTGACTTTCACGAATCGTTCTGAAACTGTGCTAAATTACAGATAATTCCCATATATTTCTTGGGAGAAAATGCCCTGAAATTCTCCTTTCTTCGTTGTCGAGATATTCGAGGGCAAAGTCGTGCAGTTTTCGACTTCCAGGGGCTATAACTCGAAAACTAAAGAACGAGAATTTTTGGCACATATGGTCAATTGAATGTTTATCCCAACCCTCTCATTTGGCACTAGTTTCAGCCCGAATTGTGCAAGTCACCTAAGGTCACGAATCGTCCCGAACGTGTAGCCCAAATTGTGAAAATTTCAAACCGCTACTGCTTGCTTGTTTGAGTAGGTAGCCATCTGAAACTTGGCATATATAAAGGTCATTAACATGTCTACATGCATGCACAATCTTATGTCAACTGATTGCATAACTTGCGAACTATAGGCCATCGAAATTTTTGTAAACAAAAGTTTGTGCGACTTTAGCTCCCAAACGGAATAAAAGCTAAAGCTGAAATAGCCTTCATTCTATTTCACTTATTTGTGTCTACACATGTATATGTTTTGCAGAGACTCAAAGCTCTTGAGAATGGAGAAAATGAGGTGTCAATTTTGCATTGGACCCTATGGGAAAATGCATTAAACGCCTACTGCTCCGACGTTCAGCGACCGATAACATCCATCTTTACACTGTAAACGGTAATTACATAGGTACATGCCTGGGGCAAATAACAGCGCAAATAATTGTCCATGTGCAGAGTAATAAAGGAGCAAACTTTTATATATGGGCCTGCAGTGGAAGTTATTCTTAAAAGGTGACTTTCACGAATCGTTCTGAAACTGTGCTAAATTACAGATAATTCCCATATATTTCTTGGGAGAAAATGCCCTGAAATTCTCCTTTCTTCGTTGTCGAGATATTCGAGGGCAAAGTCGTGCAGTTTTCGACTTCCAGGGGCTATAACTCGAAAACTAAAGAACGAGAATTTTTGGCACATATGGTCAATTGAATGTTTATCCCAACCCTCTCATTTGGCACTAGTTTCAGCCCGAATTGTGCAAGTCACCTAAGGTCACGAATCGTCCCGAACGTGTAGCCCAAATTGTGAAAATTTCAAACCGCTACTGCTTGCTTGTTTGAGTAGGTAGCCATCTGAAACTTGGCATATATAAAGGTCATTAACATGTCTACATGCATGCACAATCTTATGCCAACTGATTGCATAACTTGCGAACTATAGGCCATCGAAATTTTTGTAAACAAAAGTTTGTGCGACTTTAGCTCCCAAACGGAATAAAAGCTAAAGCTGAAATAGCCTTCATTCTATTTCACTTATTTGTGTCTACACATGTATATGTTTTGCAGAGACTCAAAGCTCTTGAGAATGGAGAAAATGAGGTGTCAATTTTGCATTGGACCCTATGGGAAAATGCATTAAACGCCTACTGCTCCGACGTTCAGCGACCGATAACATCCATCTTTACACTGTAAACGGTAATTACATAGGTACATGCCTGGGGCAAATAACAGCGCAAATAATTGTCCATGTGCAGAGTAATAAAGGAGCAAACTTTTATATATGGGCCTGCAGTGGAAGTTATTCTTAAAAGGTGACTTTCACGAATCGTTCTGAAACTGTGCTAAATTACAGATAATTCCCATATATTTCTTGGGAGAAAATGCCCTGAAATTCTCCTTTCTTCGTTGTCGAGATATTCGAGGGCAAAGTCGTGCAGTTTTCGACTTCCAGGGGCTATAACTCGAAAACTAAAGAACGAGAATTTTTGGCACATATGGTCAATTGAATGTTTATCCCAACCCTCTCATTTGGCACTAGTTTCAGCCCGAATTGTGCAAGTCACCTAAGGTCACGAATCGCACCGAACGTGTAGCCCAAATTGTGAAAATTTCAAACCGCTACTGCTTGCTTGTTTGAGTAGGTAGCCATCTGAAACTTGGCATATATAAAGGTCATTAACATGTCTACATGCATGCACAATCTTATGTCAACTGATTGCATAACTTGCGAACTATAGGCCATCGAAATTTTTGTAAACAAAAGTTTGTGCGACTTTAGCTCCCAAACGGAATAAAAGCTAAAGCTGAAATAGCCTTCATTCTATTTCACTTATTTGTGTCTACACATGTATATGTTTTGCAGAGACTCAAAGCTCTTGAGAATGGAGAAAATGAGGTGTCAATTTTGCATTGGACCCTATGGGAAAATGCATTAAACGCCTACTGCTCCGACGTTCAGCGACCGATAACATCCATCTTTACACTGTAAACGGTAATTACATAGGTACATGCCTGGGGCAAATAACAGCGCAAATAATTGTCCATGTGCAGAGTAATAAAGGAGCAAACTTTTATATATGGGCCTGCAGTGGAAGTTATTCTTAAAAGGTGACTTTCACGAATCGTTCTGAAACTGTGCTAAATTACAGATAATTCCCATATATTTCTTGGGAGAAAATGCCCTGAAATTCTCCTTTCTTCGTTGTCGAGATATTCGAGGGCAAAGTCGTGCAGTTTTCGACTTCCAGGGGCTATAACTCGAAAACTAAAGAACGAGAATTTTTGGCACATATGGTCAATTGAATGTTTATCCCAACCCTCTCATTTGGCACTAGTTTCAGCCCGAATTGTGCAAGTCACCTAAGGTCACGAATCGTCCCGAACGTGTAGCCCAAATTGTGAAAATTTCAAACCGCTACTGCTTGCTTGTTTGAGTAGGTAGCCATCTGAAACTTGGCATATATAAAGGTCATTAACATGTCTACATGCATGCACAATCTTATGTCAACTGATTGCATAACTTGCGAACTATAGGCCATCGAAATTTTTGTAAACAAAAGTTTGTGCGACTTTAGCTCCCAAACGGAATAAAAGCTAAAGCTGAAATAGCCTTCATTCTATTTCACTTATTTGTGTCTACACATGTATATGTTTTGCAGAGACTCAAAGCTCTTGAGAATGGAGAAAATGAGGTGTCAATTTTGCATTGGACCCTATGGGAAAATGCATTAAACGCCTACTGCTCCGACGTTCAGCGACCGATAACATCCATCTTTACACTGTAAACGGTAATTACATAGGTACATGCCTGGGACAAATAACAGCGCAAATAATTGTCCATGTGCAGAGTAATAAAGGAGCAAACTTTTATATATGGGCCTGCAGTGGAAGTTATTCTTAAAAGGTGACTTTCACGAATCGTTCTGAAACTGTGCTAAATTACAGATAATTCCCATATATTTCTTGGGAGAAAATGCCCTGAAATTCTCCTTTCTTCGTTGTCGAGATATTCGAGGGCAAAGTCGTGCAGTTTTCGACTTCCAGGGGCTATAACTCGAAAACTAAAGAACGAGAATTTTTGGCACATATGGTCAATTGAATGTTTATCCCAACCCTCTCATTTGGCACTAGTTTCAGCCCGAATTGTGCAAGTCACCTAAGGTCACGAATCGTCCCGAACGTGTAGCCCAAATTGTGAAAATTTCAAACCGCTACTGCTTGCTTGTTTGAGTAGGTAGCCATCTGAAACTTGGCATATATAAAGGTCATTAACATGTCTACATGCATGCACAATCTTATGTCAACTGATTGCATAACTTGCGAACTATAGGCCATCGAAATTTTTGTAAACAAAAGTTTGTGCGACTTTAGCTCCCAAACGGAATAAAAGCTAAAGCTGAAATAGCCTTCATTCTATTTCACTTATTTGTGTCTACACATGTATATGTTTTGCAGAGACTCAAAGCTCTTGAGAATGGAGAAAATGAGGTGTCAATTTTGCATTGGACCCTATGGGAAAATGCATTAAACGCCTACTGCTCCGACGTTCAGCGACCGATAACATCCATCTTTACACTGTAAACGGTAATTACATAGGTACATGCCTGGGGCAAATAACAGCGCAAATAATTGTCCATGTGCAGAGTAATAAAGGAGCAAACTTTTATATATGGGCCTGCAGTGGAAGTTATTCTTAAAAGGTGACTTTCACGAATCGTTCTGAAACTGTGCTAAATTACAGATAATTCCCATATATTTCTTGGGAGAAAATGCCCTGAAATTCTCCTTTCTTCGTTGTCGAGATATTCGAGGGCAAAGTCGTGCAGTTTTCGACTTCCAGGGGCTATAACTCGAAAACTAAAGAACGAGAATTTTTGGCACATATGGTCAATTGAATGTTTATCCCAACCCTCTCATTTGGCACTAGTTTCAGCCCGAATTGTGCAAGTCACCTAAGGTCACGAATCGTCCCGAACGTGTAGCCCAAATTGTGAAAATTTCAAACCGCTACTGCTTGCTTGTTTGAGTAGGTAGCCATCTGAAACTTGGCATATATAAAGGTCATTAACATGTCTACATGCATGCACAATCTTATGTCAACTGATTGCATAACTTGCGAACTATAGGCCATCGAAATTTTTGTAAACAAAAGTTTGTGCGACTTTAGCTCCCAAACGGAATAAAAGCTAAAGCTGAAATAGCCTTCATTCTATTTCACTTATTTGTGTCTACACATGTATATGTTTTGCAGAGACTCAAAGCTCTTGAGAATGGAGAAAATGAGGTGTCAATTTTGCATTGGACCCTATGGGAAAATGCATTAAACGCCTACTGCTCCGACGTTCAGCGACCGATAACATCCATCTTTACACTGTAAACGGTAATTACATAGGTACATGCCTGGGGCAAATAACAGCGCAAATAATTGTCCATGTGCAGAGTAATAAAGGAGCAAACTTTTATATATGGGCCTGCAGTGGAAGTTATTCTTAAAAGGTGACTTTCACGAATCGTTCTGAAACTGTGCTAAATTACAGATAATTCCCATATATTTCTTGGGAGAAAATGCCCTGAAATTCTCCTTTCTTCGTTGTCGAGATATTCGAGGGCAAAGTCGTGCAGTTTTCGACTTCCAGGGGCTATAACTCGAAAACTAAAGAACGAGAATTTTTGGCACATATGGTCAATTGAATGTTTATCCCAACCCTCTCATTTGGCACTAGTTTCAGCCCGAATTGTGCAAGTCACCTAAGGTCACGAATCGTCCCGAACGTGTAGCCCAAATTGTGAAAATTTCAAACCGCTACTGCTTGCTTGTTTGAGTAGGTAGCCATCTGAAACTTGGCATATATAAAGGTCATTAACATGTCTACATGCATGCACAATCTTATGTCAACTGATTGCATAACTTGCGAACTATAGGCCATCGAAATTTTTGTAAACAAAAGTTTGTGCGACTTTAGCTCCCAAACGGAATAAAAGCTAAAGCTGAAATAGCCTTCATTCTATTTCACTTATTTGTGTCTACACATGTATATGTTTTGCAGAGACTCAAAGCTCTTGAGAATGGAGAAAATGAGGTGTCAATTTTGCATTGGACCCTATGGGAAAATGCATTAAACGCCTACTGCTCCGACGTTCAGCGACCGATAACATCCATCTTTACACTGTAAACGGTAATTACATAGGTACATGCCTGGGGCAAATAACAGCGCAAATAATTGTCCATGTGCAGAGTAATAAAGGAGCAAACTTTTATATATGGGCCTGCAGTGGAAGTTATTCTTAAAAGGTGACTTTCACGAATCGTTCTGAAACTGTGCTAAATTACAGATAATTCCCATATATTTCTTGGGAGAAAATGCCCTGAAATTCTCCTTTCTTCGTTGTCGAGATATTCGAGGGCAAAGTCGTGCAGTTTTCGACTTCCAGGGGCTATAACTCGAAAACTAAAGAACGAGAATTTTTGGCACATATGGTCAATTGAATGTTTATCCCAACCCTCTCATTTGGCACTAGTTTCAGCCCGAATTGTGCAAGTCACCTAAGGTCACGAATCGTCCCGAACGTGTAGCCCAAATTGTGAAAATTTCAAACCGCTACTGCTTGCTTGTTTGAGTAGGTAGCCATCTGAAACTTGGCATATATAAAGGTCATTAACATGTCTACATGCATGCACAATCTTATGTCAACTGATTGCATAACTTGCGAACTATAGGCCATCGAAATTTTTGTAAACAAAAGTTTGTGCGACTTTAGCTCCCAAACGGAATAAAAGCTAAAGCTGAAATAGCCTTCATTCTATTTCACTTATTTGTGTCTACACATGTATATGTTTTGCAGAGACTCAAAGCTCTTGAGAATGGAGAAAATGAGGTGTCAATTTTGCATTGGACCCTATGGGAAAATGCATTAAACGCCTACTGCTCCGACGTTCAGCGACCGATAACATCCATCTTTACACTGTAAACGGTAATTACATAGGTACATGCCTGGGGCAAATAACAGCGCAAATAATTGTCCATGTGCAGAGTAATAAAGGAGCAAACTTTTATATATGGGCCTGCAGTGGAAGTTATTCTTAAAAGGTGACTTTCACGAATCGTTCTGAAACTGTGCTAAATTACAGATAATTCCCATATATTTCTTGGGAGAAAATGCCCTGAAATTCTCCTTTCTTCGTTGTCGAGATATTCGAGGGCAAAGTCGTGCAGTTTTCGACTTCCAGGGGCTATAACTCGAAAACTAAAGAACGAGAATTTTTGGCACATATGGTCAATTGAATGTTTATCCCAACCCTCTCATTTGGCACTAGTTTCAGCCCGAATTGTGCAAGTCACCTAAGGTCACGAATCGTCCCGAACGTGTAGCCCAAATTGTGAAAATTTCAAACCGCTACTGCTTGCTTGTTTGAGTAGGTAGCCATCTGAAACTTGGCATATATAAAGGTCATTAACATGTCTACATGCATGCACAATCTTATGTCAACTGATTGCATAACTTGCGAACTATAGGCCATCGAAATTTTTGTAAACAAAAGTTTGTGCGACTTTAGCTCCCAAACGGAATAAAAGCTAAAGCTGAAATAGCCTTCATTCTATTTCACTTATTTGTGTCTACACATGTATATGTTTTGCAGAGACTCAAAGCTCTTGAGAATGGAGAAAATGAGGTGTCAATTTTGCATTGGACCCTATGGGAAAATGCATTAAACGCCTACTGCTCCGACGTTCAGCGACCGATAACATCCATCTTTACACTGTAAACGGTAATTACATAGGTACATGCCTGGGGCAAATAACAGCGCAAATAATTGTCCATGTGCAGAGTAATAAAGGAGCAAACTTTTATATATGGGCCTGCAGTGGAAGTTATTCTTAAAAGGTGACTTTCACGAATCGTTCTGAAACTGTGCTAAATTACAGATAATTCCCATATATTTCTTGGGAGAAAATGCCCTGAAATTCTCCTTTCTTCGTTGTCGAGATATTCGAGGGCAAAGTCGTGCAGTTTTCGACTTCCAGGGGCTATAACTCGAAAACTAAAGAACGAGAATTTTTGGCACATATGGTCAATTGAATGTTTATCCCAACCCTCTCATTTGGCACTAGTTTCAGCCCGAATTGTGCAAGTCACCTAAGGTCACGAATCGTCCCGAACGTGTAGCCCAAATTGTGAAAATTTCAAACCGCTACTGCTTGCTTGTTTGAGTAGGTAGCCATCTGAAACTTGGCATATATAAAGGTCATTAACATGTCTACATGCATGCACAATCTTATGTCAACTGATTGCATAACTTGCGAACTATAGGCCATCGAAATTTTTGTAAACAAAAGTTTGTGCGACTTTAGCTCCCAAACGGAATAAAAGCTAAAGCTGAAATAGCCTTCATTCTATTTCACTTATTTGTGTCTACACATGTATATGTTTTGCAGAGACTCAAAGCTCTTGAGAATGGAGAAAATGAGGTGTCAATTTTGCATTGGACCCTATGGGAAAATGCATTAAACGCCTACTGCTCCGACGTTCAGCGACCGATAACATCCATCTTTACACTGTAAACGGTAATTACATAGGTACATGCCTGGGGCAAATAACAGCGCAAATAATTGTCCATGTGCAGAGTAATAAAGGAGCAAACTTTTATATATGGGCCTGCAGTGGAAGTTATTCTTAAAAGGTGACTTTCACGAATCGTTCTGAAACTGTGCTAAATTACAGATAATTCCCATATATTTCTTGGGAGAAAATGCCCTGAAATTCTCCTTTCTTCGTTGTCGAGATATTCGAGGGCAAAGTCGTGCAGTTTTCGACTTCCAGGGGCTATAACTCGAAAACTAAAGAACGAGAATTTTTGGCACATATGGTCAATTGAATGTTTATCCCAACCCTCTCATTTGGCACTAGTTTCAGCCCGAATTGTGCAAGTCACCTAAGGTCACGAATCGTCCCGAACGTGTAGCCCAAATTGTGAAAATTTCAAACCCCTACTGCTTGCTTGTTTGAGTAGGTAGCCATCTGAAACTTGGCATATATAAAGGTCATTAGCATATCTATATGCATGCACAATCTTATGTCAACTGATTGCATAACTTGCGAACTATAGGCCATCGAAATTTTTGTAAACAAAAGTTTGTGCGACTTAAACTCCCAAACGGAATAAAAGCTAAAGCTGAAATAGCCTTCATTCTATTTCACTTATTTGTGTCTACACATGTATATGTTTTGCAGAGACTCAAAGCTCTTGAGAATGGAGAAAATGAGGTGTCAATTTTGCATTGGACCCTATGGGAAAATGCATTAAACGCCTACTGCTCCGACGTTCAGCGACCGATAACATCCATCTTTACACTGTAAACGGTAATTACATAGGTACATGCCTGGGGCAAATAACAGCGCAAATAATTGTCCATGTGCAGAGTAATAAAGGAGCAAACTTTTATATATGGGCCTGCAGTGGAAGTTATTCTTATAAGGTGACTTTCACGAATCGTTCTGAAACTGTGCTAAATTACAGATAATTCCCATATATTTCTTGGGAGAAAATGCCCTGAAATTCTCCTTTCTTCGTTGTCGAGATATTCGAGGGCAAAGTCGTGCAGTTTTCGACTTCCAGGGGCTATAACTCGAAAACTAAAGAACGAGAATTTTTGGCACATATGGTCAATTGAATGTTTATCCCAACCCTCTCATTTGGCACTAGTTTCAGCCCGAATTGTGCAAGTCACCTAAGGTCACGAATCGTCCCGAACGTGTAGCCCAAATTGTGAAAATTTCAAACCGCTACTGCTTGCTTGTTTGAGTAGGTAGCCATCTGAAACTTGGCATATATAAAGGTCATTAACATGTCTACATGCATGCACAATCTTATGTCAACTGATTGCATAACTTGCGAACTATAGGCCATCGAAATTTTTGTAAACAAAAGTTTGTGCGACTTTAGCTCCCAAACGGAATAAAAGCTAAAGCTGAAATAGCCTTCATTCTATTTCACTTATTTGTGTCTACACATGTATATGTTTTGCAGAGACTCAAAGCTCTTGAGAATGGAGAAAATGAGGTGTCAATTTTGCATTGGACCCTATGGGAAAATGCATTAAACGCCTACTGCTCCAACGTTCAGCGACCGATAACATCCATCTTTACACTGTAAACGGTAATTACATAGGTACATGCCTGGGGCAAATAACAGCGCAAATAATTGTCCATGTGCAGAGTAATAAAGGAGCAAACTTTTATATATGGGCCTGCAGTGGAAGTTATTCTTAAAAGGTGACTTTCACGAATCGTTCTGAAACTGTGCTAAATTACAGATAATTCCCATATATTTCTTGGGAGAAAATGCCCTGAAATTCTCCTTTCTTCGTTGTCGAGATATTCGAGGGCAAAGTCGTGCAGTTTTCGACTTCCAGGGGCTATAACTCGAAAACTAAAGAACGAGAATTTTTGGCACATATGGTCAATTGAATGTTTATCCCAACCCTCTCATTTGGCACTAGTTTCAGCCCGAATTGTGCAAGTCACCTAAGGTCACGAATCGTCCCGAACGTGTAGCCCAAATTGTGAAAATTTCAAACCGCTACTGCTTGCTTGTTTGAGTAGGTAGCCATCTGAAACTTGGCATATATAAAGGTCATTAACATGTCTACATGCATGCACAATCTTATGTCAACTGATTGCATAACTTGCGAACTATAGGCCATCGAAATTTTTGTAAACAAAAGTTTGTGCGACTTTAGCTCCCAAACGGAATAAAAGCTAAAGCTGAAATAGCCTTCATTCTATTTCACTTATTTGTGTCTACACATGTATATGTTTTGCAGAGACTCAAAGCTCTTGAGAATGGAGAAAATGAGGTGTCAATTTTGCATTGGACCCTATGGGAAAATGCATTAAACGCCTACTGCTCCGACGTTCAGCGACCGATAACATCCATCTTTACACTGTAAACGGTAATTACATAGGTACATGCCTGGGGCAAATAACAGCGCAAATAATTGTCCATGTGCAGAGTAATAAAGGAGCAAACTTTTATATATGGGCCTGCAGTGGAAGTTATTCTTAAAAGGTGACTTTCACGAATCGTTCTGAAACTGTGCTAAATTACAGATAATTCCCATATATTTCTTGGGAGAAAATGCCCTGAAATTCTCCTTTCTTCGTTGTCGAGATATTCGAGGGCAAAGTCGTGCAGTTTTCGACTTCCAGGGGCTATAACTCGAAAACTAAAGAACGAGAATTTTTGGCACATATGGTCAATTGAATGTTTATCCCAACCCTCTCATTTGGCACTAGTTTCAGCCCGAATTGTGCAAGTCACCTAAGGTCACGAATCGTCCCGAACGTGTAGCCCAAATTGTGAAAATTTCAAACCGCTACTGCTTGCTTGTTTGAGTAGGTAGCCATCTGAAACTTGGCATATATAAAGGTCATTAACATGTCTACATGCATGCACAATCTTATGTCAACTGATTGCATAACTTGCGAACTATAGGCCATCGAAATTTTTGTAAACAAAAGTTTGTGCGACTTTAGCTCCCAAACGGAATAAAAGCTAAAGCTGAAATAGCCTTCATTCTATTTCACTTATTTGTGTCTACACATGTATATGTTTTGCAGAGACTCAAAGCTCTTGAGAATGGAGAAAATGAGGTGTCAATTTTGCATTGGACCCTATGGGAAAATGCATTAAACGCCTACTGCTCCGACGTTCAGCGACCGATAACATCCATCTTTACACTGTAAACGGTAATTACATAGGTACATGCCTGGGGCAAATAACAGCGCAAATAATTGTCCATGTGCAGAGTAATAAAGGAGCAAACTTTTATATATGGGCCTGCAGTGGAAGTTATTCTTAAAAGGTGACTTTCACGAATCGTTCTGAAACTGTGCTAAATTACAGATAATTCCCATATATTTCTTGGGAGAAAATGCCCTGAAATTCTCCTTTCTTCGTTGTCGAGATATTCGAGGGCAAAGTCGTGCAGTTTTCGACTTCCAGGGGCTATAACTCGAAAACTAAAGAACGAGAATTTTTGGCACATATGGTCAATTGAATGTTTATCCCAACCCTCTCATTTGGCACTAGTTTCAGCCCGAATTGTGCAAGTCACCTAAGGTCACGAATCGTCCCGAACGTGTAGCCCAAATTGTGAAAATTTCAAACCGCTACTGCTTGCTTGTTTGAGTAGGTAGCCATCTGAAACTTGGCATATATAAAGGTCATTAACATGTCTACATGCATGCACAATCTTATGTCAACTGATTGCATAACTTGCGAACTATAGGCCATCGAAATTTTTGTAAACAAAAGTTTGTGCGACTTTAGCTCCCAAACGGAATAAAAGCTAAAGCTGAAATAGCCTTCATTCTATTTCACTTATTTGTGTCTACACATGTATATGTTTTGCAGAGACTCAAAGCTCTTGAGAATGGAGAAAATGAGGTGTCAATTTTGCATTGGACCCTATGGGAAAATGCATTAAACGCCTACTGCTCCGACGTTCAGCGACCGATAACATCCATCTTTACACTGTAAACGGTAATTACATAGGTACATGCCTGGGGCAAATAACAGCGCAAATAATTGTCCATGTGCAGAGTAATAAAGGAGCAAACTTTTATATATGGGCCTGCAGTGGAAGTTATTCTTAAAAGGTGACTTTCACGAATCGTTCTGAAACTGTGCTAAATTACAGATAATTCCCATATATTTCTTGGGAGAAAATGCCCTGAAATTCTCCTTTCTTCGTTGTCGAGATATTCGAGGGCAAAGTCGTGCAGTTTTCGACTTCCAGGGGCTATAACTCGAAAACTAAAGAACGAGAATTTTTGGCACATATGGTCAATTGAATGTTTATCCCAACCCTCTCATTTGGCACTAGTTTCAGCCCGAATTGTGCAAGTCACCTAAGGTCACGAATCGTCCCGAACGTGTAGCCCAAATTGTGAAAATTTCAAACCGCTACTGCTTGCTTGTTTGAGTAGGTAGCCATCTGAAACTTGGCATATATAAAGGTCATTAACATGTCTACATGCATGCACAATCTTATGTCAACTGATTGCATAACTTGCGAACTATAGGCCATCGAAATTTTTGTAAACAAAAGTTTGTGCGACTTTAGCTCCCAAACGGAATAAAAGCTAAAGCTGAAATAGCCTTCATTCTATTTCACTTATTTGTGTCTACACATGTATATGTTTTGCAGAGACTCAAAGCTCTTGAGAATGGAGAAAATGAGGTGTCAATTTTGCATTGGACCCTATGGGAAAATGCATTAAACGCCTACTGCTCCGACGTTCAGCGACCGATAACATCCATCTTTACACTGTAAACGGTAATTACATAGGTACATGCCTGGGGCAAATAACAGCGCAAATAATTGTCCATGTGCAGAGTAATAAAGGAGCAAACTTTTATATATGGGCCTGCAGTGGAAGTTATTCTTAAAAGGTGACTTTCACGAATCGTTCTGAAACTGTGCTAAATTACAGATAATTCCCATATATTTCTTGGGAGAAAATGCCCTGAAATTCTCCTTTCTTCGTTGTCGAGATATTCGAGGGCAAAGTCGTGCAGTTTTCGACTTCCAGGGGCTATAACTCGAAAACTAAAGAACGAGAATTTTTGGCACATATGGTCAATTGAATGTTTATCCCAACCCTCTCATTTGGCACTAGTTTCAGCCCGAATTGTGCAAGTCACCTAAGGTCACGAATCGTCCCGAACGTGTAGCCCAAATTGTGAAAATTTCAAACCGCTACTGCTTGCTTGTTTGAGTAGGTAGCCATCTGAAACTTGGCATATATAAAGGTCATTAACATGTCTACATGCATGCACAATCTTATGTCAACTGATTGCATAACTTGCGAACTATAGGCCATCGAAATTTTTGTAAACAAAAGTTTGTGCGACTTTAGCTCCCAAACGGAATAAAAGCTAAAGCTGAAATAGCCTTCATTCTATTTCACTTATTTGTGTCTACACATGTATATGTTTTGCAGAGACTCAAAGCTCTTGAGAATGGAGAAAATGAGGTGTCAATTTTGCATTGGACCCTATGGGAAAATGCATTAAACGCCTACTGCTCCGACGTTCAGCGACCGATAACATCCATCTTTACACTGTAAACGGTAATTACATAGGTACATGCCTGGGGCAAATAACAGCGCAAATAATTGTCCATGTGCAGAGTAATAAAGGAGCAAACTTTTATATATGGGCCTGCAGTGGAAGTTATTCTTAAAAGGTGACTTTCACGAATCGTTCTGAAACTGTGCTAAATTACAGATAATTCCCATATATTTCTTGGGAGAAAATGCCCTGAAATTCTCCTTTCTTCGTTGTCGAGATATTCGAGGGCAAAGTCGTGCAGTTTTCGACTTCCAGGGGCTATAACTCGAAAACTAAAGAACGAGAATTTTTGGCACATATGGTCAATTGAATGTTTATCCCAACCCTCTCATTTGGCACTAGTTTCAGCCCGAATTGTGCAAGTCACCTAAGGTCACGAATCGTCCCGAACGTGTAGCCCAAATTGTGAAAATTTCAAACCGCTACTGCTTGCTTGTTTGAGTAGGTAGCCATCTGAAACTTGGCATATATAAAGGTCATTAGCATGTCTACATGCATGCACAATCTTATGTCAACTGATTGCATAACTTGCGAACTATAGGCCATCGAAATTTTTGTAAACAAAAGTTTGTGCGACTTAAACTCCCAAACGGAATAAAAGCTAAAGCTGAAATAGCCTTCATTCTATTTCACTTATTTGTGTCTACACATGTATATGTTTTGCAGAGACTCAAAGCTCTTGAGAATGGAGAAAATGAGGTGTCAATTTTGCATTGGACCCTATGGGAAAATGCATTAAACGCCTACTGCTCCGACGTTCAGCGACCGATAACATCCATCTTTACACTGTAAACGGTAATTACATAGGTACATGCCTGGGGCAAATAACAGCGCAAATAATTGTCCATGTGCAGAGTAATAAAGGAGCAAACTTTTATATATGGGCCTGCAGTGGAAGTTATTCTTAAAAGGTGACTTTCACGAATCGTTCTGAAACTGTGCTAAATTACAGATAATTCCCATATATTTCTTGGGAGAAAATGCCCTGAAATTCTCCTTTCTTCGTTGTCGAGATATTCGAGGGCAAAGTCGTGCAGTTTTCGACTTCCAGGGGCTATAACTCGAAAACTAAAGAACGAGAATTTTTGGCACATATGGTCAATTGAATGTTTATCCCAACCCTCTCATTTGGCACTAGTTTCAGCCCGAATTGTGCAAGTCACCTAAGGTCACGAATCGTCCCGAACGTGTAGCCCAAATTGTGAAAATTTCAAACCGCTACTGCTTGCTTGTTTGAGTAGGTAGCCATCTGAAACTTGGCATATATAAAGGTCATTAACATGTCTACATGCATGCACAATCTTATGTCAACTGATTGCATAACTTGCGAACTATAGGCCATCGAAATTTTTGTAAACAAAAGTTTGTGCGACTTTAGCTCCCAAACGGAATAAAAGCTAAAGCTGAAATAGCCTTCATTCTATTTCACTTATTTGTGTCTACACATGTATATGTTTTGCAGAGACTCAAAGCTCTTGAGAATGGAGAAAATGAGGTGTCAATTTTGCATTGGACCCTATGGGAAAATGCATTAAACGCCTACTGCTCCGACGTTCAGCGACCGATAACATCCATCTTTACACTGTAAACGGTAATTACATAGGTACATGCCTGGGGCAAATAACAGCGCAAATAATTGTCCATGTGCAGAGTAATAAAGGAGCAAACTTTTATATATGGGCCTGCAGTGGAAGTTATTCTTAAAAGGTGACTTTCACGAATCGTTCTGAAACTGTGCTAAATTACAGATAATTCCCATATATTTCTTGGGAGAAAATGCCCTGAAATTCTCCTTTCTTCGTTGTCGAGATATTCGAGGGCAAAGTCGTGCAGTTTTCGACTTCCAGGGGCTATAACTCGAAAACTAAAGAACGAGAATTTTTGGCACATATGGTCAATTGAATGTTTATCCCAACCCTCTCATTTGGCACTAGTTTCAGCCCGAATTGTGCAAGTCACCTAAGGTCACGAATCGTCCCGAACGTGTAGCCCAAATTGTGAAAATTTCAAACCGCTACTGCTTGCTTGTTTGAGTAGGTAGCCATCTGAAACTTGGCATATATAAAGGTCATTAACATGTCTACATGCATGCACAATCTTATGTCAACTGATTGCATAACTTGCGAACTATAGGCCATCGAAATTTTTGTAAACAAAAGTTTGTGCGACTTTAGCTCCCAAACGGAATAAAAGCTAAAGCTGAAATAGCCTTCATTCTATTTCACTTATTTGTGTCTACACATGTATATGTTTTGCAGAGACTCAAAGCTCTTGAGAATGGAGAAAATGAGGTGTCAATTTTGCATTGGACCCTATGGGAAAATGCATTAAACGCCTACTGCTCCGACGTTCAGCGACCGATAACATCCATCTTTACACTGTAAACGGTAATTACATAGGTACATGCCTGGGGCAAATAACAGCGCAAATAATTGTCCATGTGCAGAGTAATAAAGGAGCAAACTTTTATATATGGGCCTGCAGTGGAAGTTATTCTTAAAAGGTGACTTTCACGAATCGTTCTGAAACTGTGCTAAATTACAGATAATTCCCATATATTTCTTGGGAGAAAATGCCCTGAAATTCTCCTTTCTTCGTTGTCGAGATATTCGAGGGCAAAGTCGTGCAGTTTTCGACTTCCAGGGGCTATAACTCGAAAACTAAAGAACGAGAATTTTTGGCACATATGGTCAATTGAATGTTTATCCCAACCCTCTCATTTGGCACTAGTTTCAGCCCGAATTGTGCAAGTCACCTAAGGTCACGAATCGTCCCGAACGTGTAGCCCAAATTGTGAAAATTTCAAACCGCTACTGCTTGCTTGTTTGAGTAGGTAGCCATCTGAAACTTGGCATATATAAAGGTCATTAACATGTCTACATGCATGCACAATCTTATGTCAACTGATTGCATAACTTGCGAACTATAGGCCATCGAAATTTTTGTAAACAAAAGTTTGTGCGACTTTAGCTCCCAAACGGAATAAAAGCTAAAGCTGAAATAGCCTTCATTCTATTTCACTTATTTGTGTCTACACATGTATATGTTTTGCAGAGACTCAAAGCTCTTGAGAATGGAGAAAATGAGGTGTCAATTTTGCATTGGACCCTATGGGAAAATGCATTAAACGCCTACTGCTCCGACGTTCAGCGACCGATAACATCCATCTTTACACTGTAAACGGTAATTACATAGGTACATGCCTGGGGCAAATAACAGCGCAAATAATTGTCCATGTGCAGAGTAATAAAGGAGCAAACTTTTATATATGGGCCTGCAGTGGAAGTTATTCTTAAAAGGTGACTTTCACGAATCGTTCTGAAACTGTGCTAAATTACAGATAATTCCCATATATTTCTTGGGAGAAAATGCCCTGAAATTCTCCTTTCTTCGTTGTCGAGATATTCGAGGGCAAAGTCGTGCAGTTTTCGACTTCCAGGGGCTATAACTCGAAAACTAAAGAACGAGAATTTTTGGCACATATGGTCAATTGAATGTTTATCCCAACCCTCTCATTTGGCACTAGTTTCAGCCCGAATTGTGCAAGTCACCTAAGGTCACGAATCGTCCCGAACGTGTAGCCCAAATTGTGAAAATTTCAAACCGCTACTGCTTGCTTGTTTGAGTAGGTAGCCATCTGAAACTTGGCATATATAAAGGTCATTAACATGTCTACATGCATGCACAATCTTATGTCAACTGATTGCATAACTTGCGAACTATAGGCCATCGAAATTTTTGTAAACAAAAGTTTGTGCGACTTTAGCTCCCAAACGGAATAAAAGCTAAAGCTGAAATAGCCTTCATTCTATTTCACTTATTTGTGTCTACACATGTATATGTTTTGCAGAGACTCAAAGCTCTTGAGAATGGAGAAAATGAGGTGTCAATTTTGCATTGGACCCTATGGGAAAATGCATTAAACGCCTACTGCTCCGACGTTCAGCGACCGATAACATCCATCTTTACACTGTAAACGGTAATTACATAGGTACATGCCTGGGGCAAATAACAGCGCAAATAATTGTCCATGTGCAGAGTAATAAAGGAGCAAACTTTTATATATGGGCCTGCAGTGGAAGTTATTCTTAAAAGGTGACTTTCACGAATCGTTCTGAAACTGTGCTAAATTACAGATAATTCCCATATATTTCTTGGGAGAAAATGCCCTGAAATTCTCCTTTCTTCGTTGTCGAGATATTCGAGGGCAAAGTCGTGCAGTTTTCGACTTCCAGGGGCTATAACTCGAAAACTAAAGAACGAGAATTTTTGGCACATATGGTCAATTGAATGTTTATCCCAACCCTCTCATTTGGCACTAGTTTCAGCCCGAATTGTGCAAGTCACCTAAGGTCACGAATCGTCCCGAACGTGTAGCCCAAATTGTGAAAATTTCAAACCGCTACTGCTTGCTTGTTTGAGTAGGTAGCCATCTGAAACTTGGCATATATAAAGGTCATTAACATGTCTACATGCATGCACAATCTTATGTCAACTGATTGCATAACTTGCGAACTATAGGCCATCGAAATTTTTGTAAACAAAAGTTTGTGCGACTTTAGCTCCCAAACGGAATAAAAGCTAAAGCTGAAATAGCCTTCATTCTATTTCACTTATTTGTGTCTACACATGTATATGTTTTGCAGAGACTCAAAGCTCTTGAGAATGGAGAAAATGAGGTGTCAATTTTGCATTGGACCCTATGGGAAAATGCATTAAACGCCTACTGCTCCGACGTTCAGCGACCGATAACATCCATCTTTACACTGTAAACGGTAATTACATAGGTACATGCCTGGGGCAAATAACAGCGCAAATAATTGTCCATGTGCAGAGTAATAAAGGAGCAAACTTTTATATATGGGCCTGCAGTGGAAGTTATTCTTAAAAGGTGACTTTCACGAATCGTTCTGAAACTGTGCTAAATTACAGATAATTCCCATATATTTCTTGGGAGAAAATGCCCTGAAATTCTCCTTTCTTCGTTGTCGAGATATTCGAGGGCAAAGTCGTGCAGTTTTCGACTTCCAGGGGCTATAACTCGAAAACTAAAGAACGAGAATTTTTGGCACATATGGTCAATTGAATGTTTATCCCAACCCTCTCATTTGGCACTAGTTTCAGCCCGAATTGTGCAAGTCACCTAAGGTCACGAATCGTCCCGAACGTGTAGCCCAAATTGTGAAAATTTCAAACCGCTACTGCTTGCTTGTTTGAGTAGGTAGCCATCTGAAACTTGGCATATATAAAGGTCATTAACATGTCTACATGCATGCACAATCTTATGTCAACTGATTGCATAACTTGCGAACTATAGGCCATCGAAATTTTTGTAAACAAAAGTTTGTGCGACTTTAGCTCCCAAACGGAATAAAAGCTAAAGCTGAAATAGCCTTCATTCTATTTCACTTATTTGTGTCTACACATGTATATGTTTTGCAGAGACTCAAAGCTCTTGAGAATGGAGAAAATGAGGTGTCAATTTTGCATTGGACCCTATGGGAAAATGCATTAAACGCCTACTGCTCCGACGTTCAGCGACCGATAACATCCATCTTTACACTGTAAACGGTAATTACATAGGTACATGCCTGGGGCAAATAACAGCGCAAATAATTGTCCATGTGCAGAGTAATAAAGGAGCAAACTTTTATATATGGGCCTGCAGTGGAAGTTATTCTTAAAAGGTGACTTTCACGAATCGTTCTGAAACTGTGCTAAATTACAGATAATTCCCATATATTTCTTGGGAGAAAATGCCCTGAAATTCTCCTTTCTTCGTTGTCGAGATATTCGAGGGCAAAGTCGTGCAGTTTTCGACTTCCAGGGGCTATAACTCGAAAACTAAAGAACGAGAATTTTTGGCACATATGGTCAATTGAATGTTTATCCCAACCCTCTCATTTGGCACTAGTTTCAGCCCGAATTGTGCAAGTCACCTAAGGTCACGAATCGTCCCGAACGTGTAGCCCAAATTGTGAAAATTTCAAACCGCTACTGCTTGCTTGTTTGAGTAGGTAGCCATCTGAAACTTGGCATATATAAAGGTCATTAACATGTCTACATGCATGCACAATCTTATGTCAACTGATTGCATAACTTGCGAACTATAGGCCATCGAAATTTTTGTAAACAAAAGTTTGTGCGACTTTAGCTCCCAAACGGAATAAAAGCTAAAGCTGAAATAGCCTTCATTCTATTTCACTTATTTGTGTCTACACATGTATATGTTTTGCAGAGACTCAAAGCTCTTGAGAATGGAGAAAATGAGGTGTCAATTTTGCATTGGACCCTATGGGAAAATGCATTAAACGCCTACTGCTCCGACGTTCAGCGACCGATAACATCCATCTTTACACTGTAAACGGTAATTACATAGGTACATGCCTGGGGCAAATAACAGCGCAAATAATTGTCCATGTGCAGAGTAATAAAGGAGCAAACTTTTATATATGGGCCTGCAGTGGAAGTTATTCTTAAAAGGTGACTTTCACGAATCGTTCTGAAACTGTGCTAAATTACAGATAATTCCCATATATTTCTTGGGAGAAAATGCCCTGAAATTCGCCTTTCTTCGTTGTCGAGATATTCGAGGGCAAAGTCGTGCAGTTTTCGACTTCCAGGGGCTATAACTCGAGAACTAAAGAACGAGAATTTTTGGCACATATGGTCAATTGAATGTTTATCCCAACCCTCTCATTTGGCACTAGTTTCAGCCCGAATTGTGCAAGTCACCTAAGGTCACGAATCGTCCCGAACGTGTAGCCCAAATTGTGAAAATTTCAAACCGCTACTGCTTGCTTGTTTGAGTAGGTAGCCATCTGAAACTTGGCATATATAAAGGTCATTAACATGTCTACATGCATGCACAATCTTATGTCAACTGATTGCATAACTTGCGAACTATAGGCCATCGAAATTTTTGTAAACAAAAGTTTGTGCGACTTTAGCTCCCAAACGGAATAAAAGCTAAAGCTGAAATAGCCTTCATTCTATTTCACTTATTTGTGTCTACACATGTATATGTTTTGCAGAGACTCAAAGCTCTTGAGAATGGAGAAAATGAGGTGTCAATTTTGCATTGGACCCTATGGGAAAATGCATTAAACGCCTACTGCTCCGACGTTCAGCGACCGATAACATCCATCTTTACACTGTAAACGGTAATTACATAGGTACATGCCTGGGGCAAATAACAGCGCAAATAATTGTCCATGTGCAGAGTAATAAAGGAGCAAACTTTTATATATGGGCCTGCAGTGGAAGTTATTCTTAAAAGGTGACTTTCACGAATCGTTCTGAAACTGTGCTAAATTACAGATAATTCCCATATATTTCTTGGGAGAAAATGCCCTGAAATTCTCCTTTCTTCGTTGTCGAGATATTCGAGGGCAAAGTCGTGCAGTTTTCGACTTCCAGGGGCTATAACTCGAAAACTAAAGAACGAGAATTTTTGGCACATATGGTCAATTGAATGTTTATCCCAACCCTCTCATTTGGCACTAGTTTCAGCCCGAATTGTGCAAGTCACCTAAGGTCACGAATCGTCCCGAACGTGTAGCCCAAATTGTGAAAATTTCAAACCGCTACTGCTTGCTTGTTTGAGTAGGTAGCCATCTGAAACTTGGCATATATAAAGGTCATTAACATGTCTACATGCATGCACAATCTTATGTCAACTGATTGCATAACTTGCGAACTATAGGCCATCGAAATTTTTGTAAACAAAAGTTTGTGCGACTTTAGCTCCCAAACGGAATAAAAGCTAAAGCTGAAATAGCCTTCATTCTATTTCACTTATTTGTGTCTACACATGTATATGTTTTGCAGAGACTCAAAGCTCTTGAGAATGGAGAAAATGAGGTGTCAATTTTGCATTGGACCCTATGGGAAAATGCATTAAACGCCTACTGCTCCGACGTTCAGCGACCGATAACATCCATCTTTACACTGTAAACGGTAATTACATAGGTACATGCCTGGGGCAAATAACAGCGCAAATAATTGTCCATGTGCAGAGTAATAAAGGAGCAAACTTTTATATATGGGCCTGCAGTGGAAGTTATTCTTAAAAGGTGACTTTCACGAATCGTTCTGAAACTGTGCTAAATTACAGATAATTCCCATATATTTCTTGGGAGAAAATGCCCTGAAATTCTCCTTTCTTCGTTGTCGAGATATTCGAGGGCAAAGTCGTGCAGTTTTCGACTTCCAGGGGCTATAACTCGAAAACTAAAGAACGAGAATTTTTGGCACATATGGTCAATTGAATGTTTATCCCAACCCTCTCATTTGGCACTAGTTTCAGCCCGAATTGTGCAAGTCACCTAAGGTCACGAATCGTCCCGAACGTGTAGCCCAAATTGTGAAAATTTCAAACCGCTACTGCTTGCTTGTTTGAGTAGGTAGCCATCTGAAACTTGGCATATATAAAGGTCATTAACATGTCTACATGCATGCACAATCTTATGTCAACTGATTGCATAACTTGCGAACTATAGGCCATCGAAATTTTTGTAAACAAAAGTTTGTGCGACTTTAGCTCCCAAACGGAATAAAAGCTAAAGCTGAAATAGCCTTCATTCTATTTCACTTATTTGTGTCTACACATGTATATGTTTTGCAGAGACTCAAAGCTCTTGAGAATGGAGAAAATGAGGTGTCAATTTTGCATTGGACCCTATGGGAAAATGCATTAAACGCCTACTGCTCCGACGTTCAGCGACCGATAACATCCATCTTTACACTGTAAACGGTAATTACATAGGTACATGCCTGGGGCAAATAACAGCGCAAATAATTGTCCATGTGCAGAGTAATAAAGGAGCAAACTTTTATATATGGGCCTGCAGTGGAAGTTATTCTTAAAAGGTGACTTTCACGAATCGTTCTGAAACTGTGCTAAATTACAGATAATTCCCATATATTTCTTGGGAGAAAATGCCCTGAAATTCTCCTTTCTTCGTTGTCGAGATATTCGAGGGCAAAGTCGTGCAGTTTTCGACTTCCAGGGGCTATAACTCGAAAACTAAAGAACGAGAATTTTTGGCACATATGGTCAATTGAATGTTTATCCCAACCCTCTCATTTGGCACTAGTTTCAGCCCGAATTGTGCAAGTCACCTAAGGTCACGAATCGTCCCGAACGTGTAGCCCAAATTGTGAAAATTTCAAACCGCTACTGCTTGCTTGTTTGAGTAGGTAGCCATCTGAAACTTGGCATATATAAAGGTCATTAACATGTCTACATGCATGCACAATCTTATGTCAACTGATTGCATAACTTGCGAACTATAGGCCATCGAAATTTTTGTAAACAAAAGTTTGTGCGACTTTAGCTCCCAAACGGAATAAAAGCTAAAGCTGAAATAGCCTTCATTCTATTTCACTTATTTGTGTCTACACATGTATATGTTTTGCAGAGACTCAAAGCTCTTGAGAATGGAGAAAATGAGGTGTCAATTTTGCATTGGACCCTATGGGAAAATGCATTAAACGCCTACTGCTCCGACGTTCAGCGACCGATAACATCCATCTTTACACTGTAAACGGTAATTACATAGGTACATGCCTGGGGCAAATAACAGCGCAAATAATTGTCCATGTGCAGAGTAATAAAGGAGCAAACTTTTATATATGGGCCTGCAGTGGAAGTTATTCTTAAAAGGTGACTTTCACGAATCGTTCTGAAACTGTGCTAAATTACAGATAATTCCCATATATTTCTTGGGAGAAAATGCCCTGAAATTCGCCTTTCTTCGTTGTCGAGATATTCGAGGGCAAAGTCGTGCAGTTTTCGACTTCCAGGGGCTATAACTCGAGAACTAAAGAACGAGAATTTTTGGCACATATGGTCAATTGAATGTTTATCCCAACCCTCTCATTTGGCACTAGTTTCAGCCCGAATTGTGCAAGTCACCTAAGGTCACGAATCGTCCCGAACGTGTAGCCCAAATTGTGAAAATTTCAAACCGCTACTGCTTGCTTGTTTGAGTAGGTAGCCATCTGAAACTTGGCATATATAAAGGTCATTAACATGTCTACATGCATGCACAATCTTATGTCAACTGATTGCATAACTTGCGAACTATAGGCCATCGAAATTTTTGTAAACAAAAGTTTGTGCGACTTTAGCTCCCAAACGGAATAAAAGCTAAAGCTGAAATAGCCTTCATACTATTTCACTTATTTGTGTCTACACATGTATATGTTTTGCAGAGACTCAAAGCTCTTGAGAATGGAGAAAATGAGGTGTCAATTTTGCATTGGACCCTATGGGAAAATGCATTAAACGCCTACTGCTCCGACGTTCAGCGACCGATAACATCCATCTTTACACTGTAAACGGTAATTACATAGGTACATGCCTGGGGCAAATAACAGCGCAAATAATTGTCCATGTGCAGAGTAATAAAGGAGCAAACTTTTATATATGGGCCTGCAGTGGAAGTTATTCTTAAAAGGTGACTTTCACGAATCGTTCTGAAACTGTGCTAAATTACAGATAATTCCCATATATTTCTTGGGAGAAAATGCCCTGAAATTCTCCTTTCTTCGTTGTCGAGATATTCGAGGGCAAAGTCGTGCAGTTTTCGACTTCCAGGGGCTATAACTCGAAAACTAAAGAACGAGAATTTTTGGCACATATGGTCAATTGAATGTTTATCCCAACCCTCTCATTTGGCACTAGTTTCAGCCCGAATTGTGCAAGTCACCTAAGGTCACGAATCGTCCCGAACGTGTAGCCCAAATTGTGAAAATTTCAAACCGCTACTGCTTGCTTGTTTGAGTAGGTAGCCATCTGAAACTTGGCATATATAAAGGTCATTAACATGTCTACATGCATGCACAATCTTATGTCAACTGATTGCATAACTTGCGAACTATAGGCCATCGAAATTTTTGTAAACAAAAGTTTGTGCGACTTTAGCTCCCAAACGGAATAAAAGCTAAAGCTGAAATAGCCTTCATTCTATTTCACTTATTTGTGTCTACACATGTATATGTTTTGCAGAGACTCAAAGCTCTTGAGAATGGAGAAAATGAGGTGTCAATTTTGCATTGGACCCTATGGGAAAATGCATTAAACGCCTACTGCTCCGACGTTCAGCGACCGATAACATCCATCTTTACACTGTAAACGGTAATTACATAGGTACATGCCTGGGGCAAATAACAGCGCAAATAATTGTCCATGTGCAGAGTAATAAAGGAGCAAACTTTTATATATGGGCCTGCAGTGGAAGTTATTCTTAAAAGGTGACTTTCACGAATCGTTCTGAAACTGTGCTAAATTACAGATAATTCCCATATATTTCTTGGGAGAAAATGCCCTGAAATTCTCCTTTCTTCGTTGTCGAGATATTCGAGGGCAAAGTCGTGCAGTTTTCGACTTCCAGGGGCTATAACTCGAAAACTAAAGAACGAGAATTTTTGGCACATATGGTCAATTGAATGTTTATCCCAACCCTCTCATTTGGCACTAGTTTCAGCCCGAATTGTGCAAGTCACCTAAGGTCACGAATCGTCCCGAACGTGTAGCCCAAATTGTGAAAATTTCAAACCGCTACTGCTTGCTTGTTTGAGTAGGTAGCCATCTGAAACTTGGCATATATAAAGGTCATTAACATGTCTACATGCATGCACAATCTTATGTCAACTGATTGCATAACTTGCGAACTATAGGCCATCGAAATTTTTGTAAACAAAAGTTTGTGCGACTTTAGCTCCCAAACGGAATAAAAGCTAAAGCTGAAATAGCCTTCATTCTATTTCACTTATTTGTGTCTACACATGTATATGTTTTGCAGAGACTCAAAGCTCTTGAGAATGGAGAAAATGAGGTGTCAATTTTGCATTGGACCCTATGGGAAAATGCATTAAACGCCTACTGCTCCGACGTTCAGCGACCGATAACATCCATCTTTACACTGTAAACGGTAATTACATAGGTACATGCCTGGGGCAAATAACAGCGCAAATAATTGTCCATGTGCAGAGTAATAAAGGAGCAAACTTTTATATATGGGCCTGCAGTGGAAGTTATTCTTAAAAGGTGACTTTCACGAATCGTTCTGAAACTGTGCTAAATTACAGATAATTCCCATATATTTCTTGGGAGAAAATGCCCTGAAATTCTCCTTTCTTCGTTGTCGAGATATTCGAGGGCAAAGTCGTGCAGTTTTCGACTTCCAGGGGCTATAACTCGAAAACTAAAGAACGAGAATTTTTGGCACATATGGTCAATTGAATGTTTATCCCAACCCTCTCATTTGGCACTAGTTTCAGCCCGAATTGTGCAAGTCACCTAAGGTCACGAATCGTCCCGAACGTGTAGCCCAAATTGTGAAAATTTCAAACCGCTACTGCTTGCTTGTTTGAGTAGGTAGCCATCTGAAACTTGGCATATATAAAGGTCATTAACATGTCTACATGCATGCACAATCTTATGCCAACTGATTGCATAACTTGCGAACTATAGGCCATCGAAATTTTTGTAAACAAAAGTTTGTGCGACTTTAGCTCCCAAACGGAATAAAAGCTAAAGCTGAAATAGCCTTCATTCTATTTCACTTATTTGTGTCTACACATGTATATGTTTTGCAGAGACTCAAAGCTCTTGAGAATGGAGAAAATGAGGTGTCAATTTTGCATTGGACCCTATGGGAAAATGCATTAAACGCCTACTGCTCCGACGTTCAGCGACCGATAACATCCATCTTTACACTGTAAACGGTAATTACATAGGTACATGCCTGGGGCAAATAACAGCGCAAATAATTGTCCATGTGCAGAGTAATAAAGGAGCAAACTTTTATATATGGGCCTGCAGTGGAAGTTATTCTTAAAAGGTGACTTTCACGAATCGTTCTGAAACTGTGCTAAATTACAGATAATTCCCATATATTTCTTGGGAGAAAATGCCCTGAAATTCTCCTTTCTTCGTTGTCGAGATATTCGAGGGCAAAGTCGTGCAGTTTTCGACTTCCAGGGGCTATAACTCGAAAACTAAAGAACGAGAATTTTTGGCACATATGGTCAATTGAATGTTTATCCCAACCCTCTCATTTGGCACTAGTTTCAGCCCGAATTGTGCAAGTCACCTAAGGTCACGAATCGCACCGAACGTGTAGCCCAAATTGTGAAAATTTCAAACCGCTACTGCTTGCTTGTTTGAGTAGGTAGCCATCTGAAACTTGGCATATATAAAGGTCATTAACATGTCTACATGCATGCACAATCTTATGTCAACTGATTGCATAACTTGCGAACTATAGGCCATCGAAATTTTTGTAAACAAAAGTTTGTGCGACTTTAGCTCCCAAACGGAATAAAAGCTAAAGCTGAAATAGCCTTCATTCTATTTCACTTATTTGTGTCTACACATGTATATGTTTTGCAGAGACTCAAAGCTCTTGAGAATGGAGAAAATGAGGTGTCAATTTTGCATTGGACCCTATGGGAAAATGCATTAAACGCCTACTGCTCCGACGTTCAGCGACCGATAACATCCATCTTTACACTGTAAACGGTAATTACATAGGTACATGCCTGGGGCAAATAACAGCGCAAATAATTGTCCATGTGCAGAGTAATAAAGGAGCAAACTTTTATATATGGGCCTGCAGTGGAAGTTATTCTTAAAAGGTGACTTTCACGAATCGTTCTGAAACTGTGCTAAATTACAGATAATTCCCATATATTTCTTGGGAGAAAATGCCCTGAAATTCTCCTTTCTTCGTTGTCGAGATATTCGAGGGCAAAGTCGTGCAGTTTTCGACTTCCAGGGGCTATAACTCGAAAACTAAAGAACGAGAATTTTTGGCACATATGGTCAATTGAATGTTTATCCCAACCCTCTCATTTGGCACTAGTTTCAGCCCGAATTGTGCAAGTCACCTAAGGTCACGAATCGTCCCGAACGTGTAGCCCAAATTGTGAAAATTTCAAACCGCTACTGCTTGCTTGTTTGAGTAGGTAGCCATCTGAAACTTGGCATATATAAAGGTCATTAACATGTCTACATGCATGCACAATCTTATGTCAACTGATTGCATAACTTGCGAACTATAGGCCATCGAAATTTTTGTAAACAAAAGTTTGTGCGACTTTAGCTCCCAAACGGAATAAAAGCTAAAGCTGAAATAGCCTTCATTCTATTTCACTTATTTGTGTCTACACATGTATATGTTTTGCAGAGACTCAAAGCTCTTGAGAATGGAGAAAATGAGGTGTCAATTTTGCATTGGACCCTATGGGAAAATGCATTAAACGCCTACTGCTCCGACGTTCAGCGACCGATAACATCCATCTTTACACTGTAAACGGTAATTACATAGGTACATGCCTGGGACAAATAACAGCGCAAATAATTGTCCATGTGCAGAGTAATAAAGGAGCAAACTTTTATATATGGGCCTGCAGTGGAAGTTATTCTTAAAAGGTGACTTTCACGAATCGTTCTGAAACTGTGCTAAATTACAGATAATTCCCATATATTTCTTGGGAGAAAATGCCCTGAAATTCTCCTTTCTTCGTTGTCGAGATATTCGAGGGCAAAGTCGTGCAGTTTTCGACTTCCAGGGGCTATAACTCGAAAACTAAAGAACGAGAATTTTTGGCACATATGGTCAATTGAATGTTTATCCCAACCCTCTCATTTGGCACTAGTTTCAGCCCGAATTGTGCAAGTCACCTAAGGTCACGAATCGTCCCGAACGTGTAGCCCAAATTGTGAAAATTTCAAACCGCTACTGCTTGCTTGTTTGAGTAGGTAGCCATCTGAAACTTGGCATATATAAAGGTCATTAACATGTCTACATGCATGCACAATCTTATGTCAACTGATTGCATAACTTGCGAACTATAGGCCATCGAAATTTTTGTAAACAAAAGTTTGTGCGACTTTAGCTCCCAAACGGAATAAAAGCTAAAGCTGAAATAGCCTTCATTCTATTTCACTTATTTGTGTCTACACATGTATATGTTTTGCAGAGACTCAAAGCTCTTGAGAATGGAGAAAATGAGGTGTCAATTTTGCATTGGACCCTATGGGAAAATGCATTAAACGCCTACTGCTCCGACGTTCAGCGACCGATAACATCCATCTTTACACTGTAAACGGTAATTACATAGGTACATGCCTGGGGCAAATAACAGCGCAAATAATTGTCCATGTGCAGAGTAATAAAGGAGCAAACTTTTATATATGGGCCTGCAGTGGAAGTTATTCTTAAAAGGTGACTTTCACGAATCGTTCTGAAACTGTGCTAAATTACAGATAATTCCCATATATTTCTTGGGAGAAAATGCCCTGAAATTCTCCTTTCTTCGTTGTCGAGATATTCGAGGGCAAAGTCGTGCAGTTTTCGACTTCCAGGGGCTATAACTCGAAAACTAAAGAACGAGAATTTTTGGCACATATGGTCAATTGAATGTTTATCCCAACCCTCTCATTTGGCACTAGTTTCAGCCCGAATTGTGCAAGTCACCTAAGGTCACGAATCGTCCCGAACGTGTAGCCCAAATTGTGAAAATTTCAAACCGCTACTGCTTGCTTGTTTGAGTAGGTAGCCATCTGAAACTTGGCATATATAAAGGTCATTAACATGTCTACATGCATGCACAATCTTATGTCAACTGATTGCATAACTTGCGAACTATAGGCCATCGAAATTTTTGTAAACAAAAGTTTGTGCGACTTTAGCTCCCAAACGGAATAAAAGCTAAAGCTGAAATAGCCTTCATTCTATTTCACTTATTTGTGTCTACACATGTATATGTTTTGCAGAGACTCAAAGCTCTTGAGAATGGAGAAAATGAGGTGTCAATTTTGCATTGGACCCTATGGGAAAATGCATTAAACGCCTACTGCTCCGACGTTCAGCGACCGATAACATCCATCTTTACACTGTAAACGGTAATTACATAGGTACATGCCTGGGGCAAATAACAGCGCAAATAATTGTCCATGTGCAGAGTAATAAAGGAGCAAACTTTTATATATGGGCCTGCAGTGGAAGTTATTCTTAAAAGGTGACTTTCACGAATCGTTCTGAAACTGTGCTAAATTACAGATAATTCCCATATATTTCTTGGGAGAAAATGCCCTGAAATTCTCCTTTCTTCGTTGTCGAGATATTCGAGGGCAAAGTCGTGCAGTTTTCGACTTCCAGGGGCTATAACTCGAAAACTAAAGAACGAGAATTTTTGGCACATATGGTCAATTGAATGTTTATCCCAACCCTCTCATTTGGCACTAGTTTCAGCCCGAATTGTGCAAGTCACCTAAGGTCACGAATCGTCCCGAACGTGTAGCCCAAATTGTGAAAATTTCAAACCGCTACTGCTTGCTTGTTTGAGTAGGTAGCCATCTGAAACTTGGCATATATAAAGGTCATTAACATGTCTACATGCATGCACAATCTTATGTCAACTGATTGCATAACTTGCGAACTATAGGCCATCGAAATTTTTGTAAACAAAAGTTTGTGCGACTTTAGCTCCCAAACGGAATAAAAGCTAAAGCTGAAATAGCCTTCATTCTATTTCACTTATTTGTGTCTACACATGTATATGTTTTGCAGAGACTCAAAGCTCTTGAGAATGGAGAAAATGAGGTGTCAATTTTGCATTGGACCCTATGGGAAAATGCATTAAACGCCTACTGCTCCGACGTTCAGCGACCGATAACATCCATCTTTACACTGTAAACGGTAATTACATAGGTACATGCCTGGGGCAAATAACAGCGCAAATAATTGTCCATGTGCAGAGTAATAAAGGAGCAAACTTTTATATATGGGCCTGCAGTGGAAGTTATTCTTAAAAGGTGACTTTCACGAATCGTTCTGAAACTGTGCTAAATTACAGATAATTCCCATATATTTCTTGGGAGAAAATGCCCTGAAATTCTCCTTTCTTCGTTGTCGAGATATTCGAGGGCAAAGTCGTGCAGTTTTCGACTTCCAGGGGCTATAACTCGAAAACTAAAGAACGAGAATTTTTGGCACATATGGTCAATTGAATGTTTATCCCAACCCTCTCATTTGGCACTAGTTTCAGCCCGAATTGTGCAAGTCACCTAAGGTCACGAATCGTCCCGAACGTGTAGCCCAAATTGTGAAAATTTCAAACCGCTACTGCTTGCTTGTTTGAGTAGGTAGCCATCTGAAACTTGGCATATATAAAGGTCATTAACATGTCTACATGCATGCACAATCTTATGTCAACTGATTGCATAACTTGCGAACTATAGGCCATCGAAATTTTTGTAAACAAAAGTTTGTGCGACTTTAGCTCCCAAACGGAATAAAAGCTAAAGCTGAAATAGCCTTCATTCTATTTCACTTATTTGTGTCTACACATGTATATGTTTTGCAGAGACTCAAAGCTCTTGAGAATGGAGAAAATGAGGTGTCAATTTTGCATTGGACCCTATGGGAAAATGCATTAAACGCCTACTGCTCCGACGTTCAGCGACCGATAACATCCATCTTTACACTGTAAACGGTAATTACATAGGTACATGCCTGGGGCAAATAACAGCGCAAATAATTGTCCATGTGCAGAGTAATAAAGGAGCAAACTTTTATATATGGGCCTGCAGTGGAAGTTATTCTTAAAAGGTGACTTTCACGAATCGTTCTGAAACTGTGCTAAATTACAGATAATTCCCATATATTTCTTGGGAGAAAATGCCCTGAAATTCTCCTTTCTTCGTTGTCGAGATATTCGAGGGCAAAGTCGTGCAGTTTTCGACTTCCAGGGGCTATAACTCGAAAACTAAAGAACGAGAATTTTTGGCACATATGGTCAATTGAATGTTTATCCCAACCCTCTCATTTGGCACTAGTTTCAGCCCGAATTGTGCAAGTCACCTAAGGTCACGAATCGTCCCGAACGTGTAGCCCAAATTGTGAAAATTTCAAACCGCTACTGCTTGCTTGTTTGAGTAGGTAGCCATCTGAAACTTGGCATATATAAAGGTCATTAACATGTCTACATGCATGCACAATCTTATGTCAACTGATTGCATAACTTGCGAACTATAGGCCATCGAAATTTTTGTAAACAAAAGTTTGTGCGACTTTAGCTCCCAAACGGAATAAAAGCTAAAGCTGAAATAGCCTTCATTCTATTTCACTTATTTGTGTCTACACATGTATATGTTTTGCAGAGACTCAAAGCTCTTGAGAATGGAGAAAATGAGGTGTCAATTTTGCATTGGACCCTATGGGAAAATGCATTAAACGCCTACTGCTCCGACGTTCAGCGACCGATAACATCCATCTTTACACTGTAAACGGTAATTACATAGGTACATGCCTGGGGCAAATAACAGCGCAAATAATTGTCCATGTGCAGAGTAATAAAGGAGCAAACTTTTATATATGGGCCTGCAGTGGAAGTTATTCTTAAAAGGTGACTTTCACGAATCGTTCTGAAACTGTGCTAAATTACAGATAATTCCCATATATTTCTTGGGAGAAAATGCCCTGAAATTCTCCTTTCTTCGTTGTCGAGATATTCGAGGGCAAAGTCGTGCAGTTTTCGACTTCCAGGGGCTATAACTCGAAAACTAAAGAACGAGAATTTTTGGCACATATGGTCAATTGAATGTTTATCCCAACCCTCTCATTTGGCACTAGTTTCAGCCCGAATTGTGCAAGTCACCTAAGGTCACGAATCGTCCCGAACGTGTAGCCCAAATTGTGAAAATTTCAAACCGCTACTGCTTGCTTGTTTGAGTAGGTAGCCATCTGAAACTTGGCATATATAAAGGTCATTAACATGTCTACATGCATGCACAATCTTATGTCAACTGATTGCATAACTTGCGAACTATAGGCCATCGAAATTTTTGTAAACAAAAGTTTGTGCGACTTTAGCTCCCAAACGGAATAAAAGCTAAAGCTGAAATAGCCTTCATTCTATTTCACTTATTTGTGTCTACACATGTATATGTTTTGCAGAGACTCAAAGCTCTTGAGAATGGAGAAAATGAGGTGTCAATTTTGCATTGGACCCTATGGGAAAATGCATTAAACGCCTACTGCTCCGACGTTCAGCGACCGATAACATCCATCTTTACACTGTAAACGGTAATTACATAGGTACATGCCTGGGGCAAATAACAGCGCAAATAATTGTCCATGTGCAGAGTAATAAAGGAGCAAACTTTTATATATGGGCCTGCAGTGGAAGTTATTCTTAAAAGGTGACTTTCACGAATCGTTCTGAAACTGTGCTAAATTACAGATAATTCCCATATATTTCTTGGGAGAAAATGCCCTGAAATTCTCCTTTCTTCGTTGTCGAGATATTCGAGGGCAAAGTCGTGCAGTTTTCGACTTCCAGGGGCTATAACTCGAAAACTAAAGAACGAGAATTTTTGGCACATATGGTCAATTGAATGTTTATCCCAACCCTCTCATTTGGCACTAGTTTCAGCCCGAATTGTGCAAGTCACCTAAGGTCACGAATCGTCCCGAACGTGTAGCCCAAATTGTGAAAATTTCAAACCGCTACTGCTTGCTTGTTTGAGTAGGTAGCCATCTGAAACTTGGCATATATAAAGGTCATTAACATGTCTACATGCATGCACAATCTTATGTCAACTGATTGCATAACTTGCGAACTATAGGCCATCGAAATTTTTGTAAACAAAAGTTTGTGCGACTTTAGCTCCCAAACGGAATAAAAGCTAAAGCTGAAATAGCCTTCATTCTATTTCACTTATTTGTGTCTACACATGTATATGTTTTGCAGAGACTCAAAGGTCTTGAGAATGGAGAAAATGAGGTGTCAATTTTGCATTGGACCCTATGGGAAAATGCATTAAACGCCTACTGCTCCGACGTTCAGCGACCGATAACATCCATCTTTACACTGTAAACGGTAATTACATAGGTACATGCCTGGGGCAAATAACAGCGCAAATAATTGTCCATGTGCAGAGTAATAAAGGAGCAAACTTTTATATATGGGCCTGCAGTGGAAGTTATTCTTAAAAGGTGACTTTCACGAATCGTTCTGAAACTGTGCTAAATTACAGATAATTCCCATATATTTCTTGGGAGAAAATGCCCTGAAATTCTCCTTTCTTCGTTGTCGAGATATTCGAGGGCAAAGTCGTGCAGTTTTCGACTTCCAGGGGCTATAACTCGAAAACTAAAGAACGAGAATTTTTGGCACATATGGTCAATTGAATGTTTATCCCAACCCTCTCATTTGGCACTAGTTTCAGCCCGAATTGTGCAAATCACCTAAGGTCACGAATCGTCCCGAACGTGTAGCCCAAATTGTGAAAATTTCAAACCGCTACTGCTTGCTTGTTTGAGTAGGTAGCCATCTGAAACTTGGCATATATAAAGGTCATTAACATGTCTACATGCATGCACAATCTTATGTCAACTGATTGCATAACTTGCGAACTATAGGCCATCGAAATTTTTGTAAACAAAAGTTTGTGCGACTTTAGCTCCCAAACGGAATAAAAGCTAAAGCTGAAATAGCCTTCATTCTATTTCACTTATTTGTGTCTACACATGTTTATGTTTTGCAGAGACTCAAAGCTCTTGAGAATGGAGAAAATGAGGTGTCAATTTTGCATTGGACCCTATGGGAAAATGCATTAAACGCCTACTGCTCCGACGTTCAGCGACCGATAACATCCATCTTTACACTGTAAACGGTAATTACATAGGTACATGCCTGGGGCAAATAACAGCGCAAATAATTGTCCATGTGCAGAGTAATAAAGGAGCAAACTTTTATATATGGGCCTGCAGTGGAAGTTATTCTTAAAAGGTGACTTTCACGAATCGTTCTGAAACTGTGCTAAATTACAGATAATTCCCATATATTTCTTGGGAGAAAATGCCCTGAAATTCTCCTTTCTTCGTTGTCGAGATATTCGAGGGCAAAGTCGTGCAGTTTTCGACTTCCAGGGGCTATAACTCGAAAACTAAAGAACGAGAATTTTTGGCACATATGGTCAATTGAATGTTTATCCCAACCCTCTCATTTGGCACTAGTTTCAGCCCGAATTGTGCAAGTCACCTAAGGTCACGAATCGTCCCGAACGTGTAGCCCAAATTGTGAAAATTTCAAACCGCTACTGTTTGCTTGTTTGAGTAGGTAGCCATCTGAAACTTGGCATATATAAAGGTCATTAACATGTCTACATGCATGCACAATCTTATGTCAACTGATTGCATAACTTGCGAACTATAGGCCATCGAAATTTTTGTAAACAAAAGTTTGTGCGACTTTAGCTCCCAAACGGAATAAAAGCTAAAGCTGAAATAGCCTTCATTCTATTTCACTTATTTGTGTCTACACATGTATATGTTTTGCAGAGACTCAAAGCTCTTGAGAATGGAGAAAATGAGGTGTCAATTTTGCATTGGACCCTATGGGAAAATGCATTAAACGCCTACTGCTCCGACGTTCAGCGACCGATAACATCCATCTTTACACTGTAAACGGTAATTACATAGGTACATGCCTGGGGCAAATAACAGCGCAAATAATTGTCCATGTGCAGAGTAATAAAGGAGCAAACTTTTATATATGGGCCTGCAGTGGAAGTTATTCTTAAAAGGTGACTTTCATGAATCGTTCTGAAACTGTGCTAAATTACAGATAATTCCCATATATTTCTTGGGAGAAAATGCCCTGAAATTCTCCTTTCTTCGTTGTCGAGATATTCGAGGGCAAAGTCGTGCAGTTTTCGACTTCCAGGGGCTATAACTCGAAAACTAAAGAACGAGAATTTTTGGCACATATGGTCAATTGAATGTTTATCCCAACCCTCTCATTTGGCACTAGTTTCAGCCCGAATTGTGCAAGTCACCTAAGGTCACGAATCGTCCCGAACGTGTAGCCCAAATTGTGAAAATTTCAAACCGCTACTGCTTGCTTGTTTGAGTAGGTAGCCATCTGAAACTTGGCATATATAAAGGTCATTAACATGTCTACATGCATGCACAATCTTATGTCAACTGATTGCATAACTTGCGAACTATAGGCCATCGAAATTTTTGTAAACAAAAGTTTGTGCGACTTTAGCTCCCAAACGGAATAAAAGCTAAAGCTGAAATAGCCTTCATTCTATTTCACTTATTTGTGTCTACACATGTATATGTTTTGCAGAGACTCAAAGCTCTTGAGAATGGAGAAAATGAGGTGTCAATTTTGCATTGGACCCTATGGGAAAATGCATTAAGGTGAGGTGGGAGTAATTCAGCGCCTCCGTGCGGCAGTTTCTGTCGCTACGTTGCGTAATGACGTCAAACGTTCCGTTTGATAAAAAACAAGATGGCGTTAACGTTAGACGCTTCTGTGCACACTCCATGGTCTGCTTACAAAATGCAAGGAGGCTGAGCGTTGGGTGAAATTTAAATGAAATAGAAAGTGCCTTAGAGAAGAAACTGAAAAAGTATAGTTAGTTTTCCGTGCGAAAGCCTAATTGCGGGATAGCTGACAGTGTCTTATCAGTTTATTAGACGGGGTTCGCAGCTGTTGGGTCGCAATAATTTTATACAAGAAAAGGAAATAGAAAATGCCTTAGAGAAGAAACTGAAAAAAAGTATAGCTAGTTTTCCGTGGGGAAAGGCTACTGGCGGGAAAGCTTTTCTCTGACAGATTCTTATCAGTTTGTTAGACGGAGTTCGCAGCTGTTGAGTTGCAACAAATATCCATACGACCACAAAGCCTCCTGAAATCGAATCCAGAATCGTACAATGAGTAGTCAGATTAACGTCTACACTTCGACCACGCATTTTACAGTTAACATGGTTGCAGCAATATAGACAGTCGATATCATACCACCCACACCTAAAATACTAATCAGCAAAAGTTATACCAAATTTCAGTGACATCAAAAATTCTAAGACTGTACCTAGCACTTGAACAAGCCAGGCAGCCTTATCAACGTCGATGCAATGTCGTCAGAATCTTTTATCGACGTTGTTACGATAATAAAACGATATGTTGTGTCAATAAGTTAAAAACAATGTGTCTTTTCTTTTCCCCTGCATTTCTTTCACTTTTCTGTCCTTCATTTCTTCCTTCTGTTTCAAGTGTATATCAAAGAGTCGTTTTATCGTATCTCCTAGACACTAAAGTGAATCCAAGCTGCCTATCATTTTTGCAGAGAGAGAGAGAGAAAGAGACAGAGAGAGAATCGCCGAAGTCCAGTCGTTGGAACGCTAAGTCATAGTGCAGAATATTATAGGCTCTTTCTTGGGTCGGGTCAGGAACTGTAAAACTTGACTCGCCTACAATGTACAAACGACAAGTGGACAAGGGACTTGTTCAAATGTCATAACACGTGGAACCCGTCCTAAAGTTGTTGCTTCTGAGAGTCTGTCAACTCGGATGCGCGTCAACTGTATGGGAGGGCATAATGGCAGTGTTTTCGTGTGTTTTTTTTTTTTTTAATAAAAAGAAAGTTAGTCAAGACGCCTTATGCAGAGATATAGAGAAAGTTTTACATCTGTCTTCATCCTGCACTTTCCCGACGATGGCAATCATGAGTGATGAAAGTCCAAGACAAATTTTGCCGGTAGCCTTTAAATGCCGATAGCTGATGTGTGGCGCGAAAATTTAAGTAACGTTAACGTCACCATGCGCAACGTTGACATTTCAGACTAAAATGACGGCAAGCTGAATATTTTATGCACATTAGCTCGAAGGTTAAGTCGGCGACCTACTATTTTTATTGCTTTAATGTAAACTTCTATCATTTGGCCATACTCTGTAAGTTTTGGAAGAAAAAAATGTGTTTTGTTTTCTCAGAATGAAGATTTTTATCCAAGAGTGACGAGCAAAAAAGTGCGTTTTCCATAGAACGCCATTATAACGTCGGGTCGAAAATGAAGAAAAATTGACGTTTTCGATGTAAAATATCTTGAAAACGATATCGGCGACCCCCCTTTTTTATTACATTTTCTGAAAGAGGGACTAAAAATGTACCATATAAGGAAGTATGAATAAAATCATGTGTTTTGTCAATTACTCCCACCTCACCTTAAACGCCTACTGCTCCGACGTTCAGCGACCGATAACATCCATCTTTACACTGTAAACGGTAATTACATAGGTACATGCCTGGGGCAAATAACAGCGCAAATAATTGTCCATGTGCAGAGTAATAAAGGAGCAAACTTTTATATATGGGCCTGCAGTGGAAGTTATTCTTAAAAGGTGACTTTCACGAATCGTTCTGAAACTGTGCTAAATTACAGATAATTCCCATATATTTCTTGGGAGAAAATGCCCTGAAATTCTCCTTTCTTCGTTGTCGAGATATTCGAGGGCAAAGTCGTGCAGTTTTCGACTTCCAGGGGCTATAACTCGAAAACTAAAGAACGAGAATTTTTGGCACATATGGTCAATTGAATGTTTATCCCAACCCTCTCATTTGGCACTAGTTTCAGCCCGAATTGTGCAAGTCACCTAAGGTCACGAATCGTCCCGAACGTGTAGCCCAAATTGTGAAAATTTCAAACCGCTACTGCTTGCTTGTTTGAGTAGGTAGCCATCTGAAACTTGGCATATATAAAGGTCATTAACATGTCTACATGCATGCACAATCTTATGTCAACTGATTGCATAACTTGCGAACTATAGGCCATCGAAATTTTTGTAAACAAAAGTTTGTGCGACTTTAGCTCCCAAACGGAATAAAAGCTAAAGCTGAAATAGCCTTCATTCTATTTCACTTATTTGTGTCTACACATGTATATGTTTTGCAGAGACTCAAAGCTCTTGAGAATGGAGAAAATGAGGTGTCAATTTTGCATTGGACCCTATGGGAAAATGCATTAAACGCCTACTGCTCCGACGTTCAGCGACCGATAACATCCATCTTTACACTGTAAACGGTAATTACATAGGTACATGCCTGGGGCAAATAACAGCGCAAATAATTGTCCATGTGCAGAGTAATAAAGGAGCAAACTTTTATATATGGGCCTGCAGTGGAAGTTATTCTTAAAAGGTGACTTTCACGAATCGTTCTGAAACTGTGCTAAATTACAGATAATTCCCATATATTTCTTGGGAGAAAATGCCCTGAAATTCTCCTTTCTTCGTTGTCGAGATATTCGAGGGCAAAGTCGTGCAGTTTTCGACTTCCAGGGGCTATAACTCGAAAACTAAAGAACGAGAATTTTTGGCACATATGGTCAATTGAATGTTTATCCCAACCCTCTCATTTGGCACTAGTTTCAGCCCGAATTGTGCAAGTCACCTAAGGTCACGAATCGTCCCGAACGTGTAGCCCAAATTGTGAAAATTTCAAACCGCTACTGCTTGCTTGTTTGAGTAGGTAGCCATCTGAAACTTGGCATATATAAAGGTCATTAACATGTCTACATGCATGCACAATCTTATGTCAACTGATTGCATAACTTGCGAACTATAGGCCATCGAAAGTTTTGTAAACAAAAGTTTGTGCGACTTTAGCTCCCAAACGGAATAAAAGCTAAAGCTGAAATAGCCTTCATTCTATTTCACTTATTTGTGTCTACACATGTATATGTTTTGCAGAGACTCAAAGCTCTTGAGAATGGAGAAAATGAGGTGTCAATTTTGCATTGGACCCTATGGGAAAATGCATTAAACGCCTACTGCTCCGACGTTCAGCGACCGATAACATCCATCTTTACACTGTAAACGGTAATTACATAGGTACATGCCTGGGGCAAATAACAGCGCAAATAATTGTCCATGTGCAGAGTAATAAAGGAGCAAACTTTTATATATGGGCCTGCAGTGGAAGTTATTCTTAAAAGGTGACTTTCACGAATCGTTCTGAAACTGTGCTAAATTACAGATAATTCCCATATATTTCTTGGGAGAAAATGCCCTGAAATTCTCCTTTCTTCGTTGTCGAGATATTTGAGGGCAAAGTCGTGCAGTTTTCGACTTCCAGGGGCTATAACTCGAAAACTAAAGAACGAGAATTTTTGGCACATATGGTCAATTGAATGTTTATCCCAACCCTCTCATTTGGCACTAGTTTCAGCCCGAATTGTGCAAGTCACCTAAGGTCACGAATCGTCCCGAACGTGTAGCCCAAATTGTGAAAATTTCAAACCGCTACTGCTTGCTTGTTTGAGTAGGTAGCCATCTGAAACTTGGCATATATAAAGGTCATTAACATGTCTACATGCATGCACAATCTTATGTCAACTGATTGCATAACTTGCGAACTATAGGCCATCGAAATTTTTGTAAACAAAAGTTTGTGCGACTTTAGCTCCCAAACGGAATAAAAGCTAAAGCTGAAATAGCCTTCATTCTATTTCACTTATTTGTGTCTACACATGTATATGTTTTGCAGAGACTCAAAGCTCTTGAGAATGGAGAAAATGAGGTGTCAATTTTGCATTGGACCCTATGGGAAAATGCATTAAACGCCTACTGCTCCGACGTTCAGCGACCGATAACATCCATCTTTACACTGTAAACGGTAATTACATAGGTACATGCCTGGGGCAAATAACAGCGCAAATAATTGTCCATGTGCAGAGTAATAAAGGAGCAAACTTTTATATATGGGCCTGCAGTGGAAGTTATTCTTAAAAGGTGACTTTCACGAATCGTTCTGAAACTGTGCTAAATTACAGATAATTCCCATATATTTCTTGGGAGAAAATGCCCTGAAATTCTCCTTTCTTCGTTGTCGAGATATTCGAGGGCAAAGTCGTGCAGTTTTCGACTTCCAGGGGCTATAACTCGAAAACTAAAGAACGAGAATTTTTGGCACATATGGTCAATTGAATGTTTATCCCAACCCTCTCATTTGGCACTAGTTTCAGCCCGAATTGTGCAAGTCACCTAAGGTCACGAATCGTCCCGAACGTGTAGCCCAAATTGTGAAAATTTCAAACCGCTACTGCTTGCTTGTTTGAGTAGGTAGCCATCTGAAACTTGGCATATATAAAGGTCATTAACATGTCTACATGCATGCACAATCTTATGTCAACTGATTGCATAACTTGCGAACTATAGGCCATCGAAATTTTTGTAAACAAAAGTTTGTGCGACTTTAGCTCCCAAACGGAATAAAAGCTAAAGCTGAAATAGCCTTCATTCTATTTCACTTATTTGTGTCTACACATGCATATGTTTTGCAGAGACTCAAAGCTCTTGAGAATGGAGAAAATGAGGTGTCAATTTTGCATTGGACCCTATGGGAAAATGCATTAAACGCCTACTGCTCCGACGTTCAGCGACCGATAACATCCATCTTTACACTGTAAACGGTAATTACATAGGTACATGCCTGGGGCAAATAACAGCGCAAATAATTGTCCATGTGCAGAGTAATAAAGGAGCAAACTTTTATATATGGGCCTGCAGTGGAAGTTATTCTTAAAAGGTGACTTTCACGAATCGTTCTGAAACTGTGCTAAATTACAGATAATTCCCATATATTTCTTGGGAGAAAATGCCCTGAAATTCTCCTTTCTTCGTTGTCGAGATATTCGAGGGCAAAGTAGTGCAGTTTTCGACTTCCAGGGGCTATAACTCGAAAACTAAAGAACGAGAATTTTTGGCACATATGGTCAATTGAATGTTTATCCCAACCCTCTCATTTGGCACTAGTTTCAGCCCGAATTGTGCAAGTCACCTAAGGTCACGAATCGTCCCGAACGTGTAGCCCAAATTGTGAAAATTTCAAACCGCTACTGCTTGCTTGTTTGAGTAGGTAGCCATCTGAAACTTGGCATATATAAAGGTCATTAACATGTCTACATGCATGCACAATCTTATGTCAACTGATTGCATAACTTGCGAACTATAGGCCATCGAAATTTTTGTAAACAAAAGTTTGTGCGACTTTAGCTCCCAAACGGAATAAAAGCTAAAGCTGAAATAGCCTTCATTCTATTTCACTTATTTGTGTCTACACATGTATATGTTTTGCAGAGACTCAAAGCTCTTGAGAATGGAGAAAATGAGGTGTCAATTTTGCATTGGACCCTATGGGAAAATGCATTAAACGCCTACTGCTCCGACGTTCAGCGACCGATAACATCCATCTTTACACTGTAAACGGTAATTACATAGGTACATGCCTGGGGCAAATAACAGCGCAAATAATTGTCCATGTGCAGAGTAATAAAGGAGCAAACTTTTATATATGGGCCTGCAGTGGAAGTTATTCTTAAAAGGTGACTTTCACGAATCGTTCTGAAACTGTGCTAAATTACAGATAATTCCCATATATTTCTTGGGAGAAAATGCCCTGAAATTCTCCTTTCTTCGTTGTCGAGATATTCGAGGGCAAAGTCGTGCAGTTTTCGACTTCCAGGGGCTATAACTCGAAAACTAAAGAACGAGAATTTTTGGCACATATGGTCAATTGAATGTTTATCCCAACCCTCTCATTTGGCACTAGTTTCAGCCCGAATTGTGCAAGTCACCTAAGGTCACGAATCGTCCCGAACGTGTAGCCCAAATTGTGAAAATTTCAAACCGCTACTGCTTGCTTGTTTGAGTAGGTAGCCATCTGAAACTTGGCATATATAAAGGTCATTAACATGTCTACATGCATGCACAATCTTATGTCAACTGATTGCATAACTTGCGAACTATAGGCCATCGAAATTTTTGTAAACAAAAGTTTGTGCGACTTTAGCTCCCAAACGGAATAAAAGCTAAAGCTGAAATAGCCTTCATTCTATTTCACTTATTTGTGTCTACACATGTATATGTTTTGCAGAGACTCAAAGCTCTTGAGAATGGAGAAAATGAGGTGTCAATTTTGCATTGGACCCTATGGGAAAATGCATTAAACGCCTACTGCTCCGACGTTCAGCGACCGATAACATCCATCTTTACACTGTAAACGGTAATTACATAGGTACATGCCTGGGGCAAATAACAGCGCAAATAATTGTCCATGTGCAGAGTAATAAAGGAGCAAACTTTTATATATGGGCCTGCAGTGGAAGTTATTCTTAAAAGGTGACTTTCACGAATCGTTCTGAAACTGTGCTAAATTACAGATAATTCCCATATATTTCTTGGGAGAAAATGCCCTGAAATTCTCCTTTCTTCGTTGTCGAGATATTCGAGGGCAAAGTCGTGCAGTTTTCGACTTCCAGGGGCTATAACTCGAAAACTAAAGAACGAGAATTTTTGGCACATATGGTCAATTGAATGTTTATCCCAACCCTCTCATTTGGCACTAGTTTCAGCCCGAATTGTGCAAGTCACCTAAGGTCACGAATCGTCCCGAACGTGTAGCCCAAATTGTGAAAATTTCAAACCGCTACTGCTTGCTTGTTTGAGTAGGTAGCCATCTGAAACTTGGCATATATAAAGGTCATTAACATGTCTACATGCATGCACAATCTTATGTCAACTGATTGCATAACTTGCGAACTATAGGCCATCGAAATTTTTGTAAACAAAAGTTTGTGCGACTTTAGCTCCCAAACGGAATAAAAGCTAAAGCTGAAATAGCCTTCATTCTATTTCACTTATTTGTGTCTACACATGTATATGTTTTGCAGAGACTCAAAGCTCTTGAGAATGGAGAAAATGAGGTGTCAATTTTGCATTGGACCCTATGGGAAAATGCATTAAACGCCTACTGCTCCGACGTTCAGCGACCGATAACATCCATCTTTACACTGTAAACGGTAATTACATAGGTACATGCCTGGGGCAAATAACAGCGCAAATAATTGTCCATGTGCAGAGTAATAAAGGAGCAAACTTTTATATATGGGCCTGCAGTGGAAGTTATTCTTAAAAGGTGACTTTCACGAATCGTTCTGAAACTGTGCTAAATTACAGATAATTCCCATATATTTCTTGGGAGAAAATGCCCTGAAATTCTCCTTTCTTCGTTGTCGAGATATTCGAGGGCAAAGTCGTGCAGTTTTCGACTTCCAGGGGCTATAACTCGAAAACTAAAGAACGAGAATTTTTGGCACATATGGTCAATTGAATGTTTATCCCAACCCTCTCATTTGGCACTAGTTTCAGCCCGAATTGTGCAAGTCACCTAAGGTCACGAATCGTCCCGAACGTGTAGCCCAAATTGTGAAAATTTCAAACCGCTACTGCTTGCTTGTTTGAGTAGGTAGCCATCTGAAACTTGGCATATATAAAGGTCATTAACATGTCTACATGCATGCACAATCTTATGTCAACTGATTGCATAACTTGCGAACTATAGGCCATCGAAATTTTTGTAAACAAAAGTTTGTGCGACTTTAGCTCCCAAACGGAATAAAAGCTAAAGCTGAAATAGCCTTCATTCTATTTCACTTATTTGTGTCTACACATGTATATGTTTTGCAGAGACTCAAAGCTCTTGAGAATGGAGAAAATGAGGTGTCAATTTTGCATTGGACCCTATGGGAAAATGCATTAAACGCCTACTGCTCCGACGTTCAGCGACCGATAACATCCATCTTTACACTGTAAACGGTAATTACATAGGTACATGCCTGGGGCAAATAACAGCGCAAATAATTGTCCATGTGCAGAGTAATAAAGGAGCAAACTTTTATATATGGGCCTGCAGTGGAAGTTATTCTTAAAAGGTGACTTTCACGAATCGTTCTGAAACTGTGCTAAATTACAGATAATTCCCATATATTTCTTGGGAGAAAATGCCCTGAAATTCTCCTTTCTTCGTTGTCGAGATATTCGAGGGCAAAGTCGTGCAGTTTTCGACTTCCAGGGGCTATAACTCGAAAACTAAAGAACGAGAATTTTTGGCACATATGGTCAATTGAATGTTTATCCCAACCCTCTCATTTGGCACTAGTTTCAGCCCGAATTGTGCAAGTCACCTAAGGTCACGAATCGTCCCGAACGTGTAGCCCAAATTGTGAAAATTTCAAACCGCTACTGCTTGCTTGTTTGAGTAGGTAGCCATCTGAAACTTGGCATATATAAAGGTCATTAACATGTCTACATGCATGCACAATCTTATGTCAACTGATTGCATAACTTGCGAACTATAGGCCATCGAAATTTTTGTAAACAAAAGTTTGTGCGACTTTAGCTCCCAAACGGAATAAAAGCTAAAGCTGAAATAGCCTTCATTCTATTTCACTTATTTGTGTCTACACATGTATATGTTTTGCAGAGACTCAAAGCTCTTGAGAATGGAGAAAATGAGGTGTCAATTTTGCATTGGACCCTATGGGAAAATGCATTAAACGCCTACTGCTCCGACGTTCAGCGACCGATAACATCCATCTTTACACTGTAAACGGTAATTACATAGGTACATGCCTGGGGCAAATAACAGCGCAAATAATTGTCCATGTGCAGAGTAATAAAGGAGCAAACTTTTATATATGGGCCTGCAGTGGAAGTTATTCTTAAAAGGTGACTTTCACGAATCGTTCTGAAACTGTGCTAAATTACAGATAATTCCCATATATTTCTTGGGAGAAAATGCCCTGAAATTCTCCTTTCTTCGTTGTCGAGATATTCGAGGGCAAAGTCGTGCAGTTCTCGACTTCCAGGGGCTATAACTCGAAAACTAAAGAACGAGAATTTTTGGCACATATGGTCAATTGAATGTTTATCCCAACCCTCTCATTTGGCACTAGTTTCAGCCCGAATTGTGCAAGTCACCTAAGGTCACGAATCGTCCCGAACGTGTAGCCCAAATTGTGAAAATTTCAAACCGCTACTGCTTGCTTGTTTGAGTAGGTAGCCATCTGAAACTTGGCATATATAAAGGTCATTAACATGTCTACATGCATGCACAATCTTATGTCAACTGATTGCATAACTTGCGAACTATAGGCCATCGAAATTTTTGTAAACAAAAGTTTGTGCGACTTTAGCTCCCAAACGGAATAAAAGCTAAAGCTGAAATAGCCTTCATTCTATTTCACTTATTTGTGTCTACACATGTATATGTTTTGCAGAGACTCAAAGCTCTTGAGAATGGAGAAAATGAGGTGTCAATTTTGCATTGGACCCTATGGGAAAATGCATTAAACGCCTACTGCTCCGACGTTCAGCGACCGATAACATCCATCTTTACACTGTAAACGGTAATTACATAGGTACATGCCTGGGGCAAATAACAGCGCAAATAATTGTCCATGTGCAGAGTAATAAAGGAGCAAACTTTTATATATGGGCCTGCAGTGGAAGTTATTCTTAAAAGGTGACTTTCACGAATCGTTCTGAAACTGTGCTAAATTACAGATAATTCCCATATATTTCTTGGGAGAAAATGCCCTGAAATTCTCCTTTCTTCGTTGTCGAGATATTCGAGGGCAAAGTCGTGCAGTTTTCGACTTCCAGGGGCTATAACTCGAAAACTAAAGAACGAGAATTTTTGGCACATATGGTCAATTGAATGTTTATCCCAACCCTCTCATTTGGCACTAGTTTCAGCCCGAATTGTGCAAGTCACCTAAGGTCACGAATCGTCCCGAACGTGTAGCCCAAATTGTGAAAATTTCAAACCGCTACTGCTTGCTTGTTTGAGTAGGTAGCCATCTGAAACTTGGCATATATAAAGGTCATTAACATGTCTACATGCATGCACAATCTTATGTCAACTGATTGCATAACTTGCGAACTATAGGCCATCGAAATTTTTGTAAACAAAAGTTTGTGCGACTTTAGCTCCCAAACGGAATAAAAGCTAAAGCTGAAATAGCCTTCATTCTATTTCACTTATTTGTGTCTACACATGTATATGTTTTGCAGAGACTCAAAGCTCTTGAGAATGGAGAAAATGAGGTGTCAATTTTGCATTGGACCCTATGGGAAAATGCATTAAACGCCTACTGCTCCGACGTTCAGCGACCGATAACATCCATCTTTACACTGTAAACGGTAATTACATAGGTACATGCCTGGGGCAAATAACAGCGCAAATAATTGTCCATGTGCAGAGTAATAAAGGAGCAAACTTTTATATATGGGCCTGCAGTGGAAGTTATTCTTAAAAGGTGACTTTCACGAATCGTTCTGAAACTGTGCTAAATTACAGATAATTCCCATATATTTCTTGGGAGAAAATGCCCTGAAATTCTCCTTTCTTCGTTGTCGAGATATTCGAGGGCAAAGTCGTGCAGTTTTCGACTTCCAGGGGCTATAACTCGAAAACTAAAGAACGAGAATTTTTGGCACATATGGTCAATTGAATGTTTATCCCAACCCTCTCATTTGGCACTAGTTTCAGCCCGAATTGTGCAAGTCACCTAAGGTCACGAATCGTCCCGAACGTGTAGCCCAAATTGTGAAAATTTCAAACCGCTACTGCTTGCTTGTTTGAGTAGGTAGCCATCTGAAACTTGGCATATATAAAGGTCATTAACATGTCTACATGCATGCACAATCTTATGTCAACTGATTGCATAACTTGCGAACTATAGGCCATCGAAATTTTTGTAAACAAAAGTTTGTGCGACTTTAGCTCCCAAACGGAATAAAAGCTAAAGCTGAAATAGCCTTCATTCTATTTCACTTATTTGTGTCTACACATGTATATGTTTTGCAGAGACTCAAAGCTCTTGAGAATGGAGAAAATGAGGTGTCAATTTTGCATTGGACCCTATGGGAAAATGCATTAAACGCCTACTGCTCCGACGTTCAGCGACCGATAACATCCATCTTTACACTGTAAACGGTAATTACATAGGTACATGCCTGGGGCAAATAACAGCGCAAATAATTGTCCATGTGCAGAGTAATAAAGGAGCAAACTTTTATATATGGGCCTGCAGTGGAAGTTATTCTTAAAAGGTGACTTTCACGAATCGTTCTGAAACTGTGCTAAATTACAGATAATTCCCATATATTTCTTGGGAGAAAATGCCCTGAAATTCTCCTTTCTTCGTTGTCGAGATATTCGAGGGCAAAGTCGTGCAGTTTTCGACTTCCAGGGGCTATAACTCGAAAACTAAAGAACGAGAATTTTTGGCACATATGGTCAATTGAATGTTTATCCCAACCCTCTCATTTGGCACTAGTTTCAGCCCGAATTGTGCAAGTCACCTAAGGTCACGAATCGTCCCGAACGTGTAGCCCAAATTGTGAAAATTTCAAACCGCTACTGCTTGCTTGTTTGAGTAGGTAGCCATCTGAAACTTGGCATATATAAAGGTCATTAACATGTCTACATGCATGCACAATCTTATGTCAACTGATTGCATAACTTGCGAACTATAGGCCATCGAAATTTTTGTAAACAAAAGTTTGTGCGACTTTAGCTCCCAAACGGAATAAAAGCTAAAGCTGAAATAGCCTTCATTCTATTTCACTTATTTGTGTCTACACATGTATATGTTTTGCAGAGACTCAAAGCTCTTGAGAATGGAGAAAATGAGGTGTCAATTTTGCATTGGACCCTATGGGAAAATGCATTAAACGCCTACTGCTCCGACGTTCAGCGACCGATAACATCCATCTTTACACTGTAAACGGTAATTACATAGGTACATGCCTGGGGCAAATAACAGCGCAAATAATTGTCCATGTGCAGAGTAATAAAGGAGCAAACTTTTATATATGGGCCTGCAGTGGAAGTTATTCTTAAAAGGTGACTTTCACGAATCGTTCTGAAACTGTGCTAAATTACAGATAATTCCCATATATTTCTTGGGAGAAAATGCCCTGAAATTCTCCTTTCTTCGTTGTCGAGATATTCGAGGGCAAAGTCGTGCAGTTTTCGACTTCCAGGGGCTATAACTCGAAAACTAAAGAACGAGAATTTTTGGCACATATGGTCAATTGAATGTTTATCCCAACCCTCTCATTTGGCACTAGTTTCAGCCCGAATTGTGCAAGTCACCTAAGGTCACGAATCGTCCCGAACGTGTAGCCCAAATTGTGAAAATTTCAAACCGCTACTGCTTGCTTGTTTGAGTAGGTAGCCATCTGAAACTTGGCATATATAAAGGTCATTAACATGTCTACATGCATGCACAATCTTATGTCAACTGATTGCATAACTTGCGAACTATAGGCCATCGAAATTTTTGTAAACAAAAGTTTGTGCGACTTTAGCTCCCAAACGGAATAAAAGCTAAAGCTGAAATAGCCTTCATTCTATTTCACTTATTTGTGTCTACACATGTATATGTTTTGCAGAGACTCAAAGCTCTTGAGAATGGAGAAAATGAGGTGTCAATTTTGCATTGGACCCTATGGGAAAATGCATTAAACGCCTACTGCTCCGACGTTCAGCGACCGATAACATCCATCTTTACACTGTAAACGGTAATTACATAGGTACATGCCTGGGGCAAATAACAGCGCAAATAATTGTCCATGTGCAGAGTAATAAAGGAGCAAACTTTTATATATGGGCCTGCAGTGGAAGTTATTCTTAAAAGGTGACTTTCACGAATCGTTCTGAAACTGTGCTAAATTACAGATAATTCCCATATATTTCTTGGGAGAAAATGCCCTGAAATTCTCCTTTCTTCGTTGTCGAGATATTCGAGGGCAAAGTCGTGCAGTTTTCGACTTCCAGGGGCTATAACTCGAAAACTAAAGAACGAGAATTTTTGGCACATATGGTCAATTGAATGTTTATCCAAACCCTCTCATTTGGCACTAGTTTCAGCCCGAATTGTGCAAGTCACCTAAGGTCACGAATCGTCCCGAACGTGTAGCCCAAATTGTGAAAATTTCAAACCGCTACTGCTTGCTTGTTTGAGTAGGTAGCCATCTGAAACTTGGCATATATAAAGGTCATTAACATGTCTACATGCATGCACAATCTTATGTCAACTGATTGCATAACTTGCGAACTATAGGCCATCGAAATTTTTGTAAACAAAAGTTTGTGCGACTTTAGCTCCCAAACGGAATAAAAGCTAAAGCTGAAATAGCCTTCATTCTATTTCACTTATTTGTGTCTACACATGTATATGTTTTGCAGAGACTCAAAGCTCTTGAGAATGGAGAAAATGAGGTGTCAATTTTGCATTGGACCCTATGGGAAAATGCATTAAACGCCTACTGCTCCGACGTTCAGCGACCGATAACATCCATCTTTACACTGTAAACGGTAATTACATAGGTACATGCCTGGGGCAAATAACAGCGCAAATAATTGTCCATGTGCAGAGTAATAAAGGAGCAAACTTTTATATATGGGCCTGCAGTGGAAGTTATTCTTAAAAGGTGACTTTCACGAATCGTTCTGAAACTGTGCTAAATTACAGATAATTCCCATATATTTCTTGGGAGAAAATGCCCTGAAATTCTCCTTTCTTCGTTGTCGAGATATTCGAGGGCAAAGTCGTGCAGTTTTCGACTTCCAGGGGCTATAACTCGAAAACTAAAGAACGAGAATTTTTGGCACATATGGTCAATTGAATGTTTATCCCAACCCTCTCATTTGGCACTAGTTTCAGCCCGAATTGTGCAAGTCACCTAAGGTCACGAATCGTCCCGAACGTGTAGCCCAAATTGTGAAAATTTCAAACCGCTACTGCTTGCTTGTTTGAGTAGGTAGCCATCTGAAACTTGGCATATATAAAGGTCATTAACATGTTTACATGCATGCACAATCTTATGTCAACTGATTGCATAACTTGCGAACTATAGGCCATCGAAATTTTTGTAAACAAAAGTTTGTGCGACTTTAGCTCCCAAACGGAATAAAAGCTAAAGCTGAAATAGCCTTCATTCTATTTCACTTATTTGTGTCTACACATGTATATGTTTTGCAGAGACTCAAAGCTCTTGAGAATGGAGAAAATGAGGTGTCAATTTTGCATTGGACCCTATGGGAAAATGCATTAAACGCCTACTGCTCCGACGTTCAGCGACCGATAACATCCATCTTTACACTGTAAACGGTAATTACATAGGTACATGCCTGGGGCAAATAACAGCGCAAATAATTGTCCATGTGCAGAGTAATAAAGGAGCAAACTTTTATATATGGGCCTGCAGTGGAAGTTATTCTTAAAAGGTGACTTTCACGAATCGTTCTGAAACTGTGCTAAATTACAGATAATTCCCATATATTTCTTGGGAGAAAATGCCCTGAAATTCTCCTTTCTTCGTTGTCGAGATATTCGGGGGCAAAGTCGTGCAGTTTTCGACTTCCAGGGGCTATAACTCGAAAACTAAAGAACGAGAATTTTTGGCACATATGGTCAATTGAATGTTTATCCCAACCCTCTCATTTGGCACTAGTTTCAGCCCGAATTGTGCAAGTCACCTAAGGTCACGAATCGTCCCGAACGTGTAGCCCAAATTGTGAAAATTTCAAACCGCTACTGCTTGCTTGTTTGAGTAGGTAGCCATCTGAAACTTGGCATATATAAAGGTCATTAACATGTCTACATGCATGCACAATCTTATGTCAACTGATTGCATAACTTGCGAACTATAGGCCATCGAAATTTTTGTAAACAAAAGTTTGTGCGACTTTAGCTCCCAAACGGAATAAAAGCTAAAGCTGAAATAGCCTTCATTCTATTTCACTTATTTGTGTCTACACATGTATATGTTTTGCAGAGACTCAAAGCTCTTGAGAATGGAGAAAATGAGGTGTCAATTTTGCATTGGACCCTATGGGAAAATGCATTAAACGCCTACTGCTCCGACGTTCAGCGACCGATAACATCCATCTTTACACTGTAAACGGTAATTACATAGGTACATGCCTGGGGCAAATAACAGCGCAAATAATTGTCCATGTGCAGAGTAATAAAGGAGCAAACTTTTATATATGGGCCTGCAGTGGAAGTTATTCTTAAAAGGTGACTTTCACGAATCGTTCTGAAACTGTGCTAAATTACAGATAATTCCCATATATTTCTTGGGAGAAAATGCCCTGAAATTCTCCTTTCTTCGTTGTCGAGATATTCGAGGGCAAAGTCGTGCAGTTTTCGACTTCCAGGGGCTATAACTCGAAAACTAAAGAACGAGAATTTTTGGCACATATGGTCAATTGAATGTTTATCCCAACCCTCTCATTTGGCACTAGTTTCAGCCCGAATTGTGCAAGTCACCTAAGGTCACGAATCGTCCCGAACGTGTAGCCCAAATTGTGAAAATTTCAAACCGCTACTGCTTGCTTGTTTGAGTAGGTAGCCATCTGAAACTTGGCATATATAAAGGTCATTAACATGTCTACATGCATGCACAATCTTATGTCAACTGATTGCATAACTTGCGAACTATAGGCCATCGAAATTTTTGTAAACAAAAGTTTGTGCGACTTTAGCTCCCAAACGAAATAAAAGCTAAAGCTGAAATAGCCTTCATTCTATTTCACTTATTTGTGTCTACACATGTATATGTTTTGCAGAGACTCAAAGCTCTTGAGAATGGAGAAAATGAGGTGTCAATTTTGCATTGGACCCTATGGGAAAATGCATTAAACGCCTACTGCTCCGACGTTCAGCGACCGATAACATCCATCTTTACACTGTAAACGGTAATTACATAGGTACATGCCTGGGGCAAATAACAGCGCAAATAATTGTCCATGTGCAGAGTAATAAAGGAGCAAACTTTTATATATGGGCCTGCAGTGGAAGTTATTCTTAAAAGGTGACTTTCACGAATCGTTCTGAAACTGTGCTAAATTACAGATAATTCCCATATATTTCTTGGGAGAAAATGCCCTGAAATTCTCCTTTCTTCGTTGTCGAGATATTCGAGGGCAAAGTCGTGCAGTTTTCGACTTCCAGGGGCTATAACTCGAAAACTAAAGAACGAGAATTTTTGGCACATATGGTCAATTGAATGTTTATCCCAACCCTCTCATTTGGCACTAGTTTCAGCCCGAATTGTGCAAGTCACCTAAGGTCACGAATCGTCCCGAACGTGTAGCCCAAATTGTGAAAATTTCAAACCGCTACTGCTTGCTTGTTTGAGTAGGTAGCCATCTGAAACTTGGCATATATAAAGGTCATTAACATGTCTACATGCATGCACAATCTTATGTCAACTGATTGCATAACTTGCGAACTATAGGCCATCGAAATTTTTGTAAACAAAAGTTTGTGCGACTTTAGCTCCCAAACGGAATAAAAGCTAAAGCTGAAATAGCCTTCATTCTATTTCACTTATTTGTGTCTACACATGTATATGTTTTGCAGAGACTCAAAGCTCTTGAGAATGGAGAAAATGAGGTGTCAATTTTGCATTGGACCCTATGGGAAAATGCATTAAACGCCTACTGCTCCGACGTTCAGCGACCGATAACATCCATCTTTACACTGTAAACGGTAATTACATAGGTACATGCCTGGGGCAAATAACAGCGCAAATAATTGTCCATGTGCAGAGTAATAAAGGAGCAAACTTTTATATATGGGCCTGCAGTGGAAGTTATTCTTAAAAGGTGACTTTCACGAATTGTTCTGAAACTGTGCTAAATTACAGATAATTCCCATATATTTCTTGGGAGAAAATGCCCTGAAATTCTCCTTTCTTCGTTGTCGAGATATTCGAGGGCAAAGTCGTGCAGTTTTCGACTTCCAGGGGCTATAACTCGAAAACTAAAGAACGAGAATTTTTGGCACATATGGTCAATTGAATGTTTATCCCAACCCTCTCATTTGGCACTAGTTTCAGCCCGAATTGTGCAAGTCACCTAAGGTCACGAATCGTCCCGAACGTGTAGCCCAAATTGTGAAAATTTCAAACCGCTACTGCTTGCTTGTTTGAGTAGGTAGCCATCTGAAACTTGGCATATATAAAGGTCATTAACATGTCTACATGCATGCACAATCTTATGTCAACTGATTGCATAACTTGCGAACTATAGGCCATCGAAATTTTTGTAAACAAAAGTTTGTGCGACTTTAGCTCCCAAACGGAATAAAAGCTAAAGCTGAAATAGCCTTCATTCTATTTCACTTATTTGTGTCTACACATGTATATGTTTTGCAGAGACTCAAAGCTCTTGAGAATGGAGAAAATGAGGTGTCAATTTTGCATTGGACCCTATGGGAAAATGCATTAAACGCCTACTGCTCCGACGTTCAGCGACCGATAACATCCATCTTTACACTGTAAACGGTAATTACATAGGTACATGCCTGGGGCAAATAACAGCGCAAATAATTGTCCATGTGCAGAGTAATAAAGGAGCAAACTTTTATATATGGGCCTGCAGTGGAAGTTATTCTTAAAAGGTGACTTTCACGAATCGTTCTGAAACTGTGCTAAATTACAGATAATTCCCATATATTTCTTGGGAGAAAATGCCCTGAAATTCTCCTTTCTTCGTTGTCGAGATATTCGAGGGCAAAGTCGTGCAGTTTTCGACTTCCAGGGGCTATAACTCGAAAACTAAAGAACGAGAATTTTTGGCACATATGGTCAATTGAATGTTTATCCCAACCCTCTCATTTGGCACTAGTTTCAGCCCGAATTGTGCAAGTCACCTAAGGTCACGAATCGTCCCGAACGTGTAGCCCAAATTGTGAAAATTTCAAACCGCTACTGCTTGCTTGTTTGAGTAGGTAGCCATCTGAAACTTGGCATATATAAAGGTCATTAACATGTCTACATGCATGCACAATCTTATGTCAACTGATTGCATAACTTGCGAACTATAGGCCATCGAAATTTTTGTAAACAAAAGTTTGTGCGACTTTAGCTCCCAAACGGAATAAAAGCTAAAGCTGAAATAGCCTTCATTCTATTTCACTTATTTGTGTCTACACATGTATATGTTTTGCAGAGACTCAAAGCTCTTGAGAATGGAGAAAATGAGGTGTCAATTTTGCATTGGACCCTATGGGAAAATGCATTAAACGCCTACTGCTCCGACGTTCAGCGACCGATAACATCCATCTTTACACTGTAAACGGTAATTACATAGGTACATGCCTGGGGCAAATAACAGCGCAAATAATTGTCCATGTGCAGAGTAATAAAGGAGCAAACTTTTATATATGGGCCTGCAGTGGAAGTTATTCTTAAAAGGTGACTTTCACGAATCGTTCTGAAACTGTGCTAAATTACAGATAATTCCCATATATTTCTTGGGAGAAAATGCCCTGAAATTCTCCTTTCTTCGTTGTCGAGATATTCGAGGGCAAAGTCGTGCAGTTTTCGACTTCCAGGGGCTATAACTCGAAAACTAAAGAACGAGAATTTTTGGCACATATGGTCAATTGAATGTTTATCCCAACCCTCTCATTTGGCACTAGTTTCAGCCCGAATTGTGCAAGTCACCTAAGGTCACGAATCGTCCCGAACGTGTAGCCCAAATTGTGAAAATTTCAAACCGCTACTGCTTGCTTGTTTGAGTAGGTAGCCATCTGAAACTTGGCATATATAAAGGTCATTAACATGTCTACATGCATGCACAATCTTATGTCAACTGATTGCATAACTTGCGAACTATAGGCCATCGACATTTTTGTAAACAAAAGTTTGTGCGACTTTAGCTCCCAAACGGAATAAAAGCTAAAGCTGAAATAGCCTTCATTCTATTTCACTTATTTGTGTCTACACATGTATATGTTTTGCAGAGACTCAAAGCTCTTGAGAATGGAGAAAATGAGGTGTCAATTTTGCATTGGACCCTATGGGAAAATGAATTAAACGCCTACTGCTCCGACGTTCAGCGACCGATAACATCCATCTTTACACTGTAAACGGTAATTACATAGGTACATGCCTGGGGCAAATAACAGCGCATATAATTGTCCATGTGCAGAGTAATAAAGGAGCAAACTTTTATATATGGGCCTGCAGTGGAAGTTATTCTTAAAAGGTGACTTTCACGAATCGTTCTGAAACTGTGCTAAATTACAGATAATTCCCATATATTTCTTGGGAGAAAATGCCCTGAAATTCTCCTTTCTTCGTTGTCGAGATATTCGAGGGCAAAGTCGTGCAGTTTTCGACTTCCAGGGGCTATAACTCGAAAACTAAAGAACGAGAATTTTTGGCACATATGGTCAATTGAATGTTTATCCCAACCCTCTCATTTGGCACTAGTTTCAGCCCGAATTGTGCAAGTCACCTAAGGTCACGAATCGTCCCGAACGTGTAGCCCAAATTGTGAAAATTTCAAACCGCTACTGCTTGCTTGTTTGAGTAGGTAGCCATCTGAAACTTGGCATATATAAAGGTCATTAACATGTCTACATGCATGCACAATCTTATGTCAACTGATTGCATAACTTGCGAACTATAGGCCATCGAAATTTTTGTAAACAAAAGTTTGTGCGACTTTAGCTCCCAAACGGAATAAAAGCTAAAGCTGAAATAGCCTTCATTCTATTTCACTTATTTGTGTCTACACATGTATATGTTTTGCAGAGACTCAAAGCTCTTGAGAATGGAGAAAATGAGGTGTCAATTTTGCATTGGACCCTATGGGAAAATGCATTAAACGCCTACTGCTCCGACGTTCAGCGACCGATAACATCCATCTTTACACTGTAAACGGTAATTACATAGGTACATGCCTGGGGCAAATAACAGCGCAAATAATTGTCCATGTGCAGAGTAATAAAGGAGCAAACTTTTATATATGGGCCTGCAGTGGAAGTTATTCTTAAAAGGTGACTTTCACGAATCGTTCTGAAACTGTGCTAAATTACAGATAATTCCCATATATTTCTTGGGAGAAAATGCCCTGAAATTCTCCTTTCTTCGTTGTCGAGATATTCGAGGGCAAAGTCGTGCAGTTTTCGACTTCCAGGGGCTATAACTCGAAAACTAAAGAACGAGAATTTTTGGCACATATGGTCAATTGAATGTTTATCCCAACCCTCTCATTTGGCACTAGTTTCAGCCCGAATTGTGCAAGTCACCTAAGGTCACGAATCGTCCCGAACGTGTAGCCCAAATTGTGAAAATTTCAAACCGCTACTGCTTGCTTGTTTGAGTAGGTAGCCATCTGAAACTTGGCATAAATAAAGGTCATTAACATGTCTACATGCATGCACAATCTTATGTCAACTGATTGCATAACTTGCGAACTATAGGCCATCGAAATTTTTGTAAACAAAAGTTTGTGTGACTTTAGCTCCCAAACGGAATAAAAGCTAAAGCTGAAATAGCCTTCATTCTATTTCACTTATTTGTGTCTACACATGTATATGTTTTGCAGAGACTCAAAGCTCTTGAGAATGGAGAAAATGAGGTGTCAATTTTGCATTGGACCCTATGGGAAAATGCATTAAACGCCTACTGCTCCGACGTTCAGCGACCGATAACATCCATCTTTACACTGTAAACGGTAATTACATAGGTACATGCCTGGGGCAAATAACAGCGCAAATAATTGTCCATGTGCAGAGTAATAAAGGAGCAAACTTTTATATATGGGCCTGCAGTGGAAGTTATTCTTAAAAGGTGACTTTCACGAATCGTTCTGAAACTGTGCTAAATTACAGATAATTCCCATATATTTCTTGGGAGAAAATGCCCTGAAATTCGCCTTTCTTCGTTGTCGAGATATTCGAGGGCAAAGTCGTGCAGTTTTCGACTTCCAGGGGCTATAACTCGAAAACTAAAGAACGAGAATTTTTGGCACATATGGTCAATTGAATGTTTATCCCAACCCTCTCATTTGGCACTAGTTTCAGCCCGAATTGTGCAAGTCACCTAAGGTCACGAATCGTCCCGAACGTGTAGCCCAAATTGTGAAAATTTCAAACCGCTACTGCTTGCTTGTTTGAGTAGGTAGCCATCTGAAACTTGGCATATATAAAGGTCATTAACATGTCTACATGCATGCACAATCTTATGTCAACTGATTGCATAACTTGCGAACTATAGGCCATCGAAATTTTTGTAAACAAAAGTTTGTGCGACTTTAGCTCCCAAACGGAATAAAAGCTAAAGCTGAAATAGCCTTCATTCTATTTCACTTATTTGTGTCTACACATGTATATGTTTTGCAGAGACTCAAAGCTCTTGAGAATGGAGAAAATGAGGTGTCAATTTTGCATTGGACCCTATGGGAAAATGCATTAAACGCCTACTGCTCCGACGTTCAGCGACCGATAACATCCATCTTTACACTGTAAACGGTAATTACATAGGTACATGCCTGGGGCAAATAACAGCGCAAATAATTGTCCATGTGCAGAGTAATAAAGGAGCAAACTTTTATATATGGGCCTGCAGTGGAAGTTATTCTTAAAAGGTGACTTTCATGAATCGTTCTGAAACTGTGCTAAATTACAGATAATTCCCATATATTTCTTGGGAGAAAATGCCCTGAAATTCTCCTTTCTTCGTTGTCGAGATATTCGAGGGCAAAGTCGTGCAGTTTTCGACTTCCAGGGGCTATAACTCGAAAACTAAAGAACGAGAATTTTTGGCACATATGGTCAATTGAATGTTTATCCCAACCCTCTCATTTGGCACTAGTTTCAGCCCGAATTGTGCAAGTCACCTAAGGTCACGAATCGTCCCGAACGTGTAGCCCAAATTGTGAAAATTTCAAACCGCTACTGCTTGCTTGTTTGAGTAGGTAGCCATCTGAAACTTGGCATATATAAAGGTCATTAACATGTCTACATGCATGCACAATCTTATGTCAACTGATTGCATAACTTGCGAACTATAGGCCATCGAAATTTTTGTAAACAAAAGTTTGTGCGACTTTAGCTCCCAAACGGAATAAAAGCTAAAGCTGAAATAGCCTTCATTCTATTTCACTTATTTGTGTCTACACATGTATATGTTTTGCAGAGACTCAAAGCTCTTGAGAATGGAGAAAATGAGGTGTCAATTTTGCATTGGACCCTATGGGAAAATGCATTAAACGCCTACTGCTCCGACGTTCAGCGACCGATAACATCCATCTTTACACTGTAAACGGTAATTACATAGGTACATGCCTGGGGCAAATAACAGCGCAAATAATTGTCCATGTGCAGAGTAATAAAGGAGCAAACTTTTATATATGGGCCTGCAGTGGAAGTTATTCTTAAAAGGTGACTTTCACGAATCGTTCTGAAACTGTGCTAAATTACAGATAATTCCCATATATTTCTTGGGAGAAAATGCCCTGAAATTCTCCTTTCTTCGTTGTCGAGATATTCGAGGGCAAAGTCGTGCAGTTTTCGACTTCCAGGGGCTATAACTCGAAAACTAAAGAACGAGAATTTTTGGCACATATGGTCAATTGAATGTTTATCCCAACCCTCTCATTTGGCACTAGTTTCAGCCCGAATTGTGCAAGTCACCTAAGGTCACGAATCGTCCCGAACGTGTAGCCCAAATTGTGAAAATTTCAAACCGCTACTGCTTGCTTCTTTGAGTAGGTAGCCATCTGAAACTTGGCATATATAAAGGTCATTAACATGTCTACATGCATGCACAATCTTATGTCAACTGATTGCATAACTTGCGAACTATAGGCCATCGAAATTTTTGTAAACAAAAGTTTGTGCGACTTTAGCTCCCAAACGGAATAAAAGCTAAAGCTGAAATAGCCTTCATTCTATTTCACTTATTTGTGTCTACACATGTATATGTTTTGCAGAGACTCAAAGCTCTTGAGAATGGAGAAAATGAGGTGTCAATTTTGCATTGGACCCTATGGGAAAATGCATTAAACGCCTACTGCTCCGACGTTCAGCGACCGATAACATCCATCTTTACACTGTAAACGGTAATTACATAGGTACATGCCTGGGGCAAATAACAGCGCAAATAATTGTCCATGTGCAGAGTAATAAAGGAGCAAACTTTTATATATGGGCCTGCAGTGGAAGTTATTCTTAAAAGGTGACTTTCACGAATCGTTCTGAAACTGTGCTAAATTACAGATAATTCCCATATATTTCTTGGGAGAAAATGCCCTGAAATTCTCCTTTCTTCGTTGTCGAGATATTCGAGGGCAAAGTCGTGCAGTTTTCGACTTCCAGGGGCTATAACTCGAAAACTAAAGAACGAGAATTTTTGGCACATATGGTCAATTGAATGTTTATCCCAACCCTCTCATTTGGCACTAGTTTCAGCCCGAATTGTGCAAGTCACCTAAGGTCACGAATCGTCCCGAACGTGTAGCCCAAATTGTGAAAATTTCAAACCGCTACTGCTTGCTTGTTTGAGTAGGTAGCCATCTGAAACTTGGCATATATAAAGGTCATTAACATGTCTACATGCATGCACAATCTTATGTCAACTGATTGCATAACTTGCGAACTATAGGCCATCGAAATTTTTGTAAACAAAAGTTTGTGCGACTTTAGCTCCCAAACGGAATAAAAGCTAAAGCTGAAATAGCCTTCATTCTATTTCACTTATTTGTGTCTACACATGTATATGTTTTGCAGAGACTCAAAGCTCTTGAGAATGGAGAAAATGAGGTGTCAATTTTGCATTGGACCCTATGGGAAAATGCATTAAACGCCTACTGCTCCGACGTTCAGCGACCGATAACATCCATCTTTACACTGTAAACGGTAATTACATAGGTACATGCCTGGGGCAAATAACAGCGCAAATAATTGTCCATGTGCAGAGTAATAAAGGAGCAAACTTTTATATATGGGCCTGCAGTGGAAGTTATTCTTAAAAGGTGACTTTCACGAATCGTTCTGAAACTGTGCTAAATTACAGATAATTCCCATATATTTCTTGGGAGAAAATGCCCTGAAATTCTCCTTTCTTCGTTGTCGAGATATTCGAGGGCAAAGTCGTGCAGTTTTCGACTTCCAGGGGCTATAACTCGAAAACTAAAGAACGAGAATTTTTGGCACATATGGTCAATTGAATGTTTATCCCAACCCTCTCATTTGGCACTAGTTTCAGCCCGAATTGTGCAAGTCACCTAAGGTCACGAATCGTCCCGAACGTGTAGCCCAAATTGTGAAAATTTCAAACCGCTACTGCTTGCTTGTTTGAGTAGGTAGCCATCTGAAACTTGGCATATATAAAGGTCATTAACATGTCTACATGCATGCACAATCTTATGTCAACTGATTGCATAACTTGCGAACTATAGGCCATCGAAATTTTTGTAAACAAAAGTTTGTGCGACTTTAGCTCCCAAACGGAATAAAAGCTAAAGCTGAAATAGCCTTCATTCTATTTCACTTATTTGTGTCTACACATGTATATGTTTTGCAGAGACTCAAAGCTCTTGAGAATGGAGAAAATGAGGTGTCAATTTTGCATTGGACCCTATGGGAAAATGCATTAAACGCCTACTGCTCCGACGTTCAGCGACCGATAACATCCATCTTTACACTGTAAACGGTAATTACATAGGTACATGCCTGGGGCAAATAACAGCGCAAATAATTGTCCATGTGCAGAGTAATAAAGGAGCAAACTTTTATATATGGGCCTGCAGTGGAAGTTATTCTTAAAAGGTGACTTTCACGAATCGTTCTGAAACTGTGCTAAATTACAGATAATTCCCATATATTTCTTGGGAGAAAATGCCCTGAAATTCGCCTTTCTTCGTTGTCGAGATATTCGAGGGCAAAGTCGTGCAGTTTTCGACTTCCAGGGGCTATAACTCGAGAACTAAAGAACGAGAATTTTTGGCACATATGGTCAATTGAATGTTTATCCCAACCCTCTCATTTGGCACTAGTTTCAGCCCGAATTGTGCAAGTCACCTAAGGTCACGAATCGTCCCGAACGTGTAGCCCAAATTGTGAAAATTTCAAACCGCTACTGCTTGCTTGTTTGAGTAGGTAGCCATCTGAAACTTGGCATATATAAAGGTCATTAACATGTCTACATGCATGCACAATCTTATGTCAACTGATTGCATAACTTGCGAACTATAGGCCATCGAAATTTTTGTAAACAAAAGTTTGTGCGACTTTAGCTCCCAAACGGAATAAAAGCTAAAGCTGAAATAGCCTTCATTCTATTTCACTTATTTGTGTCTACACATGTATATGTTTTGCAGAGACTCAAAGCTCTTGAGAATGGAGAAAATGAGGTGTCAATTTTGCATTGGACCCTATGGGAAAATGCATTAAACGCCTACTGCTCCGACGTTCAGCGACCGATAACATCCATCTTTACACTGTAAACGGTAATTACATAGGTACATGCCTGGGGCAAATAACAGCGCAAATAATTGTCCATGTGCAGAGTAATAAAGGAGCAAACTTTTATATATGGGCCTGCAGTGGAAGTTATTCTTAAAAGGTGACTTTCACGAATCGTTCTGAAACTGTGCTAAATTACAGATAATTCCCATATATTTCTTGGGAGAAAATGCCCTGAAATTCTCCTTTCTTCGTTGTCGAGATATTCGAGGGCAAAGTCGTGCAGTTTTCGACTTCCAGGGGCTATAACTCGAAAACTAAAGAACGAGAATTTTTGGCACATATGGTCAATTGAATGTTTATCCCAACCCTCTCATTTGGCACTAGTTTCAGCCCGAATTGTGCAAGTCACCTAAGGTCACGAATCGTCCCGAACGTGTAGCCCAAATTGTGAAAATTTCAAACCGCTACTGCTTGCTTGTTTGAGTAGGTAGCCATCTGAAACTTGGCATATATAAAGGTCATTAACATGTCTACATGCATGCACAATCTTATGTCAACTGATTGCATAACTTGCGAACTATAGGCCATCGAAATTTTTGTAAACAAAAGTTTGTGCGACTTTAGCTCCCAAACGGAATAAAAGCTAAAGCTGAAATAGCCTTCATTCTATTTCACTTATTTGTGTCTACACATGTATATGTTTTGCAGAGACTCAAAGCTCTTGAGAATGGAGAAAATGAGGTGTCAATTTTGCATTGGACCCTATGGGAAAATGCATTAAACGCCTACTGCTCCGACGTTCAGTGACCGATAACATCCATCTTTACACTGTAAACGGTAATTACATAGGTACATGCCTGGGGCAAATAACAGCGCAAATAATTGTCCATGTGCAGAGTAATAAAGGAGCAAACTTTTATATATGGGCCTGCAGTGGAAGTTATTCTTAAAAGGTGACTTTCACGAATCGTTCTGAAACTGTGCTAAATTACAGATAATTCCCATATATTTCTTGGGAGAAAATGTCCTGAAATTCTCCTTTCTTCGTTGTCGAGATATTCGAGGGCAAAGTCGTGCAGTTTTCGACTTCCAGGGGCTATAACTCGAAAACTAAAGAACGAGAATTTTTGGCACATATGGTCAATTGAATGTTTATCCAAACCCTCTCATTTGGCACTAGTTTCAGCCCGAATTGTGCAAGTCACCTAAGGTCACGAATCGTCCCGAACGTGTAGCCCAAATTGTGAAAATTTCAAACCGCTACTGCTTGCTTGTTTGAGTAGGTAGCCATCTGAAACTTGGCATATATAAAGGTCATTAACATGTCTACATGCATGCACAATCTTATGTCAACTGATTGCATAACTTGCGAACTATAGGCCATCGAAATTTTTGTAAACAAAAGTTTGTGCGACTTTAGCTCCCAAACGGAATAAAAGCTAAAGCTGAAATAGCCTTCATTCTATTTCACTTATTTGTGTCTACACATGTATATGTTTTGCAGAGACTCAAAGCTCTTGAGAATGGAGAAAATGAGGTGTCAATTTTGCATTGGACCCTATGGGAAAATGCATTAAACGCCTACTGCTCCGACGTTCAGCGACCGATAACATCCATCTTTACACTGTAAACGGTAATTACATAGGTACATGCCTGGGGCAAATAACAGCGCAAATAATTGTCCATGTGCAGAGTAATAAAGGAGCAAACTTTTATATATGGGCCTGCAGTGGAAGTTATTCTTAAAAGGTGACTTTCACGAATCGTTCTGAAACTGTGCTAAATTACAGATAATTCCCATATATTTCTTGGGAGAAAATGCCCTGAAATTCTCCTTTCTTCGTTGTCGAGACATTCGAGGGCAAAGTCGTGCAGTTTTCGACTTCCAGGGGCTATAACTCGAAAACTAAAGAACGAGAATTTTTGGCACATATGGTCAATTGAATGTTTATCCCAACCCTCTCATTTGGCACTAGTTTCAGCCCGAATTGTGCAAGTCACCTAAGGTCACGAATCGTCCCGAACGTGTAGCCCAAATTGTGAAAATTTCAAACCGCTACTGCTTGCTTCTTTGAGTAGGTAGCCATCTGAAACTTGGCATATATAAAGGTCATTAACATGTCTACATGCATGCACAATCTTATGTCAACTGATTGCATAACTTGCGAACTATAGGCCATCGAAATTTTTGTAAACAAAAGTTTGTGCGACTTTAGCTCCCAAACGGAATAAAAGCTAAAGCTGAAATAGCCTTCATTCTATTTCACTTATTTGTGTCTACACATGTATATGTTTTGCAGAGACTCAAAGCTCTTGAGAATGGAGAAAATGAGGTGTCAATTTTGCATTGGACCCTATGGGAAAATGCATTAAACGCCTACTGCTCCGACGTTCAGCGACCGATAACATCCATCTTTACACTGTAAACGGTAATTACATAGGTACATGCCTGGGGCAAATAACAGCGCAAATAATTGTCCATGTGCAGAGTAATAAAGGAGCAAACTTTTATATATGGGCCTGCAGTGGAAGTTATTCTTAAAAGGTGACTTTCACGAATCGTTCTGAAACTGTGCTAAATTACAGATAATTCCCATATATTTCTTGGGAGAAAATGCCCTGAAATTCTCCTTTCTTCGTTGTCGAGATATTCGAGGGCAAAGTCGTGCAGTTTTCGACTTCCAGGGGCTATAACTCGAAAACTAAAGAACGAGAATTTTTGGCACATATGGTCAATTGAATGTTTATCCCAACCCTCTCATTTGGCACTAGTTTCAGCCCGAATTGTGCAAGTCACCTAAGGTCACGAATCGTCCCGAACGTGTAGCCCAAATTGTGAAAATTTCAAACCGCTACTGCTTGCTTGTTTGAGTAGGTAGCCATCTGAAACTTGGCATATATAAAGGTCATTAACATGTCTACATGCATGCACAATCTTATGTCAACTGATTGCATAACTTGCGAACTATAGGCCATCGAAATTTTTGTAAACAAAAGTTTGTGCGACTTTAGCTCCCAAACGGAATAAAAGCTAAAGCTGAAATAGCCTTCATTCTATTTCACTTATTTGTGTCTACACATGTATATGTTTTGCAGAGACTCAAAGCTCTTGAGAATGGAGAAAATGAGGTGTCAATTTTGCATTGGACCCTATGGGAAAATGCATTAAACGCCTACTGCTCCGCTCCGACGTTCAGCGACCGATAACATCCATCTTTACACTGTAAACGGTAATTACATAGGTACATGCCTGGGGCAAATAACAGCGCAAATAATTGTCCATGTGCAGAGTAATAAAGGAGCAAACTTTTATATATGGGCCTGCAGTGGAAGTTATTCTTAAAAGGTGACTTTCACGAATCGTTCTGAAACTGTGCTAAATTACAGATAATTCCCATATATTTCTTGGGAGAAAATGCCCTGAAATTCTCCTTTCTTCGTTGTCGAGATATTCGAGGGCAAAGTCGTGCAGTTTTCGACTTCCAGGGGCTATAACTCGAAAACTAAAGAACGAGAATTTTTGGCACATATGGTCAATTGAATGTTTATCCCAACCCTCTCATTTGGCACTAGTTTCAGCCCGAATTGTGCAAGTCACCTAAGGTCACGAATCGTCCCGAACGTGTAGCCCAAATTGTGAAAATTTCAAACCGCTACTGCTTGCTTGTTTGAGTAGGTAGCCATCTGAAACTTGGCATATATAAAGGTCATTAACATGTCTACATGCATGCACAATCTTATGTCAACTGATTGCATAACTTGCGAACTATAGGCCATCGAAATTTTTGTAAACAAAAGTTTGTGCGACTTTAGCTCCCAAACGGAATAAAAGCTAAAGCTGAAATAGCCTTCATTCTCTTTCACTTATTTGTGTCTACACATGTATATGTTTTGCAGAGACTCAAAGCTCTTGAGAATGGAGAAAATGAGGTGTCAATTTTGCATTGGACCCTATGGGAAAATGCATTAAACGCCTACTGCTCCGACGTTCAGCGACCGATAACATCCATCTTTACACTGTAAACGGTAATTACATAAGTACATGCCTGGGGCAAATAACAGCGCAAATAATTGTCCATGTGCAGAGTAATAAAGGAGCAAACTTTTATATATGGGCCTGCAGTGGAAGTTATTCTTAAAAGGTGACTTTCACGAATCGTTCTGAAACTGTGCTAAATTACAGATAATTCCCATATATTTCTTGGGAGAAAATGCCCTGAAATTCTCCTTTCTTCGTTGTCGAGATATTCGAGGGCAAAGTCGTGCAGTTTTCGACTTCCAGGGGCTATAACTCGAAAACTAAAGAACGAGAATTTTTGGCACATATGGTCAATTGAATGTTTATCCCAACCCTCTCATTTGGCACTAGTTTCAGCCCGAATTGTGCAAGTCACCTAAGGTCACGAATCGTCCCGAACGTGTAGCCCAAATTGTGAAAATTTCAAACCGCTACTGCTTGCTTGTTTGAGTAGGTAGCCATCTGAAACTTGGCATATATAAAGGTCATTAACATGTCTACATGCATGCACAATCTTATGTCAACTGATTGCATAACTTGCGAACTATAGGCCATCGAAATTTTTGTAAACAAAAGTTTGTGCGACTTTAGCTCCCAAACGGAATAAAAGCTAAAGCTGAAATAGCCTTCATTCTATTTCACTTATTTGTGTCTACACATGTATATGTTTTGCAGAGACTCAAAGCTCTTGAGAATGGAGAAAATGAGGTGTCAATTTTGCATTGGACCCTATGGGAAAATGCATTAAACGCCTACTGCTCCGACGTTCAGCGACCGATAACATCCATCTTTACACTGTAAACGGTAATTACATAGGTACATGCCTGGGGCAAATAACAGCGCAAATAATTGTCCATGTGCAGAGTAATAAAGGAGCAAACTTTTATATATGGGCCTGCAGTGGAAGTTATTCTTAAAAGGTGACTTTCACGAATCGTTCTGAAACTGTGCTAAATTACAGATAATTCCCATATATTTCTTGGGAGAAAATGCCCTGAAATTCTCCTTTCTTCGTTGTCGAGATATTCGAGGGCAAAGTCGTGCAGTTTTCGACTTCCAGGGGCTATAACTCGAAAACTAAAGAACGAGAATTTTTGGCACATATGGTCAATTGAATGTTTATCCCAACCCTCTCATTTGGCACTAGTTTCAGCCCGAATTGTGCAAGTCACCTAAGGTCACGAATCGTCCCGAACGTGTAGCCCAAATTGTGAAAATTTCAAACCGCTACTGCTTGCTTGTTTGAGTAGGTAGCCATCTGAAACTTGGCATATATAAAGGTCATTAACATGTCTACATGCATGCACAATCTTATGTCAACTGATTGCATAACTTGCGAACTATAGGCCATCGAAATTTTTGTAAACAAAAGTTTGTGCGACTTTAGCTCCCAAACGGAATAAAAGCTAAAGCTGAAATAGCCTTCATTCTATTTCACTTATTTGTGTCTACACATGTATATGTTTTGCAGAGACTCAAAGCTCTTGAGAATGGAGAAAATGAGGTGTCAATTTTGCATTGGACCCTATGGGAAAATGCATTAAACGCCTACTGCTCCGACGTTCAGTGACCGATAACATCCATCTTTACACTGTAAACGGTAATTACATAGGTACATGCCTGGGGCAAATAACAGCGCAAATAATTGTCCATGTGCAGAGTAATAAAGGAGCAAACTTTTATTTATGGGCCTGCAGTGGAAGTTATTCTTAAAAGGTGACTTTCACGAATCGTTCTGAAACTGTGCTAAATTACAGATAATTCCCATATATTTCTTGGGAGAAAATGCCCTGAAATTCTCCTTTCTTCGTTGTCGAGATATTCGAGGGCAAAGTCGTGCAGTTTTCGACTTCCAGGGGCTATAACTCGAAAACTAAAGAACGAGAATTTTTGGCACATATGGTCAATTGAATGTTTATCCCAACCCTCTCATTTGGCACTAGTTTCAGCCCGAATTGTGCAAGTCACCTAAGGTCACGAATCGTCCCGAACGTGTAGCCCAAATTGTGAAAATTTCAAACCGCTACTGCTTGCTTGTTTGAGTAGGTAGCCATCTGAAACTTGGCATATATAAAGGTCATTAACATGTCTACATGCATGCACAATCTTATGTCAACTGATTGCATAACTTGCGAACTATAGGCCATCGAAATTTTTGTAAACAAAAGTTTGTGCGACTTTAGCTCCCAAACGGAATAAAAGCTAAAGCTGAAATAGCCTTCATTCTATTTCACTTATTTGTGTCTACACATGTATATGTTTTGCAGAGACTCAAAGCTCTTGAGAATGGAGAAAATGAGGTGTCAATTTTGCATTGGACCCTATGGGAAAATGCATTAAACGCCTACTGCTCCGACGTTCAGCGACCGATAACATCCATCTTTACACTGTAAACGGTAATTACATAGGTACATGCCTGGGGCAAATAACAGCGCAAATAATTGTCCATGTGCAGAGTAATAAAGGAGCAAACTTTTATATATGGGCCTGCAGTGGAAGTTATTCTTAAAAGGTGACTTTCACGAATCGTTCTGAAACTGTGCTAAATTACAGATAATTCCCATATATTTCTTGGGAGAAAATGCCCTGAAATTCTCCTTTCTTCGTTGTCGAGATATTCGAGGGCAAAGTCGTGCAGTTTTCGACTTCCAGGGGCTATAACTCGAAAACTAAAGAACGAGAATTTTTGGCACATATGGTCAATTGAATGTTTATCCCAACCCTCTCATTTGGCACTAGTTTCAGCCCGAATTGTGCAAGTCACCTAAGGTCACGAATCGTCCCGAACGTGTAGCCCAAATTGTGAAAATTTCAAACCGCTACTGCTTGCTTGTTTGAGTAGGTAGCCATCTGAAACTTGGCATATATAAAGGTCATTAACATGTCTACATGCATGCACAATCTTATGTCAACTGATTGCATAACTTGCGAACTATAGGCCATCGAAATTTTTGTAAACAAAAGTTTGTGCGACTTTAGCTCCCAAACGGAATAAAAGCTAAAGCTGAAATAGCCTTCATTCTATTTCACTTATTTGTGTCTACACATGTATATGTTTTGCAGAGACTCAAAGCTCTTGAGAATGGAGAAAATGAGGTGTCAATTTTGCATTGGACCCTATGGGAAAATGCATTAAACGCCTACTGCTTCGACGTTCAGCGACCGATAACATCCATCTTTACACTGTAAACGGTAATTACATAGGTACATGCCTGGGGCAAATAACAGCGCAAATAATTGTCCATGTGCAGAGTAATAAAGGAGCAAACTTTTATATATGGGCCTGCAGTGGAAGTTATTCTTAAAAGGTGACTTTCACGAATCGTTCTGAAACTGTGCTAAATTACAGATAATTCCCATATATTTCTTGGGAGAAAATGCCCTGAAATTCTCCTTTCTTCGTTGTCGAGATATTCGAGGGCAAAGTCGTGCAGTTTTCGACTTCCAGGGGCTATAACTCGAAAACTAAAGAACGAGAATTTTTGGCACATATGGTCAATTGAATGTTTATCCCAACCCTCTCATTTGGCACTAGTTTCAGCCCGAATTGTGCAAGTCACCTAAGGTCACGAATCGTCCCGAACGTGTAGCCCAAATTGTGAAAATTTCAAACCGCTACTGCTTGCTTGTTTGAGTAGGTAGCCATCTGAAACTTGGCATATATAAAGGTCATTAACATGTCTACATGCATGCACAATCTTATGTCAACTGATTGCATAACTTGCGAACTATAGGCCATCGAAATTTTTGTAAACAAAAGTTTGTGCGACTTTAGCTCCCAAACGGAATAAAAGCTAAAGCTGAAATAGCCTTCATTCTATTTCACTTATTTGTGTCTACACATGTATATGTTTTGCAGAGACTCAAAGCTCTTGAGAATGGAGAAAATGAGGTGTCAATTTTGCATTGGACCCTATGGGAAAATGCATTAAACGCCTACTGCTCCGACGTTCAGCGACCGATAACATCCATCTTTACACTGTAAACGGTAATTACATAGGTACATGCCTGGGGCAAATAACAGCGCAAATAATTGTCCATGTGCAGAGTAATAAAGGAGCAAACTTTTATATATGGGCCTGCAGTGGAAGTTATTCTTAAAAGGTGACTTTCACGAATCGTTCTGAAACTGTGCTAAATTACAGATAATTCCCATATATTTCTTGGGAGAAAATGCCCTGAAATTCTCCTTTCTTCGTTGTCGAGATATTCGAGGGCAAAGTCGTGCAGTTTTCGACTTTCAGGGGCTATAACTCGAAAACTAAAGAACGAGAATTTTTGGCACATATGGTCAATTGAATGTTTATCCAAACCCTCTCATTTGGCACTAGTTTCAGCCCGAATTGTGCAAGTCACCTAAGGTCACGAATCGTCCCGAACGTGTAGCCCAAATTGTGAAAATTTCAAACCGCTACTGCTTGCTTGTTTGAGTAGGTAGCCATCTGAAACTTGGCATATATAAAGGTCATTAACATGTCTACATGCATGCACAATCTTATGTCAACTGATTGCATAACTTGCGAACTATAGGCCATCGAAATTTTTGTAAACAAAAGTTTGTGCGACTTTAGCTCCCAAACGGAATAAAAGCTAAAGCTGAAATAGCCTTCATTCTATTTCACTTATTTGTGTCTACACATGTATATGTTTTGCAGAGACTCAAAGCTCTTGAGAATGGAGAAAATGAGGTGTCAATTTTGCATTGGACCCTATGGGAAAATGCATTAAACGCCTACTGCTCCGACGTTCAGCGACCGATAACATCCATCTTTACACTGTAAACGGTAATTACATAGGTACATGCCTGGGGCAAATAACAGCGCAAATAATTGTCCATGTGCAGAGTAATAAAGGAGCAAACTTTTATATATGGGCCTGCAGTGGAAGTTATTCTTAAAAGGTGACTTTCACGAATCGTTCTGAAACTGTGCTAAATTACAGATAATTCCCATATATTTCTTGGGAGAAAATGCCCTGAAATTCTCCTTTCTTCGTTGTCGAGATATTCGAGGGCAAAGTCGTGCAGTTTTTGACTTCCAGGGGCTATAACTCGAAAACTAAAGAACGAGAATTTTTGGCACATATGGTCAATTGAATGTTTATCCCAACCCTCTCATTTGGCACTAGTTTCAGCCCGAATTGTGCAAGTCACCTAAGGTCACGAATCGTCCCGAACGTGTAGCCCAAATTGTGAAAATTTCAAACCGCTACTGCTTGCTTGTTTGAGTAGGTAGCCATCTGAAACTTGGCATATATAAAGGTCATTAACATGTCTACATGCATGCACAATCTTATGTCAACTGATTGCATAACTTGCGAACTATAGGCCATCGAAATTTTTGTAAACAAAAGTTTGTGCGACTTTAGCTCCCAAACGGAATAAAAGCTAAAGCTGAAATAGCCTTCATTCTATTTCACTTATTTGTGTCTACACATGTATATGTTTTGCAGAGACTCAAAGCTCTTGAGAATGGAGAAAATGAGGTGTCAATTTTGCATTGGACCCTATGGGAAAATGCATTAAACGCCTACTGCTCCGACGTTCAGTGACCGATAACATCCATCTTTACACTGTAAACGGTAATTACATAGGTACATGCCTGGGGCAAATAACAGCGCAAATAATTGTCCATGTGCAGAGTAATAAGGGAGCAAACTTTTATATATGGGCCTGCAGTGGAAGTTATTCTTAAAAGGTGACTTTCACGAATCGTTCTGAAACTGTGCTAAATTACAGATAATTCCCATATATTTCTTGGGAGAAAATGCCCTGAAATTCTCCTTTCTTCGTTGTCGAGATATTCGAGGGCAAAGTCGTGCAGTTTTCGACTTCCAGGGGCTATAACTCGAAAACTAAAGAACGAGAATTTTTGGCACATATGGTCAATTGAATGTTTATCCCAACCCTCTCATTTGGCACTAGTTTCAGCCCGAATTGTGCAAGTCACCTAAGGTCACGAATCGTCCCGAACGTGTAGCCCAAATTGTGAAAATTTCAAACCGCTACTGCTTGCTTGTTTGAGTAGGTAGCCATCTGAAACTTGGCATATATAAAGGTCATTAACATGTCTACATGCATGCACAATCTTATGTCAACTGATTGCATAACTTGCGAACTATAGGCCATCGAAATTTTTGTAAACAAAAGTTTGTGCGACTTTAGCTCCCAAACGGAATAAAAGCTAAAGCTGAAATAGCCTTCATTCTATTTCACTTATTTGTGTCTACACATGTATATGTTTTGCAGAGACTCAAAGCTCTTGAGAATGGAGAAAATGAGGTGTCAATTTTGCATTGGACCCTATGGGAAAATGCATTAAACGCCTACTGCTCCGACGTTCAGCGACCGATAACATCCATCTTTACACTGTAAACGGTAATTACATAGGTACATGCCTGGGGCAAATAACAGCGCAAATAATTGTCCATGTGCAGAGTAATAAAGGAGCAAACTTTTATATATGGGCCTGCAGTGGAAGTTATTCTTAAAAGGTGACTTTCACGAATCGTTCTGAAACTGTGCTAAATTACAGATAATTCCCATATATTTCTTGGGAGAAAATGCCCTGAAATTCTCCTTTCTTCGTTGTCGAGATATTCGAGGGCAAAGTCGTGCAGTTTTCGACTTCCAGGGGCTATAACTCGAAAACTAAAGAACGAGAATTTTTGGCACATATGGTCAATTGAATGTTTATCCCAACCCTCTCATTTGGCACTAGTTTCAGCCCGAATTGTGCAAGTCACCTAAGGTCACGAATCGTCCCGAACGTGTAGCCCAAATTGTGAAAATTTCAAACCGCTACTGCTTGCTTGTTTGAGTAGGTAGCCATCTGAAACTTGGCATATATAAAGGTCATTAACATGTCTACATGCATGCACAATCTTATGTCAACTGATTGCATAACTTGCGAACTATAGGCCATCGAAATTTTTGTAAACAAAAGTTTGTGCGACTTTAGCTCCCAAACGGAATAAAAGCTAAAGCTGAAATAGCCTTCATTCTATTTCACTTATTTGTGTCTACACATGTATATGTTTTGCAGAGACTCAAAGCTCTTGAGAATGGAGAAAATGAGGTGTCAATTTTGCATTGGACCCTATGGGAAAATGCATTAAACGCCTACTGCTCCGACGTTCAGCGACCGATAACATCCATCTTTACACTGTAAACGGTAATTACATAGGTACATGCCTGGGGCAAATAACAGCGCAAATAATTGTCCATGTGCAGAGTAATAAAGGAGCAAACTTTTATATATGGGCCTGCAGTGGAAGTTATTCTTAAAAGGTGACTTTCACGAATCGTTCTGAAACTGTGCTAAATTACAGATAATTCCCATATATTTCTTGGGAGAAAATGCCCTGAAATTCTCCTTTCTTCGTTGTCGAGATATTCGAGGGCAAAGTCGTGCAGTTTTCGACTTCCAGGGGCTATAACTCGAAAACTAAAGAACGAGAATTTTTGGCACATATGGTCAATTGAATGTTTATCCCAACCCTCTCATTTGGCACTAGTTTCAGCCCGAATTGTGCAAGTCACCTAAGGTCACGAATCGTCCCGAACGTGTAGCCCAAATTGTGAAAATTTCAAACCGCTACTGCTTGCTTGTTTGAGTAGGTAGCCATCTGAAACTTGGCATATATAAAGGTCATTAACATGTCTACATGCATGCACAATCTTATGTCAACTGATTGCATAACTTGCGAACTATAGGCCATCGAAATTTTTGTAAACAAAAGTTTGTGCGACTTTAGCTCCCAAACGGAATAAAAGCTAAAGCTGAAATAGCCTTCATTCTATTTCACTTATTTGTGTCTACACATGTATATGTTTTGCAGAGACTCAAAGCTCTTGAGAATGGAGAAAATGAGGTGTCAATTTTGCATTGGACCCTATGGGAAAATGCATTAAACGCCTACTGCTCCGACGTTCAGCGACCGATAACATCCATCTTTACACTGTAAACGGTAATTACATAGGTACATGCCTGGGGCAAATAACAGCGCAAATAATTGTCCATGTGCAGAGTAATAAAGGAGCAAACTTTTATATATGGGCCTGCAGTGGAAGTTATTCTTAAAAGGTGACTTTCACGAATCGTTCTGAAACTGTGCTAAATTACAGATAATTCCCATATATTTCTTGGGAGAAAATGCCCTGAAATTCTCCTTTCTTCGTTGTCGAGATATTCGAGGGCAAAGTCGTGCAGTTTTCGACTTCCAGGGGCTATAACTCGAAAACTAAAGAACGAGAATTTTTGGCACATATGGTCAATTGAATGTTTATCCCAACCCTCTCATTTGGCACTAGTTTCAGCCCGAATTGTGCAAGTCACCTAAGGTCACGAATCGTCCCGAACGTGTAGCCCAAATTGTGAAAATTTCAAACCGCTACTGCTTGCTTGTTTGAGTAGGTAGCCATCTGAAACTTGGCATATATAAAGGTCATTAACATGTCTACATGCATGCACAATCTTATGTCAACTGATTGCATAACTTGCGAACTATAGGCCATCGAAATTTTTGTAAACAAAAGTTTGTGCGACTTTAGCTCCCAAACGGAATAAAAGCTAAAGCTGAAATAGCCTTCATTCTATTTCACTTATTTGTGTCTACACATGTATATGTTTTGCAGAGACTCAAAGCTCTTGAGAATGGAGAAAATGAGGTGTCAATTTTGCATTGGACCCTATGGGAAAATGCATTAAACGCCTACTGCTCCGACGTTCAGCGACCGATAACATCCATCTTTACACTGTAAACGGTAATTACATAGGTACATGCCTGGGGCAAATAACAGCGCAAATAATTGTCCATGTGCAGAGTAATAAAGGAGCAAACTTTTATATATGGGCCTGCAGTGGAAGTTATTCTTAAAAGGTGACTTTCACGAATCGTTCTGAAACTGTGCTAAATTACAGATAATTCCCATATATTTCTTGGGAGAAAATGCCCTGAAATTCTCCTTTCTTCGTTGTCGAGATATTCGAGGGCAAAGTCGTGCAGTTTTCGACTTCCAGGGGCTATAACTCGAAAACTAAAGAACGAGAATTTTTGGCACATATGGTCAATTGAATGTTTATCCCAACCCTCTCATTTGGCACTAGTTTCAGCCCGAATTGTGCAAGTCACCTAAGGTCACGAATCGTCCCGAACGTGTAGCCCAAATTGTGAAAATTTCAAACCGCTACTGCTTGCTTGTTTGAGTAGGTAGCCATCTGAAACTTGGCATATATAAAGGTCATTAACATGTCTACATGCATGCACAATCTTATGTCAACTGATTGCATAACTTGCGAACTATAGGCCATCGAAATTTTTGTAAACAAAAGTTTGTGCGACTTTAGCTCCCAAACGGAATAAAAGCTAAAGCTGAAATAGCCTTCATTCTATTTCACTTATTTGTGTCTACACATGTATATGTTTTGCAGAGACTCAAAGCTCTTGAGAATGGAGAAAATGAGGTGTCAATTTTGCATTGGACCCTATGGGAAAATGCATTAAACGCCTACTGCTCCGACGTTCAGCGACCGATAACATCCATCTTTACACTGTAAACGGTAATTACATAGGTACATGCCTGGGGCAAATAACAGCGCAAATAATTGTCCATGTGCAGAGTAATAAAGGAGCAAACTTTTATATATGGGCCTGCAGTGGAAGTTATTCTTAAAAGGTGACTTTCACGAATCGTTCTGAAACTGTGCTAAATTACAGATAATTCCCATATATTTCTTGGGAGAAAATGCCCTGAAATTCTCCTTTCTTCGTTGTCGAGATATTCGAGGGCAAAGTCGTGCAGTTTTCGACTTCCAGGGGCTATAACTCGAAAACTAAAGAACGAGAATTTTTGGCACATATGGTCAATTGAATGTTTATCCCAACCCTCTCATTTGGCACTAGTTTCAGCCCGAATTGTGCAAGTCACCTAAGGTCACGAATCGTCCCGAACGTGTAGCCCAAATTGTGAAAATTTCAAACCGCTACTGCTTGCTTGTTTGAGTAGGTAGCCATCTGAAACTTGGCATATATAAAGGTCATTAACATGTCTACATGCATGCACAATCTTATGTCAACTGATTGCATAACTTGCGAACTATAGGCCATCGAAATTTTTGTAAACAAAAGTTTGTGCGACTTTAGCTCCCAAACGGAATAAAAGCTAAAGCTGAAATAGCCTTCATTCTATTTCACTTATTTGTGTCTACACATGTATATGTTTTGCAGAGACTCAAAGCTCTTGAGAATGGAGAAAATGAGGTGTCAATTTTGCATTGGACCCTATGGGAAAATGCATTAAACGCCTACTGCTCCGACGTTCAGCGACCGATAACATCCATCTTTACACTGTAAACGGTAATTACATAGGTACATGCCTGGGGCAAATAACAGCGCAAATAATTGTCCATGTGCAGAGTAATAAAGGAGCAAACTTTTATATATGGGCCTGCAGTGGAAGTTATTCTTAAAAGGTGACTTTCACGAATCGTTCTGAAACTGTGCTAAATTACAGATAATTCCCATATATTTCTTGGGAGAAAATGCCCTGAAATTCTCCTTTCTTCGTTGTCGAGATATTCGAGGGCAAAGTCGTGCAGTTTTCGACTTCCAGGGGCTATAACTCGAAAACTAAAGAACGAGAATTTTTGGCACATATGGTCAATTGAATGTTTATCCCAACCCTCTCATTTGGCACTAGTTTCAGCCCGAATTGTGCAAGTCACCTAAGGTCACGAATCGTCCCGAACGTGTAGCCCAAATTGTGAAAATTTCAAACCGCTACTGCTTGCTTGTTTGAGTAGGTAGCCATCTGAAACTTGGCATATATAAAGGTCATTAACATGTCTACATGCATGCACAATCTTATGTCAACTGATTGCATAACTTGCGAACTATAGGCCATCGAAATTTTTGTAAACAAAAGTTTGTGCGACTTTAGCTCCCAAACGGAATAAAAGCTAAAGCTGAAATAGCCTTCATTCTATTTCACTTATTTGTGTCTACACATGTATATGTTTTGCAGAGACTCAAAGCTCTTGAGAATGGAGAAAATGAGGTGTCAATTTTGCATTGGACCCTATGGGAAAATGCATTAAACGCCTACTGCTCCGACGTTCAGCGACCGATAACATCCATCTTTACACTGTAAACGGTAATTACATAGGTACATGCCTGGGGCAAATAACAGCGCAAATAATTGTCCATGTGCAGAGTAATAAAGGAGCAAACTTTTATATATGGGCCTGCAGTGGAAGTTATTCTTAAAAGGTGACTTTCACGAATCGTTCTGAAACTGTGCTAAATTACAGATAATTCCCATATATTTCTTGGGAGAAAATGCCCTGAAATTCTCCTTTCTTCGTTGTCGAGATATTCGAGGGCAAAGTCGTGCAGTTTTCGACTTCCAGGGGCTATAACTCGAAAACTAAAGAACGAGAATTTTTGGCACATATGGTCAATTGAATGTTTATCCCAACCCTCTCATTTGGCACTAGTTTCAGCCCGAATTGTGCAAGTCACCTAAGGTCACGAATCGTCCCGAACGTGTAGCCCAAATTGTGAAAATTTCAAACCGCTACTGCTTGCTTGTTTGAGTAGGTAGCCATCTGAAACTTGGCATATATAAAGGTCATTAGCATGTCTACATGCATGCACAATCTTATGTCAACTGATTGCATAACTTGCGAACTATAGGCCATCGAAATTTTTGTAAACAAAAGTTTGTGCGACTTTAGCTCCCAAACGGAATAAAAGCTAAAGCTGAAATAGCCTTCATTCTATTTCACTTATTTGTGTCTACACATGTATATGTTTTGCAGAGACTCAAAGCTCTTGAGAATGGAGAAAATGAGGTGTCAATTTTGCATTGGACCCTATGGGAAAATGCATTAAACGCCTACTGCTCCGACGTTCAGCGACCGATAACATCCATCTTTACACTGTAAACGGTAATTACATAGGTACATGCCTGGGGCAAATAACAGCGCAAATAATTGTCCATGTGCAGAGTAATAAAGGAGCAAACTTTTATATATGGGCCTGCAGTGGAAGTTATTCTTAAAAGGTGACTTTCACGAATCGTTCTGAAACTGTGCTAAATTACAGATAATTCCCATATATTTCTTGGGAGAAAATGCCCTGAAATTCTCCTTTCTTCGTTGTCGAGATATTCGAGGGCAAAGTCGTGCAGTTTTCGACTTCCAGGGGCTATAACTCGAAAACTAAAGAACGAGAATTTTTGGCACATATGGTCAATTGAATGTTTATCCCAACCCTCTCATTTGGCACTAGTTTCAGCCCGAATTGTGCAAGTCACCTAAGGTCACGAATCGTCCCGAACGTGTAGCCCAAATTGTGAAAATTTCAAACCGCTACTGCTTGCTTGTTTGAGTAGGTAGCCATCTGAAACTTGGCATATATAAAGGTCATTAGCATGTCTACATGCATGCACAATCTTATGTCAACTGATTGCATAACTTGCGAACTATAGGCCATCGAAATTTTTGTAAACAAAAGTTTGTGCGACTTTAGCTCCCAAACGGAATAAAAGCTAAAGCTGAAATAGCCTTCATTCTATTTCACTTATTTGTGTCTACACATGTATATGTTTTGCAGAGACTCAAAGCTCTTGAGAATGGAGAAAATGAGGTGTCAATTTTGCATTGGACCCTATGGGAAAATGCATTAAACGCCTACTGCTCCGACGTTCAGCGACCGATAACATCCATCTTTACACTGTAAACGGTAATTACATAGGTACATGCCTGGGGCAAATAACAGCGCAAATAATTGTCCATGTGCAGAGTAATAAAGGAGCAAACTTTTATATATGGGCCTGCAGTGGAAGTTATTCTTAAAAGGTGACTTTCACGAATCGTTCTGAAACTGTGCTAAATTACAGATAATTCCCATATATTTCTTGGGAGAAAATGCCCTGAAATTCTCCTTTCTTCGTTGTCGAGATATTCGAGGGCAAAGTCGTGCAGTTTTCGACTTCCAGGGGCTATAACTCGAAAACTAAAGAACGAGAATTTTTGGCACATATGGTCAATTGAATGTTTATCCCAACCCTCTCATTTGGCACTAGTTTCAGCCCGAATGGTGCAAGTCACCTAAGGTCACGAATCGTCCCGAACGTGAAGCCCAAATTGTGAAAATTTCAAACCGCTACTGCTTGCTTGTTTGAGTAGGTAGCCATCTGAAACTTGGCATATATAAAGGTCATTAACATGTCTACATGCATGCACAATCTTATGTCAACTGATTGCATAACTTGCGAACTATAGGCCATCGAAATTTTTGTAAACAAAAGTTTGTGCGACTTTAGCTCCCAAACGGAATAAAAGCTAAAGCTGAAATAGCCTTCATTCTATTTCACTTATTTGTGTCTACACATGTATATGTTTTGCAGAGACTCAAAGCTCTTGAGAATGGAGAAAATGAGGTGTCAATTTTGCATTGGACCCTATGGGAAAATGCATTAAACGCCTACTGCTCCGACGTTCAGCGACCGATAACATCCATCTTTACACTGTAAACGGTAATTACATAGGTACATGCCTGGGGCAAATAACAGCGCAAATAATTGTCCATGTGCAGAGTAATAAAGGAGCAAACTTTTATATATGGGCCTGCAGTGGAAGTTATTCTTAAAAGGTGACTTTCACGAATCGTTCTGAAACTGTGCTAAATTACAGATAATTCCCATATATTTCTTGGGAGAAAATGCCCTGAAATTCTCCTTTCTTCGTTGTCGAGATATTCGAGGGCAAAGTCGTGCAGTTTTCGACTTCCAGGGGCTATAACTCGAAAACTAAAGAACGAGAATTTTTGGCACATATGGTCAATTGAATGTTTATCCCAACCCTCTCATTTGGCACTAGTTTCAGCCCGAATTGTGCAAGTCACCTAAGGTCACGAATCGTCCCGAACGTGTAGCCCAAATTGTGAAAATTTCAAACCGCTACTGCTTGCTTGTTTGAGTAGGTAGCCATCTGAAACTTGGCATATATAAAGGTCATTAACATGTCTACATGCATGCACAATCTTATGTCAACTGATTGCATAACTTGCGAACTATAGGCCATCGAAATTTTTGTAAACAAAAGTTTGTGCGACTTTAGCTCCCAAACGGAATAAAAGCTAAAGCTGAAATAGCCTTCATTCTATTTCACTTATTTGTGTCTACACATGTATATGTTTTGCAGAGACTCAAAGCTCTTGAGAATGGAGAAAATGAGATGTCAATTTTGCATTGGACCCTATGGGAAAATGCATTAAACGCCTACTGCTCCGACGTTCAGCGACCGATAACATCCATCTTTACACTGTAAACGGTAATTACATAGGTACATGCCTGGGGCAAATAACAGCGCAAATAATTGTCCATGTGCAGAGTAATAAAGGAGCAAACTTTTATATATGGGCCTGCAGTGGAAGTTATTCTTAAAAGGTGACTTTCACGAATCGTTCTGAAACTGTGCTAAATTACAGATAATTCCCATATATTTCTTGGGAGAAAATGCCCTGAAATTCTCCTTTCTTCGTTGTCGAGATATTCGAGGGCAAAGTCGTGCAGTTTTCGACTTCCAGGGGCTATAACTCGAAAACTAAAGAACGAGAATTTTTGGCACATATGGTCAATTGAATGTTTATCCCAACCCTCTCATTTGGCACTAGTTTCAGCCCGAATTGGGCAAGTCACCTAAGGTCACGAATCGTCCCGAACGTGTAGCCCAAATTGTGAAAATTTCAAACCGCTACTGCTTGCTTGTTTGAGTAGGTAGCCATCTGAAACTTGGCATATATAAAGGTCATTAACATGTCTACATGCATGCACAATCTTATGTCAACTGATTGCATAACTTGCGAACTATAGGCCATCGAAATTTTTGTAAACAAAAGTTTGTGCGACTTTAGCTCCCAAACGGAATAAAAGCTAAAGCTGAAATAGCCTTCATTCTATTTCACTTATTTGTGTCTACACATGTATATGTTTTGCAGAGACTCAAAGCTCTTGAGAATGGAGAAAATGAGGTGTCAATTTTGCATTGGACCCTATGGGAAAATGCATTAAACGCCTACTGCTCCGACGTTCAGCGACCGATAACATCCATCTTTACACTGTAAACGGTAATTACATAGGTACATGCCTGGGGCAAATAACAGCGCAAATAATTGTCCATGTGCAGAGTAATAAAGGAGCAAACTTTTATATATGGGCCTGCAGTGGAAGTTATTCTTAAAAGGTGACTTTCACGAATCGTTCTGAAACTGTGCTAAATTACAGATAATTCCCATATATTTCTTGGGAGAAAATGCCCTGAAATTCTCCTTTCTTCGTTGTCGAGATATTCGAGGGCAAAGTCGTGCAGTTTTCGACTTCCAGGGGCTATAACTCGAAAACTAAAGAACGAGAATTTTTGGCACATATGGTCAATTGAATGTTTATCCCAACCCTCTCATTTGGCACTAGTTTCAGCCCGAATTGTGCAAGTCACCTAAGGTCACGAATCGTCCCGAACGTGTAGCCCAAATTGTGAAAATTTCAAACCGCTACTGCTTGCTTGTTTGAGTAGGTAGCCATCTGAAACTTGGCATATATAAAGGTCATTAACATGTCTACATGCATGCACAATCTTATGTCAACTGATTGCATAACTTGCGAACTATAGGCCATCGAAATTTTTGTAAACAAAAGTTTGTGCGACTTTAGCTCCCAAACGGAATAAAAGCTAAAGCTGAAATAGCCTTCATTCTATTTCACTTATTTGTGTCTACACATGTATATGTTTTGCAGAGACTCAAAGCTCTTGAGAATGGAGAAAATGAGGTGTCAATTTTGCATTGGACCCTATGGGAAAATGCATTAAACGCCTACTGCTCCGACGTTCAGCGACCGATAACATCCATCTTTACACTGTAAACGGTAATTACATAGGTACATGCCTGGGGCAAATAACAGCGCAAATAATTGTCCATGTGCAGAGTAATAAAGGAGCAAACTTTTATATATGGGCCTGCAGTGGAAGTTATTCTTAAAAGGTGACTTTCACGAATCGTTCTGAAACTGTGCTAAATTACAGATAATTCCCATATATTTCTTGGGAGAAAATGCCCTGAAATTCTCCTTTCTTCGTTGTCGAGATATTCGAGGGCAAAGTCGTGCAGTTTTCGACTTCCAGGGGCTATAACTCGAAAACTAAAGAACGAGAATTTTTGGCACATATGGTCAATTGAATGTTTATCCCAACCCTCTCATTTGGCACTAGTTTCAGCCCGAATTGTGCAAGTCACCTAAGGTCACGAATCGTCCCGAACGTGTAGCCCAAATTGTGAAAATTTCAAACCGCTACTGCTTGCTTGTTTGAGTAGGTAGCCATCTGAAACTTGGCATATATAAAGGTCATTAACATGTCTACATGCATGCACAATCTTATGTCAACTGATTGCATAACTTGCGAACTATAGGCCATCGAAATTTTTGTAAACAAAAGTTTGTGCGACTTTAGCTCCCAAACGGAATAAAAGCTAAAGCTGAAATAGCCTTCATTCTATTTCACTTATTTGTGTCTACACATGTATATGTTTTGCAGAGACTCAAAGCTCTTGAGAATGGAGAAAATGAGGTGTCAATTTTGCATTGGACCCTATGGGAAAATGCATTAAACGCCTACTGCTCCGACGTTCAGCGACCGATAACATCCATCTTTACACTGTAAACGGTAATTACATAGGTACATGCCTGGGGCAAATAACAGCGCAAATAATTGTCCATGTGCAGAGTAATAAAGGAGCAAACTTTTATATATGGGCCTGCAGTGGAAGTTATTCTTAAAAGGTGACTTTCACGAATCGTTCTGAAACTGTGCTAAATTACAGATAATTCCCATATATTTCTTGGGAGAAAATGCCCTGAAATTCTCCTTTCTTCGTTGTCGAGATATTCGAGGGCAAAGTCGTGCAGTTTTCGACTTCCAGGGGCTATAACTCGAAAACTAAAGAACGAGAATTTTTGGCACATATGGTCAATTGAATGTTTATCCCAACCCTCTCATTTGGCACTAGTTTCAGCCCGAATTGTGCAAGTCACCTAAGGTCACGAATCGTCCCGAACGTGTAGCCCAAATTGTGAAAATTTCAAACCGCTACTGCTTGCTTGTTTGAGTAGGTAGCCATCTGAAACTTGGCATATATAAAGGTCATTAACATGTCTACATGCATGCACAATCTTATGTCAACTGATTGCATAACTTGCGAACTATAGGCCATCGAAATTTTTGTAAACAAAAGTTTGTGCGACTTTAGCTCCCAAACGGAATAAAAGCTAAAGCTGAAATAGCCTTCATTCTATTTCACTTATTTGTGTCTACACATGTATATGTTTTGCAGAGACTCAAAGCTCTTGAGAATGGAGAAAATGAGGTGTCAATTTTGCATTGGACCCTATGGGAAAATGCATTAAACGCCTACTGCTCCGACGTTCAGCGACCGATAACATACATCTTTACACTGTAAACGGTAATTACATAGGTACATGCCTGGGGCAAATAACAGCGCAAATAATTGTCCATGTGCAGAGTAATAAAGGAGCAAACTTTTATATATGGGCCTGCAGTGGAAGTTATTCTTAAAAGGTGACTTTCACGAATCGTTCTGAAACTGTGCTAAATTACAGATAATTCCCATATATTTCTTGGGAGAAAATGCCCTGAAATTCTCCTTTCTTCGTTGTCGAGATATTCGAGGGCAAAGTCGTGCAGTTTTCGACTTCCAGGGGCTATAACTCGAAAACTAAAGAACGAGAATTTTTGGCACATATGGTCAATTGAATGTTTATCCCAACCCTCTCATTTGGCACTAGTTTCAGCCCGAATTGTGCAAGTCACCTAAGGTCACGAATCGTCCCGAACGTGTAGCCCAAATTGTGAAAATTTCAAACCGCTACTGCTTGCTTGTTTGAGTAGGTAGCCATCTGAAACTTGGCATATATAAAGGTCATTAACATGTCTACATGCATGCACAATCTTATGTCAACTGATTGCATAACTTGCGAACTATAGGCCATCGAAATTTTTGTAAACAAAAGTTTGTGCGACTTTAGCTCCCAAACGGAATAAAAGCTAAAGCTGAAATAGCCTTCATTCTATTTCACTTATTTGTGTCTACACATGTATATGTTTTGCAGAGACTCAAAGCTCTTGAGAATGGAGAAAATGAGGTGTCAATTTTGCATTGGACCCTATGGGAAAATGCATTAAACGCCTACTGCTCCGACGTTCAGCGACCGATAACATACATCTTTACACTGTAAACGGTAATTACATAGGTACATGCCTGGGGCAAATAACAGCGCAAATAATTGTCCATGTGCAGAGTAATAAAGGAGCAAACTTTTATATATGGGCCTGCAGTGGAAGTTATTCTTAAAAGGTGACTTTCACGAATCGTTCTGAAACTGTGCTAAATTACAGATAATTCCCATATATTTCTTGGGAGAAAATGCCCTGAAATTCTCCTTTCTTCGTTGTCGAGATATTCGAGGGCAAAGTCGTGCAGTTTTCGACTTCCAGGGGCTATAACTCGAAAACTAAAGAACGAGAATTTTTGGCACATATGGTCAATTGAATGTTTATCCCAACCCTCTCATTTGGCACTAGTTTCAGCCCGAATTGTGCAAGTCACCTAAGGTCACGAATCGTCCCGAACGTGTAGCCCAAATTGTGAAAATTTCAAACCGCTACTGCTTGCTTGTTTGAGTAGGTAGCCATCTGAAACTTGGCATATATAAAGGTCATTAACATGTCTACATGCATGCACAATCTTATGTCAACTGATTGCATAACTTGCGAACTATAGGCCATCGAAATTTTTGTAAACAAAAGTTTGTGCGACTTTAGCTCCCAAACGGAATAAAAGCTAAAGCTGAAATAGCCTTCATTCTATTTCACTTATTTGTGTCTACACATGTATATGTTTTGCAGAGACTCAAAGCTCTTGAGAATGGAGAAAATGAGGTGTCAATTTTGCATTGGACCCTATGGGAAAATGCATTAAACGCCTACTGCTCCGACGTTCAGCGACCGATAACATCCATCTTTACACTGTAAACGGTAATTACATAGGTACATGCCTGGGGCAAATAACAGCGCAAATAATTGTCCATGTGCAGAGTAATAAAGGAGCAAACTTTTATATATGGGCCTGCAGTGGAAGTTATTCTTAAAAGGTGACTTTCACGAATCGTTCTGAAACTGTGCTAAATTACAGATAATTCCCATATATTTCTTGGGAGAAAATGCCCTGAAATTCTCCTTTCTTCGTTGTCGAGATATTCGAGGGCAAAGTCGTGCAGTTTTCGACTTCCAGGGGCTATAACTCGAAAACTAAAGAACGAGAATTTTTGGCACATATGGTCAATTGAATGTTTATCCCAACCCTCTCATTTGGCACTAGTTTCAGCCCGAATTGTGCAAGTCACCTAAGGTCACGAATCGTCCCGAACGTGTAGCCCAAATTGTGAAAATTTCAAACCGCTACTGCTTGCTTGTTTGAGTAGGTAGCCATCTGAAACTTGGCATATATAAAGGTCATTAACATGTCTACATGCATGCACAATCTTATGTCAACTGATTGCATAACTTGCGAACTATAGGCCATCGAAATTTTTGTAAACAAAAGTTTGTGCGACTTTAGCTCCCAAACGGAATAAAAGCTAAAGCTGAAATAGCCTTCATTCTATTTCACTTATTTGTGTCTACACATGTATATGTTTTGCAGAGACTCAAAGCTCTTGAGAATGGAGAAAATGAGGTGTCAATTTTGCATTGGACCCTATGGGAAAATGCATTAAACGCCTACTGCTCCGACGTTCAGCGACCGATAACATCCATCTTTACACTGTAAACGGTAATTACATAGGTACATGCCTGGGGCAAATAACAGCGCAAATAATTGTCCATGTGCAGAGTAATAAAGGAGCAAACTTTTATATATGGGCCTGCAGTGGAAGTTATTCTTAAAAGGTGACTTTCACGAATCGTTCTGAAACTGTGCTAAATTACAGATAATTCCCATATATTTCTTGGGAGAAAATGCCCTGAAATTCTCCTTTCTTCGTTGTCGAGATATTCGAGGGCAAAGTCGTGCAGTTTTCGACTTCCAGGGGCTATAACTCGAAAACTAAAGAACGAGAATTTTTGGCACATATGGTCAATTGAATGTTTATCCCAACCCTCTCATTTGGCACTAGTTTCAGCCCGAATTGTGCAAGTCACCTAAGGTCACGAATCGTCCCGAACGTGTAGCCCAAATTGTGAAAATTTCAAACCGCTACTGCTTGCTTGTTTGAGTAGGTAGCCATCTGAAACTTGGCATATATAAAGGTCATTAACATGTCTACATGCATGCACAATCTTATGTCAACTGATTGCATAACTTGCGAACTATAGGCCATCGAAATTTTTGTAAACAAAAGTTTGTGCGACTTTAGCTCCCAAACGGAATAAAAGCTAAAGCTGAAATAGCCTTCATTCTATTTCACTTATTTGTGTCTACACATGTATATGTTTTGCAGAGACTCAAAGCTCTTGAGAATGGAGAAAATGAGGTGTCAATTTTGCATTGGACCCTATGGGAAAATGCATTAAACGCCTACTGCTCCGACGTTCAGCGACCGATAACATCCATCTTTACACTGTAAACGGTAATTACATAGGTACATGCCTGGGGCAAATAACAGCGCAAATAATTGTCCATGTGCAGAGTAATAAAGGAGCAAACTTTTATATATGGGCCTGCAGTGGAAGTTATTCTTAAAAGGTGACTTTCACGAATCGTTCTGAAACTGTGCTAAATTACAGATAATTCCCATATATTTCTTGGGAGAAAATGCCCTGAAATTCTCCTTTCTTCGTTGTCGAGATATTCGAGGGCAAAGTCGTGCAGTTTTCGACTTCCAGGGGCTATAACTCGAAAACTAAAGAACGAGAATTTTTGGCACATATGGTCAATTGAATGTTTATCCCAACCCTCTCATTTGGCACTAGTTTCAGCCCGAATTGTGCAAGTCACCTAAGGTCACGAATCGTCCCGAACGTGTAGCCCAAATTATGAAAATTTCAAACCGCTACTGCTTGCTTGTTTGAGTAGGTAGCCATCTGAAACTTGGCATATATAAAGGTCATTAACATGTCTACATGCATGCACAATCTTATGTCAACTGATTGCATAACTTGCGAACTATAGGCCATCGAAATTTTTGTAAACAAAAGTTTGTGCGACTTTAGCTCCCAAACGGAATAAAAGCTAAAGCTGAAATAGCCTTCATTCTATTTCACTTATTTGTGTCTACACATGTATATGTTTTGCAGAGACTCAAAGCTCTTGAGAATGGAGAAAATGAGGTGTCAATTTTGCATTGGACCCTATGGGAAAATGCATTAAACGCCTACTGCTCCGACGTTCAGCGACCGATAACAACCATCTTTACACTGTAAACGGTAATTACATAGGTACATGCCTGGGGCAAATAACAGCGCAAATAATTGTCCATGTGCAGAGTAATAAAGGAGCAAACTTTTATATATGGGCCTGCAGTGGAAGTTATTCTTAAAAGGTGACTTTCACGAATCGTTCTGAAACTGTGCTAAATTACAGATAATTCCCATATATTTCTTGGGAGAAAATGCCCTGAAATTCTCCTTTCTCCGTTGTCGAGATATTCGAGGGCAAAGTCGTGCAGTTTTCGACTTCCAGGGGCTATAACTCGAAAACTAAAGAACGAGAATTTTTGGCACATATGGTCAATTGAATGTTTATCCCAACCCTCTCATTTGACACTAGTTTCAGCCCGAATTGTGCAAGTCACCTAAGGTCACGAATCGTCCCGAACGTGTAGCCCAAATTGTGAAAATTTCAAACCGCTACTGCTTGCTTGTTTGAGTAGGTAGCCATCTGAAACTTGGCATATATAAAGGTCATTAACATGTCTACATGCATGCACAATCTTATGTCAACTGATTGCATAACTTGCGAACTATAGGCCATCGAAATTTTTGTAAACAAAAGTGTGTGCTACTTTAGCTCCCAAACGGAATAAAAGCTAAAGCTGAAATAGCCTTCATTCTATTTCACTTATTTGTGTCTACACATGTATATGTTTTGCAGAGACTCAAAGCTCTTGAGAATGGAGAAAATGAGGTGTCAATTTTGCATTGGACCCTATGGGAAAATGCATTAAACGCTACTGCTCCGACGTTCAGCGACCGATAACATCCATCTTTACACTGTAAACGGTAATTACATAGGTACATGCCTGGGGCAAATAACAGCGCAAATAATTGTCCATGTGCAGAGTAATAAAGGAGCAAACTTTTATATATGGGCCTGCAGTGGAAGTTATTCTTAAAAGGTGACTTTCACGAATCGTTCTGAAACTGTGCTAAATTACAGATAATTCCCATATATTTCTTGGGAGAAAATGCCCTGAAATTCTCCTTTCTCCGTTGTCTAGATATTCGAGGGCAAAGTCGTGCAGTTTTCGACTTCCAGGGGCTATAACTCGAAAACTAAAGAACGAGAATTTTTGGCACATATGGTCAATTGAATGTTTATACCAACCCTCTCATTTGGCACTAGTTTCAGCCCGAATTGTGCAAGTCACCTATGGTCACGAATTGTCCCGAACGTGTAGTCCAAATTGTGAAAATTTCAAACCGCTACTGCTTGCTTGTTTGAGTAGGTAGCCATCTGAAGCTTGGCATATATAAAGGTCATTAACATGTCTACATGCATGCACAATCTTATGTCAACTGATTGCATAACTTGCGAACTATAGGCCATCGAATATTTTGTAAACAAAAGTTTGTGCGACTTTAGCTCCCAAACGGAATAAAAGCTAAAGCTGAAATAGCCTTCATTCTATTTCACTTATTTGTGTCTACACATGTATATGTTTTGCAGAGACTCAAAGCTCTTGAGAATGGAGAAAATGAGGTGTCAATTTTGCATTGGACCCTATGGGAAAATGCATTAAACGCCTACTGCTCCGACGTTCAGCGACCGATAACATCCATCTTTACACTGTAAACGGTAATTACATAGGTACATGCCTGGGGCAAATAACAGCGCAAATAATTGTCCATGTGCAGAGTAATAAAGGAGCAAACTTTTATATATGGGCCTGCAGTGGAAGTTATTCTTAAAAGGTGACTTTCACGAATCGTTCTGAAACTGTGCTAAATTACAGATAATTCCCATATATTTCTTGGGAGAAAATGCCCTGAAATTCTCCTTTCTTCGTTGTCGAGATATTCGAGGGCAAAGTCGTGCAGTTTTCGACTTCCAGGGGCTATAACTCGAAAACTAAAGAACGAGAATTTTTGGCACATATGGTCAATTGAATGTTTATCCCAACCCTCTCATTTGGCACTAGTTTCAGCCCGAATTGTGCAAGTCACCTAAGGTCACGAATCGTCCCGAACGTGTAGCCCAAATTGTGAAAATTTCAAACCGCTACTGCTTGCTTGTTTGAGTAGGTAGCCATCTGAAACTTGGCATATATAAAGGTCATTAACATGTCTACATGCATGCACAATCTTATGTCAACTGATTGCATAACTTGCGAACTATAGGCCATCGAAATTTTTGTAAACAAAAGTTTGTGCGACTTTAGCTCCCAAACGGAATAAAAGCTAAAGCTGAAATAGCCTTCATTCTATTTCACTTATTTGTGTCTACACATGTATATGTTTTGCAGAGACTCAAAGCTCTTGAGAATGGAGAAAATGAGGTGTCAATTTTGCATTGGACCCTATGGGAAAATGCATTAAACGCCTACTGCTCCGACGTTCAGCGACCGATAACATCCATCTTTACACTGTAAACGGTAATTACATAGGTACATGCCTGGGGCAAATAACAGCGCAAATAATTGTCCATGTGCAGAGTAATAAAGGAGCAAACTTTTATATATGGGCCTGCAGTGGAAGTTATTCTTAAAAGGTGACTTTCACGAATCGTTCTGAAACTGTGCTAAATTACAGATAATTCCCATATATTTCTTGGGAGAAAATGCCCTGAAATTCTCCTTTCTCCGTTGTCGAGATATTCGAGGGCAAAGTCGTGCAGTTTTCGACTTCCAGGGGCTATAACTCGAAAACTAAAGAACGAGAATTTTTGGCACATATGGTCAATTGAATGTTTATCCCAACCCTCTCATTTGGCACTAGTTTCAGCCCGAATTGTGCAAGTCACCTAAGGTCACGAATCGTCCCGAACGTGTAGCCCAAATTGTGAAAATTTCAAACCGCTACTGCTTGCTTGTTTGAGTAGGTAGCCATCTGAAACTTGGCATATATAAAGGTCATTAACATGTCTACATGCATGCACAATCTTATGTCAACTGATTGCATAACTTGCGAACTATAGGCCATCGAAATTTTTGTAAACAAAAGTTTGTGCGACTTTAGCTCCCAAACGGAACAAAAGCTAAAGCTGAAATAGCCTTCATTCTATTTCACTTATTTGTGTCTACACATGTATATGTTTTGCAGAGACTCAAAGCTCTTGAGAATGGAGAAAATGAGGTGTCAATTTTGCATTGGACCCTATGGGAAAATGCATTAAACGCCTACTGCTCCGACGTTCAGCGACCGATATCATCCATCTTTACACTGTAAACGGTAATTACATAGGTACATGCCTGGGGCAAATAACAGCGCAAATAATTGTCCATGTGCAGAGTAATAAAGGAGCAAACTTTTATATATGGGCCTGCAGTGGAAGTTATTCTTAAAAGGTGACTTTCACGAATCGTTCTGAAACTGTGCTAAATTACAGATAATTCCCATATATTTCTTGGGAGAAAATGCCCTGAAATTCTCCTTTCTTCGTTGTCGAGATATTCGAGGGCAAAGTCGTGCAGTTTTCGACTTCCAGGGGCTATAACTCGAAAACTAAAGAACGAGAATTTTTGGCACATATGGTCAATTGAATGTTTATCCCAACCCTCTCATTTGGCACTAGTTTCAGCCCGAATTGTGCAAGTCACCTAAGGTCACGAATCGTCCCGAACGTGTAGCCCAAATTGTGAAAATTTCAAACCGCTACTGCTTGCTTGTTTGAGTAGGTAGCCATCTGAAACTTGGCATATATAAAGGTCATTAACATGTCTACATGCATGCACAATCTTATGTCAACTGATTGCATAACTTGCGAACTATAGGCCATCGAAATTTTTGTAAACAAAAGTTTGTGCGACTTTAGCTCCCAAACGGAATAAAAGCTAAAGCTGAAATAGCCTTCATTCTATTTCACTTATTTGTGTCTACACATGTATATGTTTTGCAGAGACTCAAAGCTCTTGAGAATGGAGAAAATGAGGTGTCAATTTTGCATTGGACCCTATGGGAAAATGCATTAAACGCCTACTGCTCCGACGTTCAGCGACCGATAACATCCATCTTTACACTGTAATCGGTAATTACATAGGTACATGCCTGGGGCAAATAACAGCGCAAATAATTGTCCATGTGCAGAGTAATAAAGGAGCAAACTTTTATATATGGGCCTGCAGTGGAAGTTATTCTTAAAAGGTGACTTTCACGAATCGTTCTGAAACTGTGCTAAATTACAGATAATTCCCATATATTTCTTGGGAGAAAATGCCCTGAAATTCTCCTTTCTTCGTTGTCGAGATATTCGAGGGCAAAGTCGTGCAGTTTTCGACTTCCAGGGGCTATAACTCGAAAACTAAAGAACGAGAATTTTTGGCACATATGGTCAATTGAATGTTTATCCCAACCCTCTCATTTGGCACTAGTTTCAGCCCGAATTGTGCAAGTCACCTAAGGTCACGAATCGTCCCGAACGTGTAGCCCAAATTGTGAAAATTTCAAACCGCTACTGCTTGCTTGTTTGAGTAGGTAGCCATCTGAAACTTGGCATATATAAAGGTCATTAACATGTCTACATGCATGCACAATCTTATGTCAACTGATTGCATAACTTGCGAACTATAGGCCATCGAAATTTTTGTAAACAAAAGTTTGTGCGACTTTAGCTCCCAAACGGAATAAAAGCTAAAGCTGAAATAGCCTTCATTCTATTTCACTTATTTGTGTCTACACATGTATATGTTTTGCAGAGACTCAAAGCTCTTGAGAATGGAGAAAATGAGGTGTCAATTTTGCATTGGACCCTATGGGAAAATGCATTAAACGCCTACTGCTCCGACGTTCAGCGACCGATAACATCCATCTTTACACTGTAAACGGTAATTACATAGGTACATGCCTGGGGCAAATAACAGCGCAAATAATTGTCCATGTGCAGAGTAATAAAGGAGCAAACTTTTATATATGGGCCTGCAGTGGAAGTTATTCTTAAAAGGTGACTTTCACGAATCGTTCTGAAACTGTGCTAAATTACAGATAATTCCCATATATTTCTTGGGAGAAAATGCCCTGAAATTCTCCTTTCTTCGTTGTCGAGATATTCGAGGGCAAAGTCGTGCAGTTTTCGACTTCCAGGGGCTATAACTCGAAAACTAAAGAACGAGAATTTTTGGCACATATGGTCAATTGAATGTTTATACCAACCCTCTCATTTGGCACTAGTTTCAGCCCGAATTGTGCAAGTCACCTAAGGTCACGAATCGTCCCGAACGTGTAGCCCAAATTGTGAAAATTTCAAACCGCTACTGCTTGCTTGTTTGAGTAGGTAGCCATCTGAAGCTTGGCATATATAAAGGTCATTAACATGTCTACATGCATGCACAATCTTATGTCAACTGATTGCATAACTTGCGAACTATAGGCCATCGAAATTTTTGTAAACAAAAGTTTGTGCGACTTTAGCTCCCAAACGGAATAAAAGCTAAAGCTGAAATAGCCTTCATTCTATTTCACTTATTTGTGTCTACACATGTATATGTTTTGCAGAGACTCAAAGCTCTTGAGAATGGAGAAAATGAGGTGTCAATTTTGCATTGGACCCTATGGGAAAATGCATTAAACGCCTACTGCTCCGACGTTCAGCGACCGATAACATCCATCTTTACACTGTAAACGGTAATTACATAGGTACATGCCTGGGGCAAATAACAGCGCAAATAATTGTCCATGTGCAGAGTAATAAAGGAGCAAACTTTTATATATGGGCCTGCAGTGGAAGTTATTCTTAAAAGGTGACTTTCACGAATCGTTCTGAAACTGTGCTAAATTACAGATAATTCCCATATATTTCTTGGGAGAAAATGCCCTGAAATTCTCCTTTCTTCGTTGTCGAGATATTCGAGGGCAAAGTCGTGCAGTTTTCGACTTCCAGGGGCTATAACTCGAAAACTAAAGAACGAGAATTTTTGGCACATATGGTCAATTGAATGTTTATCCCAACCCTCTCATTTGGCACTAGTTTCAGCCCGAATTGTGCAAGTCACCTAAGGTCACGAATCGTCCCGAACGTGTAGCCCAAATTGTGAAAATTTCAAACCGCTACTGCTTGCTTGTTTGAGTAGGTAGCCATCTGAAACTTGGCATATATAAAGGTCATTAACATGTCTACATGCATGCACAATCTTATGTCAACTGATTGCATAACTTGCGAACTATAGGCCATCGAAATTTTTGTAAACAAAAGTTTGTGCGACTTTAGCTCCCAAACGGAATAAAAGCTAAAGCTGAAATAGCCTTCATTCTATTTCACTTATTTGTGTCTACACATGTATATGTTTTGCAGAGACTCAAAGCTCTTGAGAATGGAGAAAATGAGGTGTCAATTTTGCATTGGACCCTATGGGAAAATGCATTAAACGCCTACTGCTCCGACGTTCAGCGACCGATAACATCCATCTTTACACTGTAAACGGTAATTACATAGGTACATGCCTGGGGCAAATAACAGCGCAAATAATTGTCCATGTGCAGAGTAATAAAGGAGCAAACTTTTATATATGGGCCTGCAGTGGAAGTTATTCTTAAAAGGTGACTTTCACGAATCGTTCTGAAACTGTGCTAAATTACAGATAATTCCCATATATTTCTTGGGAGAAAATGCCCTGAAATTCTCCTTTCTTCGTTGTCGAGATATTCGAGGGCAAAGTCGTGCAGTTTTCGACTTCCAGGGGCTATAACTCGAAAACTAAAGAACGAGAATTTTTGGCACATATGGTCAATTGAATGTTTATCCCAACCCTCTCATTTGGCACTAGTTTCAGCCCGAATTGTGCAAGTCACCTAAGGTCACGAATCGTCCCGAACGTGTAGCCCAAATTGTGAAAATTTCAAACCGCTACTGCTTGCTTGTTTGAGTAGGTAGCCATCTGAAACTTGGCATATATAAAGGTCATTAACATGTCTACATGCATGCACAATCTTATGTCAACTGATTGCATAACTTGCGAACTATAGGCCATCGAAATTTTTGTAAACAAAAGTTTGTGCGACTTTAGCTCCCAAACGGAATAAAAGCTAAAGCTGAAATAGCCTTCATTCTATTTCACTTATTTGTGTCTACACATGTATATGTTTTGCAGAGACTCAAAGCTCTTGAGAATGGAGAAAATGAGGTGTCAATTTTGCATTGGACCCTATGGGAAAATGCATTAAACGCCTACTGCTCCGACGTTCAGCGACCGATAACAACCATCTTTACACTGTAAACGGTAATTACATAGGTACATGCCTGGGGCAAATAACAGCGCAAATAATTGTCCATGTGCAGAGTAATAAAGGAGCAAACTTTTATATATGGGCCTGCAGTGGAAGTTATTCTTAAAAGGTGACTTTCACGAATCGTTCTGAAACTGTGCTAAATTACAGATAATTCCCATATATTTCTTGGGAGAAAATGCCCTGAAATTCTCCTTTCTCCGTTGTCGAGATATTCGAGGGCAAAGTCGTGCAGTTTTCGACTTCCAGGGGCTATAACTCGAAAACTAAAGAACGAGAATTTTTGGCACATATGGTCAATTGAATGTTTATCCCAACCCTCTCATTTGGCACTAGTTTCAGCCCGAATTGTGCAAGTCACCTAAGGTCACGAATCGTCCCGAACGTGTAGCCCAAATTGTGAAAATTTCAAACCGCTACTGCTTGCTTGTTTGAGTAGGTAGCCATCTGAAACTTGGCATATATAAAGGTCATTAACATGTCTACATGCATGCACAATCTTATGTCAACTGATTGCATAACTTGCGAACTATAGGCCATCGAAATTTTTGTAAACAAAAGTGTGTGCGACTTTAGCTCCCAAACGGAATAAAAGCTAAAGCTGAAATAGCCTTCATTTTATTTCACTTATTTGTGTCTACACATGTATATGTTTTGCAGAGACTCAAAGCTCTTGAGAATGGAGAAAATGAGGTGTCAATTTTGCATTGGACCCTATGGGAAAATGCATTAAACGCTACTGCTCCGACGTTCAGCGACCGATAACATCCATCTTTACACTGTAAACGGTAATTACATAGGTACATGCCTGGGGCAAATAACAGCGCAAATAATTGTCCATGTGCAGAGTAATAAAGGAGCAAACTTTTATATATGGGCCTGCAGTGGAAGTTATTCTTAAAAGGTGACTTTCACGAATCGTTCTGAAACTGTGCTAAATTACAGATAATTCCCATATATTTCTTGGGAGAAAATGCCCTGAAATTCTCCTTTCTCCGTTGTCGAGATATTCGAGGGCAAAGTCGTGCAGTTTTCGACTTCCAGGGGCTATAACTCGAAAACTAAAGAACGAGAATTTTTGGCACATATGGTCAATTGAATGTTTATACCAACCCTCTCATTTGGCACTAGTTTCAGCCCGAATTGTGCAAGTCACCTAAGGTCACGAATTGTCCCGAACGTGTAGTCCAAATTGTGAAAATTTCAAACCGCTACTGCTTGCTTGTTTGAGTAGGTAGCCATCTGAAACTTGGCATATATAAAGGTCATTAACATGTCTACATGCATGCACAATCTTATGTCAACTGATTGCATAACTTGCGAACTATAGGCCATCGAATATTTTGTAAACAAAAGTTTGTGCGACTTTAGCTCCCAAACGGAATAAAAGCTAAAGCTGAAATAGCCTTCATTCTATTTCACTTATTTGTGTCTACACATGTATATGTTTTGCAGAGACTCAAAGCTCTTGAGAATGGAGAAAATGAGGTGTCAATTTTGCATTGGACCCTATGGGAAAATGCATTAAACGCCTACTGCTCCGACGTTCAGCGACCGATAACATCCATCTTTACACTGTAAACGGTAATTACATAGGTACATGCCTGGGGCAAATAACAGCGCAAATAATTGTCCATGTGCAGAGTAATAAAGGAGCAAACTTTTATATATGGGCCTGCAGTGGAAGTTATTCTTAAAAGGTGACTTTCACGAATCGTTCTGAAACTGTGCTAAATTACAGATAATTCCCATATATTTCTTGGGAGAAAATGCCCTGAAATTCTCCTTTCTTCGTTGTCGAGATATTCGAGGGCAAAGTCGTGCAGTTTTCGACTTCCAGGGGCTATAACTCGAAAACTAAAGAACGAGAATTTTTGGCACATATGGTCAATTGAATGTTTATCCCAACCCTCTCATTTGGCACTAGTTTCAGCCCGAATTGTGCAAGTCACCTAAGGTCACGAATCGTCCCGAACGTGTAGCCCAAATTGTGAAAATTTCAAACCGCTACTGCTTGCTTGTTTGAGTAGGTAGCCATCTGAAACTTGGCATATATAAAGGTCATTAACATGTCTACATGCATGCACAATCTTATGTCAACTGATTGCATAACTTGCGAACTATAGGCCATCGAAATTTTTGTAAACAAAAGTTTGTGCGACTTTAGCTCCCAAACGGAATAAAAGCTAAAGCTGAAATAGCCTTCATTCTATTTCACTTATTTGTGTCTACACATGTATATGTTTTGCAGAGACTCAAAGCTCTTGAGAATGGAGAAAATGAGGTGTCAATTTTGCATTGGACCCTATGGGAAAATGCATTAAACGCCTACTGCTCCGACGTTCAGCGACCGATAACATCCATCTTTACACTGTAAACGGTAATTACATAGGTACATGCCTGGGGCAAATAACAGCGCAAATAATTGTCCATGTGCAGAGTAATAAAGGAGCAAACTTTTATATATGGGCCTGCAGTGGAAGTTATTCTTAAAAGGTGACTTTCACGAATCGTTCTGAAACTGTGCTAAATTACAGATAATTCCCATATATTTCTTGGGAGAAAATGCCCTGAAATTCTCCTTTCTCCGTTGTCGAGATATTCGAGGGCAAAGTCGTGCAGTTTTCGACTTCCAGGGGCTATAACTCGAAAACTAAAGAACGAGAATTTTTGGCACATATGGTCAATTGAATGTTTATCCCAACCCTCTCATTTGGCACTAGTTTCAGCCCGAATTGTGCAAGTCACCTAAGGTCACGAATCGTCCCGAACGTGTAGCCCAAATTGTGAAAATTTCAAACCGCTACTGCTTGCTTGTTTGAGTAGGTAGCCATCTGAAACTTGGCATATATAAAGGTCATTAACATGTCTACATGCATGCACAATCTTATGTCAACTGATTGCATAACTTGCGAACTATAGGCCATCGAAATTTTTGTAAACAAAAGTTTGTGCGACTTTAGCTCCCAAACGGAATAAAAGCTAAAGCTGAAATAGCCTTCATTCTATTTCACTTATTTGTGTCTACACATGTATATGTTTTGCAGAGACTCAAAGCTCTTGAGAATGGAGAAAATGAGGTGTCAATTTTGCATTGGACCCTATGGGAAAATGCATTAAACGCCTACTGCTCCGACGTTCAGCGACCGATAACATCCATCTTTACACTGTAAACGGTAATTACATAGGTACATGCCTGGGGCAAATAACAGCGCAAATAATTGTCCATGTGCAGAGTAATAAAGGAGCAAACTTTTATATATGGGCCTGCAGTGGAAGTTATTCTTAAAAGGTGACTTTCACGAATCGTTCTGAAACTGTGCTAAATTACAGATAATTCCCATATATTTCTTGGGAGAAAATGCCCTGAAATTCTCCTTTCTTCGTTGTCGAGATATTCGAGGGCAAAGTCGTGCAGTTTTTGACTTCCAGGGGCTATAACTCGAAAACTAAAGAACGAGAATTTTTGGCACATATGGTCAATTGAATGTTTATCCCAACCCTCTCATTTGGCACTAGTTTCAGCCCGAATTGTGCAAGTCACCTAAGGTCACGAATCGTCCCGAACGTGTAGCCCAAATTGTGAAAATTTCAAACCGCTACTGCTTGCTTGTTTGAGTAGGTAGCCATCTGAAACTTGGCATATATAAAGGTCATTAACATGTCTACATGCATGCACAATCTTATGTCAACTGATTGCATAACTTGCGAACTATAGGCCATCGAAATTTTTGTAAACAAAAGTTTGTGCGACTTTAGCTCCCAAACGGAATAAAAGCTAAAGCTGAAATAGCCTTCATTCTATTTCACTTATTTGTGTCTACACATGTATATGTTTTGCAGAGACTCAAAGCTCTTGAGAATGGAGAAAATGAGGTGTCAATTTTGCATTGGACCCTATGGGAAAATGCATTAAACGCCTACTGCTCCGACGTTCAGCGACCGATAACATCCATCTTTACACTGTAAACGGTAATTACATAGGTACATGCCTGGGGCAAATAACAGCGCAAATAATTGTCCATGTGCAGAGTAATAAAGGAGCAAACTTTTATATATGGGCCTGCAGTGGAAGTTATTCTTAAAAGGTGACTTTCACGAATCGTTCTGAAACTGTGCTAAATTACAGATAATTCCCATATATTTCTTGGGAGAAAATGCCCTGAAATTCTCCTTTCTTCGTTGTCGAGATATTCGAGGGCAAAGTCGTGCAGTTTTCGACTTCCAGGGGCTATAACTCGAAAACTAAAGAACGAGAATTTTTGGCACATATGGTCAATTGAATGTTTATCCCAACCCTCTCATTTGGCACTAGTTTCAGCCCGAATTGTGCAAGTCACCTAAGGTCACGAATCGTCCCGAACGTGTAGCCCAAATTGTGAAAATTTCAAACCGCTACTGCTTGCTTGTTTGAGTAGGTAGCCATCTGAAACTTGGCATATATAAAGGTCATTAACATGTCTACATGCATGCACAATCTTATGTCAACTGATTGCATAACTTGCGAACTATAGGCCATCGAAATTTTTGTAAACAAAAGTTTGTGCGACTTTAGCTCCCAAACGGAATAAAAGCTAAAGCTGAAATAGCCTTCATTCTATTTCACTTATTTGTGTCTACACATGTATATGTTTTGCAGAGACTCAAAGCTCTTGAGAATGGAGAAAATGTGGTGTCAATTTTGCATTGGACCCTATGGGAAAATGCATTAAACGCCTACTGCTCCGACGTTCAGCGACCGATAACATCCATCTTTACACTGTAATCGGTAATTACATAGGTACATGCCTGGGGCAAATAACAGCGCAAATAATTGTCCATGTGCAGAGTAATAAAGGAGCAAACTTTTATATATGGGCCTGCAGTGGAAGTTATTCTTAAAAGGTGACTTTCACGAATCGTTCTGAAACTGTGCTAAATTACAGATAATTCCCATATATTTCTTGGGAGAAAATGCCCTGAAATTCTCCTTTCTCCGTTGTCGAGATATTCGAGGGCAAAGTCGTGCAGTTTTCGACTTCCAGGGGCTATAACTCGAAAACTAAAGAACGAGAATTTTTGGCACATATGGTCAATTGAATGTTTATCCCAACCCTCTCATTTGGCACTAGTTTCAGCCCGAATTGTGCAAGTCACCTAAGGTCACGAATCGTCCCGAACGTGTAGCCCAAATTGTGAAAATTTCAAACCGCTACTGCTTGCTTGTTTGAGTAGGTAGCCATCTGAAACTTGGCATATATAAAGGTCATTAACATGTCTACATGCATGCACAATCTTATGTCAACTGATTGCATAACTTGCGAACTATAGGCCATCGAAATTTTTGTAAACAAAAGTTTGTGCGACTTTAGCTCCCAAACGGAATAAAAGCTAAAGCTGAAATAGCCTTCATTCTATTTCACTTATTTGTGTCTACACATGTATATGTTTTGCAGAGACTCAAAGCTCTTGAGAATGGAGAAAATGAGGTGTCAATTTTGCATTGGACCCTATGGGAAAATGCATTAAACGCCTACTGCTCCGACGTTCAGCGACCGATAACATCCATCTTTACACTGTAAACGGTAATTACATAGGTACATGCCTGGGGCAAATAACAGCGCAAATAATTGTCCATGTGCAGAGTAATAAAGGAGCAAACTTTTATATATGGGCCTGCAGTGGAAGTTATTCTTAAAAGGTGACTTTCACGAATCGTTCTGAAACTGTGCTAAATTACAGATAATTCCCATATATTTCTTGGGAGAAAATGCCCTGAAATTCTCCTTTCTTCGTTGTCGAGATATTCGAGGGCAAAGTCGTGCAGTTTTCGACTTCCAGGGGCTATAACTCGAAAACTAAAGAACGAGAATTTTTGGCACATATGGTCAATTGAATGTTTATCCCAACCCTCTCATTTGGCACTAGTTTCAGCCCGAATTGTGCAAGTCACCTAAGGTCACGAATCGTCCCGAACGTGTAGCCCAAATTGTGAAAATTTCAAACCGCTACTGCTTGCTTGTTTGAGTAGGTAGCCATCTGAAACTTGGCATATATAAAGGTCATTAACATGTCTACATGCATGCACAATCTTATGTCAACTGATTGCATAACTTGCGAACTATAGGCCATCGAAATTTTTGTAAACAAAAGTTTGTGCGACTTTAGCTCCCAAACGGAATAAAAGCTAAAGCTGAAATAGCCTTCATTCTATTTCACTTATTTGTGTCTACACATGTATATGTTTTGCAGAGACTCAAAGCTCTTGAGAATGGAGAAAATGAGGTGTCAATTTTGCATTGGACCCTATGGGAAAATGCATTAAACGCCTACTGCTCCGACGTTCAGCGACCGATAACATCCATCTTTACACTGTAAACGGTAATTACATAGGTACATGCCTGGGGCAAATAACAGCGCAAATAATTGTCCATGTGCAGAGTAATAAAGGAGCAAACTTTTATATATGGGCCTGCAGTGGAAGTTATTCTTAAAAGGTGACTTTCACGAATCGTTCTGAAACTGTGCTAAATTACAGATAATTCCCATATATTTCTTGGGAGAAAATGCCCTGAAATTCTCCTTTCTTCGTTGTCGAGATATTCGAGGGCAAAGTCGTGCAGTTTTCGACTTCCAGGGGCTATAACTCGAAAACTAAAGAACGAGAATTTTTGGCACATATGGTCAATTGAATGTTTATCCCAACCCTCTCATTTGGCACTAGTTTCAGCCCGAATTGTGCAAGTCACCTAAGGTCACGAATCGTCCCGAACGTGTAGCCCAAATTGTGAAAATTTCAAACCGCTACTGCTTGCTTGTTTGAGTAGGTAGCCATCTGAAACTTGGCATATATAAAGGTCATTAACATGTCTACATGCATGCACAATCTTATGTCAACTGATTGCATAACTTGCGAACTATAGGCCATCGAAATTTTTGTAAACAAAAGTTTGTGCGACTTTAGCTCCCAAACGGAATAAAAGCTAAAGCTGAAATAGCCTTCATTCTATTTCACTTATTTGTGTCTACACATGTATATGTTTTGCAGAGACTCAAAGCTCTTGAGAATGGAGAAAATGAGGTGTCAATTTTGCATTGGACCCTATGGGAAAATGCATTAAACGCCTACTGCTCCGACGTTCAGCGACCGATAACATCCATCTTTACACTGTAAACGGTAATTACATAGGTACATGCCTGGGGCAAATAACAGCGCAAATAATTGTCCATGTGCAGAGTAATAAAGGAGCAAACTTTTATATATGGGCCTGCAGTGGAAGTTATTCTTAAAAGATGACTTTCACGAATCGTTCTGAAACTGTGCTAAATTACAGATAATTCCCATATATTTCTTGGGAGAAAATGCCCTGAAATTCTCCTTTCTTCGTTGTCGAGATATTCGAGGGCAAAGTCGTGCAGTTTTCGACTTCCAGGGGCTATAACTCGAAAACTAAAGAACGAGAATTTTTGGCACATATGGTCAATTGAATGTTTATCCCAACCCTCTCATTTGGCACTAGTTTCAGCCCGAATTGTGCAAGTCACCTAAGGTCACGAATCGTCCCGAACGTGTAGCCGAAATTGTGAAAATTTCAAACCGCTACTGCTTGCTTGTTTGAGTAGGTAGCCATCTGAAACTTGGCATATATAAAGGTCATTAACATGTCTACATGCATGCACAATCTTATGTCAACTGATTGCATAACTTGCGAACTATAGGCCATCGAAATTTTTGTAAACAAAAGTTTGTGCGACTTTAGCTCCCAAACGGAATAAAAGCTAAAGCTGAAATAGCCTTCATTCTATTTCACTTATTTGTGTCTACACATGTATATGTTTTGCAGAGACTCAAAGCTCTTGAGAATGGAGAAAATGAGGTGTCAATTTTGCATTGGACCCTATGGGAAAATGCATTAAACGCCGACTGCTCCGACGTTCAGCGACCGATAACATCCATCTTTACACTGTAAACGGTAATTACATAGGTACATGCCTGGGGCAAATAACAGCGCAAATAATTGTCCATGTGCAGAGTAATAAAGGAGCAAACTTTTATATATGGGCCTGCAGTGGAAGTTATTCTTAAAAGGTGACTTTCACGAATCGTTCTGAAACTGTGCTAAATTACAGATAATTCCCATTTATTTCTTGGGAGAAAATGCCCTGAAATTCTCCTTTCTTCGTTGTCGAGATATTCGAGGGCAAAGTCGTGCAGTTTTCGACTTCCAGGGGCTATAACTCGAAAACTAAAGAACGAGAATTTTTGGCACATATGGTCAATTGAATGTTTATCCCAACCCTCTCATTTGGCACTAGTTTCAGCCCGAATTGTGCAAGTCACCTAAGGTCACGAATCGTCCCGAACGTGTAGCCCAAATTGTGAAAATTTCAAACCGCTACTGCTTGCTTGTTTGAGTAGGTAGCCATCTGAAACTTGGCATATATAAAGGTCATTAACATGTCTACATGCATGCACAATCTTATGTCAACTGATTGCATAACTTGCGAACTATAGGCCATCGAAATTTTTGTAAACAAAAGTTTGTGCGACTTTAGCTCCCAAACGGAATAAAAGCTAAAGCTGAAATAGCCTTCATTCTATTTCACTTATTTGTGTCTACACATGTATATGTTTTGCAGAGACTCAAAGCTCTTGAGAATGGAGAAAATGAGGTGTCAAATTTGCATTGGACCCTATGGGAAAATGCATTAAACGCCTACTGCTCCGACGTTCAGCGACCGATAACATCCATCTTTACACTGTAAACGGTAATTACATAGGTACATGCCTGGGGCAAATAACAGCGCAAATAATTGTCCATGTGCAGAGTAATAAAGGAGCAAACTTTTATATATGGGCCTGCAGTGGAAGTTATTCTTAAAAGGTGACTTTCACGAATCGTTCTGAAACTGTGCTAAATTACAGATAATTCCCATATATTTCTTGGGAGAAAATGCCCTGAAATTCTCCTTTCTTCGTTGTCGAGATATTCGAGGGCAAAGTCGTGCAGTTTTCGACTTCCAGGGGCTATAACTCGAAAACTAAAGAACGAGAATTTTTGGCACATATGGTCAATTGAATGTTTATCCCAACCCTCTCATTTGGCACTAGTTTCAGCCCGAATTGTGCAAGTCACCTAAGGTCACGAATCGTCCCGAACGTGTAGCCCAAATTGTGAAAATTTCAAACCGCTACTGCTTGCTTGTTTGAGTAGGTAGCCATCTGAAACTTGGCATATATAAAGGTCATTAACATGTCTACATGCATGCACAATCTTATGTCAACTGATTGCATAACTTGCGAACTATAGGCCATCGAAATTTTTGTAAACAAAAGTTTGTGCGACTTTAGCTCCCAAACGGAATAAAAGCTAAAGCTGAAATAGCCTTCATTCTATTTCACTTATTTGTGTCTACACATGTATATGTTTTGCAGAGACTCAAAGCTCTTGAGAATGGAGAAAATGAGGTGTCAATTTTGCATTGGACCCTATGGGAAAATGCATTAAACGCCTACTGCTCCGACGTTCAGCGACCGATAACATCCATCTTTACACTGTAAACGGTAATTACATAGGTACATGCCTGGGGCAAATAACAGCGCAAATAATTGTCCATGTGCAGAGTAATAAAGGAGCAAACTTTTATATATGGGCCTGCAGTGGAAGTTATTCTTAAAAGGTGACTTTCACGAATCGTTCTGAAACTGTGCTAAATTACAGATAATTCCCATATATTTCTTGGGAGAAAATGCCCTGAAATTCTCCTTTCTTCGTTGTCGAGATATTCGAGGGCAAAGTCGTGCAGTTTCCGACTTCCAGGGGCTATAACTCGAAAACTAAAGAACGAGAATTTTTGGCACATATGGTCAATTGAATGTTTATCCCAACCCTCTCATTTGGCACTAGTTTCAGCCCGAATTGTGCAAGTCACCTAAGGTCACGAATCGTCCCGAACGTGTAGCCCAAATTGTGAAAATTTCAAACCGCTACTGCTTGCTTGTTTGAGTAGGTAGCCATCTGAAACTTGGCATATATAAAGGTCATTAACATGTCTACATGCATGCACAATCTTATGTCAACTGATTGCATAACTTGCGAACTATAGGCCATCGAAATTTTTGTAAACAAAAGTTTGTGCGACTTTAGCTCCCAAACGGAATAAAAGCTAAAGCTGAAATAGCCTTCATTCTATTTCACTTATTTGTGTCTACACATGTATATGTTTTGCAGAGACTCAAAGCTCTTGAGAATGGAGAAAATGAGGTGTCAATTTTGCATTGGACCCTATGGGAAAATGCATTAAACGCCTACTGCTCCGACGTTCAGCGACCGATAACATCCATCTTTACACTGTAAACGGTAATTACATAGGTACATGCCTGGGGCAAATAACAGCGCAAATAATTGTCCATGTGCAGAGTAATAAAGGAGCAAACTTTTATATATGGGCCTGCAGTGGAAGTTATTCTTAAAAGGTGACTTTCACGAATCGTTCTGAAACTGTGCTAAATTACAGATAATTCCCATATATTTCTTGGGAGAAAATGCCCTGAAATTCTCCTTTCTTCGTTGTCGAGATATTCGAGGGCAAAGTCGTGCAGTTTTCGACTTCCAGGGGCTATAACTCGAAAACTAAAGAACGAGAATTTTTGGCACATATGGTCAATTGAATGTTTATCCCAACCCTCTCATTTGGCACTAGTTTCAGCCCGAATTGTGCAAGTCACCTAAGGTCACGAATCGTCCCGAACGTGTAGCCCAAATTGTGAAAATTTCAAACCGCTACTGCTTGCTTGTTTGAGTAGGTAGCCATCTGAAACTTGGCATATATAAAGGTCATTAACATGTCTACATGCATGCACAATCTTATGTCAACTGATTGCATAACTTGCGAACTATAGGCCATCGAAATTTTTGTAAACAAAAGTTTGTGCGACTTTAGCTCCCAAACGGAATAAAAGCTAAAGCTGAAATAGCCTTCATTCTATTTCACTTATTTGTGTCTACACATGTATATGTTTTGCAGAGACTCAAAGCTCTTGAGAATGGAGAAAATGAGGTGTCAATTTTGCATTGGACCCTATGGGAAAATGCATTAAACGCCTACTGCTCCGACGTTCAGCGACCGATAACATCCATCTTTACACTGTAAACGGTAATTACATAGGTACATGCCTGGGGCAAATAACAGCGCAAATAATTGTCCATGTGCAGAGTAATAAAGGAGCAAACTTTTATATATGGGCCTGCAGTGGAAGTTATTCTTAAAAGGTGACTTTCACGAATCGTTCTGAAACTGTGCTAAATTACAGATAATTCCCATATATTTCTTGGGAGAAAATGCCCTGAAATTCTCCTTTCTTCGTTGTCGAGATATTCGAGGGCAAAGTCGTGCAGTTTTCGACTTCCAGGGGCTATAACTCGAAAACTAAAGAACGAGAATTTTTGGCACATATGGTCAATTGAATGTTTATCCCAACCCTCTCATTTGGCACTAGTTTCAGCCCGAATTGTGCAAGTCACCTAAGGTCACGAATCGTCCCGAACGTGTAGCCCAAATTGTGAAAATTTCAAACCGCTACTGCTTGCTTGTTTGAGTAGGTAGCCATCTGAAACTTGGCATATATAAAGGTCATTAACATGTCTACATGCATGCACAATCTTATGTCAACTGATTGCATAACTTGCGAACTATAGGCCATCGAAATTTTTGTAAACAAAAGTTTGTGCGACTTTAGCTCCCAAACGGAATAAAAGCTAAAGCTGAAATAGCCTTCATTCTATTTCACTTATTTGTGTCTACACATGTATATGTTTTGCAGAGACTCAAAGCTCTTGAGAATGGAGAAAATGAGGTGTCAATTTTGCATTGGACCCTATGGGAAAATGCATTAAACGCCTACTGCTCCGACGTTCAGCGACCGATAACATCCATCTTTACACTGTAAACGGTAATTACATAGGTACATGCCTGGGGCAAATAACAGCGCAAATAATTGTCCATGTGCAGAGTAATAAAGGAGCAAACTTTTATATATGGGCCTGCAGTGGAAGTTATTCTTAAAAGGTGACTTTCACGAATCGTTCTGAAACTGTGCTAAATTACAGATAATTCCCATATATTTCTTGGGAGAAAATGCCCTGAAATTCTCCTTTCTTCGTTGTCGAGATATTCGAGGGCAAAGTCGTGCAGTTTTCGACTTCCAGGGGCTATAACTCGCAAACTAAAGAACGAGAATTTTTGGCACATATGGTCAATTGAATGTTTATCCCAACCCTCTCATTTGGCACTAGTTTCAGCCCGAATTGTGCAAGTCACCTAAGGTCACGAATCGTCCCGAACGTGTAGCCCAAATTGTGAAAATTTCAAACCGCTACTGCTTGCTTGTTTGAGTAGGTAGCCATCTGAAACTTGGCATATATAAAGGTCATTAACATGTCTACATGCATGCACAATCTTATGTCAACTGATTGCATAACTTGCGAACTATAGGCCATCGAAATTTTTGTAAACAAAAGTTTGTGCGACTTTAGCTCCCAAACGGAATAAAAGCTAAAGCTGAAATAGCCTTCATTCTATTTCACTTATTTGTGTCTACACATGTATATGTTTTGCAGAGACTCAAAGCTCTTGAGAATGGAGAAAATGAGGTGTCAATTTTGCATTGGACCCTATGGGAAAATGCATTAAACGCCTACTGCTCCGACGTTCAGCGACCGATAACATCCATCTTTACACTGTAAACGGTAATTACATAGGTACATGCCTGGGGCAAATAACAGCGCAAATAATTGTCCATGTGCAGAGTAATAAAGGAGCAAACTTTTATATATGGGCCTGCAGTGGAAGTTATTCTTAAAAGGTGACTTTCACGAATCGTTCTGAAACTGTGCTAAATTACAGATAATTCCCATATATTTCTTGGGAGAAAATGCCCTGAAATTCTCCTTTCTTCGTTGTCGAGATATTCGAGGGCAAAGTCGTGCAGTTTTCGACTTCCAGGGGCTATAACTCGAAAACTAAAGAACGAGAATTTTTGGCACATATGGTCAATTGAATGTTTATCCCAACCCTCTCATTTGGCACTAGTTTCAGCCCGAATTGTGCAAGTCACCTAAGGTCACGAATCGTCCCGAACGTGTAGCCCAAATTGTGAAAATTTCAAACCGCTACTGCTTGCTTGTTTGAGTAGGTAGCCATCTGAAACTTGGCATATATAAAGGTCATTAACATGTCTACATGCATGCACAATCTTATGTCAACTGATTGCATAACTTGCGAACTATAGGCCATCGAAATTTTTGTAAACAAAAGTTTGTGCGACTTTAGCTCCCAAACGGAATAAAAGCTAAAGCTGAAATAGCCTTCATTCTATTTCACTTATTTGTGTCTACAAATGTATATGTTTTGCAGAGACTCAAAGCTCTTGAGAATGGAGAAAATGAGGTGTCAATTTTGCATTGGACCCTATGGGAAAATGCATTAAACGCCTACTGCTCCGACGTTCAGCGACCGATAACATCCATCTTTACACTGTAAACGGTAATTACATAGGTACATGCCTGGGGCAAATAACAGCGCAAATAATTGTCCATGTGCAGAGTAATAAAGGAGCAAACTTTTATATATGGGCCTGCAGTGGAAGTTATTCTTAAAAGGTGACTTTCACGAATCGTTCTGAAACTGTGCTAAATTACAGATAATTCCCATATATTTCTTGGGAGAAAATGCCCTGAAATTCTCCTTTCTTCGTTGTCGAGATATTCGAGGGCAAAGTCGTGCAGTTTTCGACTTCCAGGGGCTATAACTCGAAAACTAAAGAACGAGAATTTTTGGCACATATGGTCAATTGAATGTTTATCCCAACCCTCTCATTTGGCACTAGTTTCAGCCCGAATTGTGCAAGTCACCTAAGGTCACGAATCGTCCCGAACGTGTAGCCCAAATTGTGAAAATTTCAAACCGCTACTGCTTGCTTGTTTGAGTAGGTAGCCATCTGAAACTTGGCATATATAAAGGTCATTAACATGTCTACATGCATGCACAATCTTATGTCAACTGATTGCATAACTTGCGAACTATAGGCCATCGAAATTTTTGTAAACAAAAGTTTGTGCGACTTTAGCTCCCAAACGGAATAAAAGCTAAAGCTGAAATAGCCTTCATTCTATTTCACTTATTTGTGTCTACACATGTATATGTTTTGCAGAGACTCAAAGCTCTTGAGAATGGAGAAAATGAGGTGTCAATTTTGCATTGGACCCTATGGGAAAATGCATTAAACGCCGACTGCTCCGACGTTCAGCGACCGATAACATCCATCTTTACACTGTAAACGGTAATTACATAGGTACATGCCTGGGGCAAATAACAGCGCAAATAATTGTCCATGTGCAGAGTAATAAAGGAGCAAACTTTTATATATGGGCCTGCAGTGGAAGTTATTCTTAAAAGGTGACTTTCACGAATCGTTCTGAAACTGTGCTAAATTACAGATAATTCCCATATATTTCTTGGGAGAAAATGCCCTGAAATTCTCCTTTCTTCGTTGTCGAGATATTCGAGGGCAAAGTCGTGCAGTTTTCGACTTCCAGGGGCTATAACTCGAAAACTAAAGAACGAGAATTTTTGGCACATATGGTCAATTGAATGTTTATCCCAACCCTCTCATTTGGCACTAGTTTCAGCCCGAATTGTGCAAGTCACCTAAGGTCACGAATCGTCCCGAACGTGTAGCCCAAATTGTGAAAATTTCAAACCGCTACTGCTTGCTTGTTTGAGTAGGTAGCCATCTGAAACTTGGCATATATAAAGGTCATTAACATGTCTACATGCATGCACAATCTTATGTCAACTGATTGCATAACTTGCGAACTATAGGCCATCGAAATTTTTGTAAACAAAAGTTTGTGCGACTTTAGCTCCCAAACGGAATAAAAGCTAAAGCTGAAATAGCCTTCATTCTATTTCACTTATTTGTGTCTACACATGTATATGTTTTGCAGAGACTCAAAGCTCTTGAGAATGGAGAAAATGAGGTGTCAATTTTGCATTGGACCCTATGGGAAAATGCATTAAACGCCTACTGCTCCGACGTTCAGCGACCGATAACATCCATCTTTACACTGTAAACGGTAATTACATAGGTACATGCCTGGGGCAAATAACAGCGCAAATAATTGTCCATGTGCAGAGTAATAAAGGAGCAAACTTTTATATATGGGCCTGCAGTGGAAGTTATTCTTAAAAGGTGACTTTCACGAATCGTTCTGAAACTGTGCTAAATTACAGATAATTCCCATATATTTCTTGGGAGAAAATGCCCTGAAATTCTCCTTTCTTCGTTGTCGAGATATTCGAGGGCAAAGTCGTGCAGTTTTCGACTTCCAGGGGCTATAACTCGAAAACTAAAGAACGAGAAATTTTGGCACATATGGTCAATTGAATGTTTATCCCAACCCTCTCATTTGGCACTAGTTTCAGCCCGAATTGTGCAAGTCACCTAAGGTCACGAATCGTCCCGAACGTGTTGCCCAAATTGTGAAAATTTCAAACCGCTACTGCTTGCTTGTTTGAGTAGGTAGCCATCTGAAACTTGGCATATATAAAGGTCATTAACATGTCTACATGCATGCACAATCTTATGTCAACTGATTGCATAACTTGCGAACTATAGGCCATCGAAATTTTTGTAAACAAAAGTTTGTGCGACTTTAGCTCCCAAACGGAATAAAAGCTAAAGCTGAAATAGCCTTCATTCTATTTCACTTATTTGTGTCTACACATGTATATGTTTTGCAGAGACTCAAAGCTCTTGAGAATGGAGAAAATGAGGTGTCAATTTTGCATTGGACCCTATGGGAAAATGCATTAAACGCCTACTGCTCCGACGTTCAGCGACCGATAACATCCATCTTTACACTGTAAACGGTAATTACATAGGTACATGCCTGGGGCAAATAACAGCGCAAATAATTGTCCATGTGCAGAGTAATAAAGGAGCAAACTTTTATATATGGGCCTGCAGTGGAAGTTATTCTTAAAAGGTGACTTTCACGAATCGTTCTGAAACTGTGCTAAATTACAGATAATTCCCATATATTTCTTGGGAGAAAATGCCCTGAAATTCTCCTTTCTTCGTTGTCGAGATATTCGAGGGCAAAGTCGTGCAGTTTTCGACTTCCAGGGGCTATAACTCGAAAACTAAAGAACGAGAATTTTTGGCACATATGGTCAATTGAATGTTTATCCCAACCCTCTCATTTGGCACTAGTTTCAGCCCGAATTGTGCAAGTCACCTAAGGTCACGAATCGTCCCGAACGTGTAGCCCAAATTGTGAAAATTTCAAACCGCTACTGCTTGCTTGTTTGAGTAGGTAGCCATCTGAAACTTGGCATATATAAAGGTCATTAACATGTCTACATGCATGCACAATCTTATGTCAACTGATTGCATAACTTGCGAACTATAGGCCATCGAAATTTTTGTAAACAAAAGTTTGTGCGACTTTAGCTCCCAAACGGAATAAAAGCTAAAGCTGAAATAGCCTTCATTCTATTTCACTTATTTGTGTCTACACATGTATATGTTTTGCAGAGACTCAAAGCTCTTGAGAATGGAGAAAATGAGGTGTCAATTTTGCATTGGACCCTATGGGAAAATGCATTAAACGCCTACTGCTCCGACGTTCAGCGACCGATAACATCCATCTTTACACTGTAAACGGTAATTACATAGGTACATGCCTGGGGCAAATAACAGCGCAAATAATTGTCCATGTGCAGAGTAATAAAGGAGCAAACTTTTATATATGGGCCTGCAGTGGAAGTTATTCTTAAAAGGTGACTTTCACGAATCGTTCTGAAACTGTGCTAAATTACAGATAATTCCCATATATTTCTTGGGAGAAAATGCCCTGAAATTCTCCTTTCTTCGTCGTCGAGATATTCGAGGGCAAAGTCGTGCAGTTTTCGACTTCCAGGGGCTATAACTCGAAAACTAAAGAACGAGAATTTTTGGCACATATGGTCAATTGAATGTTTATCCCAACCCTCTCATTTGGCACTAGTTTCAGCCCGAATTGTGCAAGTCACCTAAGGTCACGAATCGTCCCGAACGTGTAGCCCAAATTGTGAAAATTTCAAACCGCTACTGCTTGCTTGTTTGAGTAGGTAGCCATCTGAAACTTGGCATATATAAAGGTCATTAACATGTCTACATGCATGCACAATCTTATGTCAACTGATTGCATAACTTGCGAACTATAGGCCATCGAAATTTTTGTAAACAAAAGTTTGTGCGACTTTAGCTCCCAAACGGAATAAAAGCTAAAGCTGAAATAGCCTTCATTCTATTTCACTTATTTGTGTCTACACATGTATATGTTTTGCAGAGACTCAAAGCTCTTGAGAATGGAGAAAATGAGGTGTCAATTTTGCATTGGACCCTATGGGAAAATGCATTAAACGCCTACTGCTCCGACGTTCAGCGACCGATAACATCCATCTTTACACTGTAAACGGTAATTACATAGGTACATGCCTGGGGCAAATAACAGCGCAAATAATTGTCCATGTGCAGAGTAATAAAGGAGCAAACTTTTATATATGGGCCTGCAGTGGAAGTTATTCTTAAAAGGTGACTTTCACGAATCGTTCTGAAACTGTGCTAAATTACAGATAATTCCCATATATTTCTTGGGAGAAAATGCCCTGAAATTCTCCTTTCTTCGTTGTCGAGATATTCGAGGGCAAAGTCGTGCAGTTTTCGACTTCCAGGGGCTATAACTCGAAAACTAAAGAACGAGAATTTTTGGCACATATGGTCAATTGAATGTTTATCCCAACCCTCTCATTTGGCACTAGTTTCAGCCCGAATTGTGCAAGTCACCTAAGGTCACGAATCGTCCCGAACGTGTAGCCCAAATTGTGAAAATTTCAAACCGCTACTGCTTGCTTGTTTGAGTAGGTAGCCATCTGAAACTTGGCATATATAAAGGTCATTAACATGTCTACATGCATGCACAATCTTATGTCAACTGATTGCATAACTTGCGAACTATAGGCCATCGAAATTTTTGTAAACAAAAGTTTGTGCGACTTTAGCTCCCAAACGGAATAAAAGCTAAAGCTGAAATAGCCTTCATTCTATTTCACTTATTTGTGTCTACACATGTATATGTTTTGCAGAGACTCAAAGCTCTTGAGAATGGAGAAAATGAGGTGTCAATTTTGCATTGGACCCTATGGGAAAATGCATTAAACGCCTACTGCTCCGACGTTCAGCGACCGATAACATCCATCTTTACACTGTAAACGGTAATTACATAGGTACATGCCTGGGGCAAATAACAGCGCAAATAATTGTCCATGTGCAGAGTAATAAAGGAGCAAACTTTTATATATGGGCCTGCAGTGGAAGTTATTCTTAAAAGGTGACTTTCACGAATCGTTCTGAAACTGTGCTAAATTACAGATAATTCCCATATATTTCTTGGGAGAAAATGCCCTGAAATTCTCCTTTCTTCGTTGTCGAGATATTCGAGGGCAAAGTCGTGCAGTTTTCGACTTCCAGGGGCTATAACTCGAAAACTAAAGAACGAGAATTTTTGGCACATATGGTCAATTGAATGTTTATCCCAACCCTCTCATTTGGCACTAGTTTCAGCCCGAATTGTGCAAGTCACCTAAGGTCACGAATCGTCCCGAACGTGTAGCCCAAATTGTGAAAATTTCAAACCGCTACTGCTTGCTTGTTTGAGTAGGTAGCCATCTGAAACTTGGCATATATAAAGGTCATTAACATGTCTACATGCATGCACAATCTTATGTCAACTGATTGCATAACTTGCGAACTATAGGCCATCGAAATTTTTGTAAACAAAAGTTTGTGCGACTTTAGCTCCCAAACGGAATAAAAGCTAAAGCTGAAATAGCCTTCATTCTATTTCACTTATTTGTGTCTACACATGTATATGTTTTGCAGAGACTCAAAGCTCTTGAGAATGGAGAAAATGAGGTGTCAATTTTGCATTGGACCCTATGGGAAAATGCATTAAACGCCTACTGCTCCGACGTTCAGCGACCGATAACATCCATCTTTACACTGTAAACGGTAATTACATAGGTACATGCCTGGGGCAAATAACAGCGCAAATAATTGTCCATGTGCAGAGTAATAAAGGAGCAAACTTTTATATATGGGCCTGCAGTGGAAGTTATTCTTAAAAGGTGACTTTCACGAATCGTTCTGAAACTGTGCTAAATTACAGATAATTCCCATATATTTCTTGGGAGAAAATGCCCTGAAATTCTCCTTTCTTCGTTGTCGAGATATTCGAGGGCAAAGTCGTGCAGTTTTCGACTTCCAGGGGCTATAACTCGAAAACTAAAGAACGAGAATTTTTGGCACATATGGTCAATTGAATGTTTATCCCAACCCTCTCATTTGGCACTAGTTTCAGCCCGAATTGTGCAAGTCACCTAAGGTCACGAATCGTCCCGAACGTGTAGCCCAAATTGTGAAAATTTCAAACCGCTACTGCTTGCTTGTTTGAGTAGGTAGCCATCTGAAACTTGGCATATATAAAGGTCATTAACATGTCTACATGCATGCACAATCTTATGTCAACTGATTGCATAACTTGCGAACTATAGGCCATCGAAATTTTTGTAAACAAAAGTTTGTGCGACTTTAGCTCCCAAACGGAATAAAAGCTAAAGCTGAAATAGCCTTCATTCTATTTCACTTATTTGTGTCTACACATGTATATGTTTTGCAGAGACTCAAAGCTCTTGAGAATGGAGAAAATGAGGTGTCAATTTTGCATTGGACCCTATGGGAAAATGCATTAAACGCCTACTGCTCCGACGTTCAGCGACCGATAACATCCATCTTTACACTGTAAACGGTAATTACATAGGTACATGCCTGGGGCAAATAACAGCGCAAATAATTGTCCATGTGCAGAGTAATAAAGGAGCAAACTTTTATATATGGGCCTGCAGTGGAAGTTATTCTTAAAAGGTGACTTTCACGAATCGTTCTGAAACTGTGCTAAATTACAGATAATTCCCATATATTTCTTGGGAGAAAATGCCCTGAAATTCTCCTTTCTTCGTTGTCGAGATATTCGAGGGCAAAGTCGTGCAGTTTTCGACTTCCAGGGGCTATAACTCGAAAACTAAAGAACGAGAATTTTTGGCACATATGGTCAATTGAATGTTTATCCCAACCCTCTCATTTGGCACTAGTTTCAGCCCGAATTGTGCAAGTCACCTAAGGTCACGAATCGTCCCGAACGTGTAGCCCAAATTGTGAAAATTTCAAACCGCTACTGCTTGCTTGTTTGAGTAGGTAGCCATCTGAAACTTGGCATATATAAAGGTCATTAACATGTCTACATGCATGCACAATCTTATGTCAACTGATTGCATAACTTGCGAACTATAGGCCATCGAAATTTTTGTAAACAAAAGTTTGTGCGACTTTAGCTCCCAAACGGAATAAAAGCTAAAGCTGAAATAGCCTTCATTCTATTTCACTTATTTGTGTCTACACATGTATATGTTTTGCAGAGACTCAAAGCTCTTGAGAATGGAGAAAATGAGGTGTCAATTTTGCATTGGACCCTATGGGAAAATGCATTAAACGCCTACTGCTCCGACGTTCAGCGACCGATAACATTCATCTTTACACTGTAAACGGTAATTACATAGGTACATGCCTGGGGCAAATAACAGCGCAAATAATTGTCCATGTGCAGAGTAATAAAGGAGCAAACTTTTATATATGGGCCTGCAGTGGAAGTTATTCTTAAAAGGTGACTTTCACGAATCGTTCTGAAACTGTGCTAAATTACAGATAATTCCCATATATTTCTTGGGAGAAAATGCCCTGAAATTCTCCTTTCTTCGTTGTCGAGATATTCGAGGGCAAAGTCGTGCAGTTTTCGACTTCCAGGGGCTATAACTCGAAAACTAAAGAACGAGAATTTTTGGCACATATGGTCAATTGAATGTTTATCCCAACCCTCTCATTTGGCACTAGTTTCAGCCCGAATTGTGCAAGTCACCTAAGGTCACGAATCGTCCCGAACGTGTAGCCCAAATTGTGAAAATTTCAAACCGCTACTGCTTGCTTGTTTGAGTAGGTAGCCATCTGAAACTTGGCATATATAAAGGTCATTAACATGTCTACATGCATGCACAATCTTATGTCAACTGATTGCATAACTTGCGAACTATAGGCCATCGAAATTTTTGTAAACAAAAGTTTGTGCGACTTTAGCTCCCAAACGGAATAAAAACTAAAGCTGAAATAGCCTTCATTCTATTTCACTTATTTGTGTCTACACATGTATATGTTTTGCAGAGACTCAAAGCTCTTGAGAATGGAGAAAATGAGGTGTCAATTTTGCATTGGACCCTATGGGAAAATGCATTAAACGCCTACTGCTCCGACGTTCAGCGACCGATAACATCCATCTTTACACTGTAAACGGTAATTACATAGGTACATGCCTGGGGCAAATAACAGCGCAAATAATTGTCCATGTGCAGAGTAATAAAGGAGCAAACTTTTATATATGGGCCTGCAGTGGAAGTTATTCTTAAAAGGTGACTTTCACGAATCGTTCTGAAACTGTGCTAAATTACAGATAATTCCCATATATTTCTTGGGAGAAAATGCCCTGAAATTCTCCTTTCTTCGTTGTCGAGATATTCGAGGGCAAAGTCGTGCAGTTTTCGACTTCCAGGGGCTATAATTCGAAAACTAAAGAACGAGAATTTTTGGCACATATGGTCAATTGAATGTTTATCCCAACCCTCTCATTTGACACTAGTTTCAGCCCGAATTGTGCAAGTCACCTAAGGTCACGAATCGTCCCGAACGTGTAGCCCAAATTGTGAAAATTTCAAACCGCTACTGCTTGCTTGTTTGAGTAGGTAGCCATCTGAAACTTGGCATATATAAAGGTCATTAACATGTCTACATGCATGCACAATCTTATGTCAACTGATTGCATAACTTGCGAACTATAGGCCATCGAAATTTTTGTAAACAAAAGTTTGTGCGACTTTAGCTCCCAAACGGAATAAAAGCTAAAGCTGAAATAGCCTTCATTCTATTTCACTTATTTGTGTCTACACATGTATATGTTTTGCAGAGACTCAAAGCTCTTGAGAATGGAGAAAATGAGGTGTCAATTTTGCATTGGACCCTATGGGAAAATGCATTAAACGCCTACTGCTCCGACGTTCAGCGACCGATAACATCCATCTTTACACTGTAAACGGTAATTACATAGGTACATGCCTGGGGCAAATAACAGCGCAAATAATTGTCCATGTGCAGAGTAATAAAGGAGCAAACTTTTATATATGGGCCTGCAGTGGAAGTTATTCTTAAAAGGTGACTTTCACGAATCGTTCTGAAACTGTGCTAAATTACAGATAATTCCCATATATTTCTTGGGAGAAAATGCCCTGAAATTCTCCTTTCTTCGTTGTCGAGATATTCGAGGGCAAAGTCGTGCAGTTTTCGACTTCCAGGGGCTATAACTCGAAAACTAAAGAACGAGAATTTTTGGCACATATGGTCAATTGAATGTTTATCCCAACCCTCTCATTTGGCACTAGTTTCAGCCCGAATTGTGCAAGTCACCTAAGGTCACGAATCGTCCCGAACGTGTAGCCCAAATTGTGAAAATTTCAAACCGCTACTGCTTGCTTGTTTGAGTAGGTAGCCATCTGAAACTTGGCATATATAAAGGTCATTAACATGTCTACATGCATGCACAATCTTATGTCAACTGATTGCATAACTTGCGAACTATAGGCCATCGAAATTTTTGTAAACAAAAGTTTGTGCGACTTTTGCTCCCAAACGGAATAAAAGCTAAAGCTGAAATAGCCTTCATTCTATTTCACTTATTTGTGTCTACACATGTATATGTTTTGCAGAGACTCAAAGCTCTTGAGAATGGAGAAAATGAGGTGTCAATTTTGCATTGGACCCTATGGGAAAATGCATTAAACGCCTACTGCTCCGACGTTCAGCGACCGATAACATCCATCTTTACACTGTAAACGGTAATTACATAGGTACATGCCTGGGGCAAATAACAGCGCAAATAATTGTCCATGTGCAGAGTAATAAAGGAGCAAACTTTTATATATGGGCCTGCAGTGGAAGTTATTCTTAAAAGGTGACTTTCACGAATCGTTCTGAAACTGAGCTAAATTACAGATAATTCCCATATATTTCTTGGGATAAAATGCCCTGAAATTCTCCTTTCTTCGTTGTCGAGATATTCGAGGGCAAAGTCGTGCAGTTTTCGACTTCCAGGGGCTATAACTCGAAAACTAAAGAACGAGAATTTTTGGCACATATGGTCAATTGAATGTTTATCCCAACCCTCTCATTTGGCACTAGTTTCAGCCCGAATTGTGCAAGTCACCTAAGGTCACGAATCGTCCCGAACGTGTAGCCCAAATTGTAAAAATTTCAAACCGCTACTGCTTGCTTGTTTGAGTAGGTAGCCATCTGAAACTTGGCATATATAAAGGTCATTAACATGTCTACATGCATGCACAATCTTATGTCAACTGATTGCATAACTTGCGAACTATAGGCCATCGAAATTTTTGTAAACAAAAGTTTGTGCGACTTTAGCTCCCAAACGGAATAAAAGCTAAAGCTGAAATAGCCTTCATTCTATTTCACTTATTTGTGTCTACACATGTATATGTTTTGCAGAGACTCAAAGCTCTTGAGAATGGAGAAAATGAGGTGTCAATTTTGCATTGGACCCTATGGGAAAATGCATTAAACGCCTACTGCTCCGACGTTCAGCGACCGATAACATCCATCTTTACACTGTAAACGGTAATTACATAGGTACATGCCTGGGGCAAATAACAGCGCAAATAATTGTCCATGTGCAGAGTAATAAAGGAGCAAACTTTTATATATGGGCCTGCAGTGGAAGTTATTCTTAAAAGGTGACTTTTACGAATCGTTCTGAAACTGTGCTAAATTACAGATAATTCCCATATATTTCTTGGGAGAAAATGCCCTGAAATTCTCCTTTCTTCGTTGTCGAGATATTCGAGGGCAAAGTCGTGCAGTTTTCGACTTCCAGGGGCTATAACTCGAAAACTAAAGAACGAGAATTTTTGGCACATATGGTCAATTGAATGTTTATCCCAACCCTCTCATTTGGCACTAGTTTCAGCCCGAATTGTGCAAGTCACCTAAGGTCACGAATCGTCCCGAACGTGTAGCCCAAATTGTGAAAATTTCAAACCGCTACTGCTTGCTTGTTTGAGTAGGTAGCCATCTGAAACTTGGCATATATAAAGGTCATTAACATGTCTACATGCATGCACAATCTTATGTCAACTGATTGCATAACTTGCGAACTATAGGCCATCGAAATTTTTGTAAACAAAAGTTTGTGCGACTTTAGCTCCCAAACGGAATAAAAGCTAAAGCTGAAATAGCCTTCATTCTATTTCACTTATTTGTGTCTACACATGTATATGTTTTGCAGAGACTCAAAGCTCTTGAGAATGGAGAAAATGAGGTGTCAATTTTGCATTGGACCCTATGGGAAAATGCATTAAACGCCTACTGCTCCGACGTTCAGCGACCGATAACATCCATCTTTACACTGTAAACGGTAATTACATAGGTACATGCCTGGGGCAAATAACAGCGCAAATAATTGTCCATGTGCAGAGTAATAAAGGAGCAAACTTTTATATATGGGCCTGCAGTGGAAGTTATTCTTAAAAGGTGACTTTCACGAATCGTTCTGAAACTGTGCTAAATTACAGATAATTCCCATATATTTCTTGGGAGAAAATGCCCTGAAATTCTCCTTTCTTCGTTGTCGAGATATTCGAGGGCAAAGTCGTGCAGTTTTCGACTTCCAGGGGCTATAACTCGAAAACTAAAGAACGAGAATTTTTGGCACATATGGTCAATTGAATGTTTATCCCAACCCTCTCATTTGGCACTAGTTTCAGCCCGAATTGTGCAAGTCACCTAAGGTCACGAATCGTCCCGAACGTGTAGCCCAAATTGTGAAAATTTCAAACCGCTACTGCTTGCTTGTTTGAGTAGGTAGCCATCTGAAACTTGGCATATATAAAGGTCATTAACATGTCTACATGCATGCACAATCTTATGTCAACTGATTGCATAACTTGCGAACTATAGGCCATCGAAATTTTTGTAAACAAAAGTTTGTGCGACTTTAGCTCCCAAACGGAATAAAAGCTAAAGCTGAAATAGCCTTCATTCTATTTCACTTATTTGTGTCTACACATGTATATGTTTTGCAGAGACTCAAAGCTCTTGAGAATGGAGAAAATGAGGTGTCAATTTTGCATTGGACCCTATGGGAAAATGCATTAAACGCCTACTGCTCCGACGTTCAGCGACCGATAACATCCATCTTTACACTGTAAACGGTAATTACATAGGTACATGCCTGGGGCAAATAACAGCGCAAATAATTGTCCATGTGCAGAGTAATAAAGGAGCAAACTTTTATATATGGGCCTGCAGTGGAAGTTATTCTTTAAAGGTGACTTTCACGAATCGTTCTGAAACTGTGCTAAATTACAGATAATTCCCATATATTTCTTGGGAGAAAATGCCCTGAAATTCTCCTTTCTTCGTTGTCGAGATATTCGAGGGCAAAGTCGTGCAGTTTTCGACTTCCAGGGGCTATAACTCGAAAACTAAAGAACGAGAATTTTTGGCACATATGGTCAATTGAATGTTTATCCCAACCCTCTCATTTGGCACTAGTTTCAGCCCGAATTGTGCAAGTCACCTAAGGTCACGAATCGTCCCGAACGTGTAGCCCAAATTGTGAAAATTTCAAACCGCTACTGCTTGCTTGTTTGAGTAGGTAGCCATCTGAAACTTGGCATATATAAAGGTCATTAACATGTCTACATGCATGCACAATCTTATGTCAACTGATTGCATAACTTGCGAACTATAGGCCATCGAAATTTTTGTAAACAAAAGTTTGTGCGACTTTAGCTCCCAAACGGAATAAAAGCTAAAGCTGAAATAGCCTTCATTCTATTTCACTTATTTGTGTCTACACATGTATATGTTTTGCAGAGACTCAAAGCTCTTGAGAATGGAGAAAATGAGGTGTCAATTTTGCATTGGACCCTATGGGAAAATGCATTAAACGCCTACTGCTCCGACGTTCAGCGACCGATAACATCCATCTTTACACTGTAAACGGTAATTACATAGGTACATGCCTGGGGCAAATAACAGCGCAAATAATTGTCCATGTGCAGAGTAATAAAGGAGCAAACTTTTATATATGGGCCTGCAGTGGAAGTTATTCTTAAAAGGTGACTTTCACGAATCGTTCTGAAACTGTGCTAAATTACAGATAATTCCCATATATTTCTTGGGAGAAAATGCCCTGAAATTCTCCTTTCTTCGTTGTCGAGATATTCGAGGGCAAAGTCGTGCAGTTTTCGACTTCCAGGGGCTATAACTCGAAAACTAAAGAACGAGAATTTTTGGCACATATGGTCAATTGAATGTTTATCCCAACCCTCTCATTTGGCACTAGTTTCAGCCCGAATTGTGCAAGTCACCTAAGGTCACGAATCGTCCCGAACGTGTAGCCCAAATTGTGAAAATTTCAAACCGCTACTGCTTGCTTGTTTGAGTAGGTAGCCATCTGAAACTTGGCATATATAAAGGTCATTAACATGTCTACATGCATGCACAATCTTATGTCAACTGATTGCATAACTTGCGAACTATAGGCCATCGAAATTTTTGTAAACAAAAGTTTGTGCGACTTTTGCTCCCAAACGGAATAAAAGCTAAAGCTGAAATAGCCTTCATTCTATTTCACTTATTTGTGTCTACACATGTATATGTTTTGCAGAGACTCAAAGCTCTTGAGAATGGAGAAAATGAGGTGTCAATTTTGCATTGGACCCTATGGGAAAATGCATTAAACGCCTACTGCTCCGACGTTCAGCGACCGATAACATCCATCTTTACACTGTAAACGGTAATTACATAGGTACATGCCTGGGGCAAATAACAGCGCAAATAATTGTCCATGTGCAGAGTAATAAAGGAGCAAACTTTTATATATGGGCCTGCAGTGGAAGTTATTCTTAAAAGGTGACTTTCACGAATCGTTCTGAAACTGAGCTAAATTACAGATAATTCCCATATATTTCTTGGGATAAAATGCCCTGAAATTCTCCTTTCTTCGTTGTCGAGATATTCGAGGGCAAAGTCGTGCAGTTTTCGACTTCCAGGGGCTATAACTCGAAAACTAAAGAACGAGAATTTTTGGCACATATGGTCAATTGAATGTTTATCCCAACCCTCTCATTTGGCACTAGTTTCAGCCCGAATTGTGCAAGTCACCTAAGGTCACGAATCGTCCCGAACGTGTAGCCCAAATTGTAAAAATTTCAAACCGCTACTGCTTGCTTGTTTGAGTAGGTAGCCATCTGAAACTTGGCATATATAAAGGTCATTAACATGTCTACATGCATGCACAATCTTATGTCAACTGATTGCATAACTTGCGAACTATAGGCCATCGAAATTTTTGTAAACAAAAGTTTGTGCGACTTTAGCTCCCAAACGGAATAAAAGCTAAAGCTGAAATAGCCTTCATTCTATTTCACTTATTTGTGTCTACACATGTATATGTTTTGCAGAGACTCAAAGCTCTTGAGAATGGAGAAAATGAGGTGTCAATTTTGCATTGGACCCTATGGGAAAATGCATTAAACGCCTACTGCTCCGACGTTCAGCGACCGATAACATCCATCTTTACACTGTAAACGGTAATTACATAGGTACATGCCTGGGGCAAATAACAGCGCAAATAATTGTCCATGTGCAGAGTAATAAAGGAGCAAACTTTTATATATGGGCCTGCAGTGGAAGTTATTCTTAAAAGGTGACTTTCACGAATCGTTCTGAAACTGTGCTAAATTACAGATAATTCCCATATATTTCTTGGGAGAAAATGCCCTGAAATTCTCCTTTCTTCGTTGTCGAGATATTATTTGTGTCTACACATGTATATGTTTTGCAGAGACTCAAAGCTCTTGAGAATGGAGAAAATGAGGTGTCAATTTTGCATTGGACCCTATGGGAAAATGCATTAAACGCCTACTGCTCCGACGTTCAGCGACCGATAACATCCATCTTTACACTGTAAACGGTAATTACATAGGTACATGCCTGGGGCAAATAACAGCGCAAATAATTGTCCATGTGCAGAGTAATAAAGGAGCAAACTTTTATATATGGGCCTGCAGTGGAAGTTATTCTTAAAAGGTGACTTTCACGAATCGTTCTGAAACTGTGCTAAATTACAGATAATTCCCATATATTTCTTGGGAGAAAATGCCCTGAATTTCTCCTTTCTTCGTTGTCGAGATATTCGAGGGCAAAGTCGTGCAGTTTTCGACTTCCAGGGGCTATAACTCGAAAACTAAAGAACGAGAATTTTTGGCACATATGGTCAATTGAATGTTTATCCCAACCCTCTCATGTGGCACTAGTTTCAGCCCGAATTGTGCAAGTCACCTAAGGTCACGAATCGTCCCGAACGTGTAGCCCAAATTGTGAAAATTTCAAACCGCTACTGCTTGCTTGTTTGAGTAGGTAGCCATCTGAAACTTGGCATATATAAAGGTCATTAACATGTCTACATGCATGCACAATCTTATGTCAACTGATTGCATAACTTGCGAACTATAGGCCATCGAAATTTTTGTAAACAAAAGTTTGTGCGACTTTAGCTCCCAAACGGAATAAAAGCTAAAGCTGAAATAGCCTTCATTCTATTTCACTTATTTGTGTCTACACATGTATATGTTTTGCAGAGACTCAAAGCTCTTGAGAATGGAGAAAATGAGGTGTCAATTTTGCATTGGACCCTATGGGAAAATGCATTAAACGCCTACTGCTCCGACGTTCAGCGACCGATAACATCCATCTTTACACTGTAAACGGTAATTACATAGGTACATGCCTGGGGCAAATAACAGCGCAAATAATTGTCCATGTGCAGAGTAATAAAGGAGCAAACTTTTATATATGGGCCTGCAGTGGAAGTTATTCTTAAAAGGTGACTTTCACGAATCGTTCTGAAACTGTGCTAAATTACAGATAATTCCCATATATTTCTTGGGAGAAAATGCCCTGAAATTCTCCTTTCTTCGTTGTCGAGATATTCGAGGGCAAAGTCGTGCAGTTTTCGACTTCCAGGGGCTATAACTCGAAAACTAAAGAACGAGAATTTTTGGCACATATGGTCAATTGAATGTTTATCCCAACCCTCTCATGTGGCACTAGTTTCAGCCCGAATTGTGCAAGTCACCTAAGGTCACGAATCGTCCCGAACGTGTAGCCCAAATTGTGAAAATTTCAAACCGCTACTGCAGATGGGCCTGCAGATGCATTAAACGCCTACTGCTCCGACGTTCAGCGACCGATAACATCCATCTTTACACTGTAAACGGTAATTACATAGGTACATGCCTGGGGCAAATAACAGCGCAAATAATTGTCCATGTGCAGAGTAATAAAGGAGCAAACTTTTATATATGGGCCTGCAGTGGAAGTTATTCTTAAAAGGTGACTTTCACGAATCGTTCTGAAACTGTGCTAAATTACAGATAATTCCCATATATTTCTTGGGAGAAAATGCCCTGAAATTCTCCTTTCTTCGTTGTCGAGATATTATTTGTGTCTACACATGTATATGTTTTGCAGAGACTCAAAGCTCTTGAGAATGGAGAAAATGAGGTGTCAATTTTGCATTGGACCCTATGGGAAAATGCATTAAACGCCTACTGCTCCGACGTTCAGCGACCGATAACATCCATCTTTACACTGTAAACGGTAATTACATAGGTACATGCCTGGGGCAAATAACAGCGCAAATAATTGTCCATGTGCAGAGTAATAAAGGAGCAAACTTTTATATATGGGCCTGCAGTGGAAGTTATTCTTAAAAGGTGACTTTCACGAATCGTTCTGAAACTGTGCTAAATTACAGATAATTCCCATATATTTCTTGGGAGAAAATGCCCTGAATTTCTCCTTTCTTCGTTGTCGAGATATTCGAGGGCAAAGTCGTGCAGTTTTCGACTTCCAGGGGCTATAACTCGAAAACTAAAGAACGAGAATTTTTGGCACATATGGTCAATTGAATGTTTATCCCAACCCTCTCATGTGGCACTAGTTTCAGCCCGAATTGTGCAAGTCACCTAAGGTCACGAATCGTCCCGAACGTGTAGCCCAAATTGTGAAAATTTCAAACCGCTACTGCTTGCTTGTTTGAGTAGGTAGCCATCTGAAACTTGGCATATATAAAGGTCATTAACATGTCTACATGCATGCACAATCTTATGTCAACTGATTGCATAACTTGCGAACTATAGGCCATCGAAATTTTTGTAAACAAAAGTTTGTGCGACTTTAGCTCCCAAACGGAATAAAAGCTAAAGCTGAAATAGCCTTCATTCTATTTCACTTATTTGTGTCTACACATGTATATGTTTTGCAGAGACTCAAAGCTCTTGAGAATGGAGAAAATGAGGTGTCAATTTTGCATTGGACCCTATGGGAAAATGCATTAAACGCCTACTGCTCCGACGTTCAGCGACCGATAACATCCATCTTTACACTGTAAACGGTAATTACATAGGTACATGCCTGGGGCAAATAACAGCGCAAATAATTGTCCATGTGCAGAGTAATAAAGGAGCAAACTCTTATATATGGGCCTGCAGTGGAAGTTATTCTTAAAAGGTGACTTTCACGAATCGTTCTGAAACTGTGCTAAATTACAGATAATTCCCATATATTTCTTGGGAGAAAATGCCCTGAAATTCTCCTTTCTTCGTTGTCGAGATATTCGAGGGCAAAGTCGTGCAGTTTTCGACTTCCAGGGGCTATAACTCGAAAACTAAAGAACGAGAATTTTTGGCACATATGGTCAATTGAATGTTTATCCCAACCCTCTCATGTGGCACTAGTTTCAGCCCGAATTGTGCAAGTCACCTAAGGTCACGAATCGTCCCGAACGTGTAGCCCAAATTGTGAAAATTTCAAACCGCTACTGCTTGCTTGTTTGAGTAGGTAGCCATCTGAAACTTGGCATATATAAAGGTCATTAACATGTCTACATGCATGCACAATCTTATGTCAACTGATTGCATAACTTGCGAACTATAGGCCATCGAAATTTTTGTAAACAAAAGTTTGTGCGACTTTAGCTCCCAAACGGAATAAAAGCTAAAGCTGAAATAGCCTTCATTCTATTTCACTTATTTGTGTCTACACATGTATATGTTTTGCAGAGACTCAAAGCTCTTGAGAATGGAGAAAATGAGGTGTCAATTTTGCATTGGACCCTATGGGAAAATGCATTAAACGCCTACTGCTCCGACGTTCAGCGACCGATAACATCCATCTTTACACTGTAAACGGTAATTACATAGGTACATGCCTGGGGCAAATAACAGCGCAAATAATTGTCCATGTGCAGAGTAATAAAGGAGCAAACTCTTATATATGGGCCTGCAGTGGAAGTTATTCTTAAAAGGTGACTTTCACGAATCGTTCTGAAACTGTGCTAAATTACAGATAATTCCCATATATTTCTTGGGAGAAAATGCCCTGAAATTCTTCTTTCTTCGTTGTCGAGATATTCGAGGGCAAAGTCGTGCAGTTTTCGACTTCCAGGGGCTATAACTCGAAAACTAAAGAACGAGAATTTTTGGCACATATGGTCAATTGAATGTTTATCCCAACCCTCTCATGTGGCACTAGTTTCAGCCCGAATTGTGCAAGTCACCTAAGGTCACGAATCGTCCCGAACGTGTAGCCCAAATTGTGAAAATTTCAAACCGCTACTGCTTGCTTGTTTGAGTAGGTAGCCATCTGAAACTTGGCATATATAAAGGTCATTAACATGTCTACATGCATGCACAATCTTATGTCAACTGATTGCATAACTTGCGAACTATAGGCCATCGAAATTTTTGTAAACAAAAGTTTGTGCGACTTTAGCTCCCAAACGGAATAAAAGCTAAAGCTGAAATAGCCTTCATTCTATTTCACTTTTTTGTGTCTACACATGTATATGTTTTGCAGAGACTCAAAGCTCTTGAGAATGGAGAAAATGAGGTGTCAATTTTGCATTGGACCCTATGGGAAAATGCATTAAACGCCTACTGCTCCGACGTTCAGCGACCGATAACATCCATCTTTACACTGTAAACGGTAATTACATAGGTACATGCCTGGGGCAAATAACAGCGCAAATAATTGTCCATGTGCAGAGTAATAAAGGAGCAAACTTTTATATATGGGCCTGCAGTGGAAGTTATTCTTAAAAGGTGACTTTCACGAATCGTTCTGAAACTGTGCTAAATTACAGATAATTCCCATATATTTCTTGGGAGAAAATGCCCTGAAATTCTCCTTTCTTCGTTGTCGAGATATTCGAGGGCAAAGTCGTGCAGTTTTCGACTTCCAGGGGCTATAACTCGAAAACTAAAGAACGAGAATTTTTGGCACATATGGTCAATTGAATGTTTATCCCAACCCTCTCCATTTGGCACTAGTTTCAGCCCGAATTGTGCAAGTCACCTAAGGTCACGAATCGTCCCGAACGTGTAGCCCAAATTGTGAAAATTTCAAACCGCTACTGCTTGCTTGTTTGAGTAGGTAGCCATCTGAAACTTGGCATATATAAAGGTCATTAACATGTCTACATGCATGCACAATCTTATGTCAACTGATTGCATAACTTGCGAACTATAGGCCATCGAAATTTTTGTAAACAAAAGTTTGTGCGACTTTAGCTCCCAAACGGAATAAAAGCTAAAGCTGAAATAGCCTTCATTCTATTTCACTTTTTTGTGTCTACACATGTATATGTTTTGCAGAGACTCAAAGCTCTTGAGAATGGAGAAAATGAGGTGTCAATTTTGCATTGGACCCTATGGGAAAATGCATTAAACGCCTACTGCTCCGACGTTCAGCGACCGATAACATCCATCTTTACACTGTAAACGGTAATTACATAGGTACATGCCTGGGGCAAATAACAGCGCAAATAATTGTCCATGTGCAGAGTAATAAAGGAGCAAACTTTTATATATGGGCCTGCAGTGGAAGTTATTCTTAAAAGGTGACTTTCACGAATCGTTCTGAAACTGTGCTAAATTACAGATAATTCCCATATATTTCTTGGGAGAAAATGCCCTGAAATTCTCCTTTCTTCGTTGTCGAGATATTCGAGGGCAAAGTCGTGCAGTTTTCGACTTCCAGGGGCTATAACTCGAAAACTAAAGAACGAGAATTTTTGGCACATATGGTCAATTGAATGTTTATCCCAACCCTCTCATTTGGCACTAGTTTCAGCCCGAATTGTGCAAGTCACCTAAGGTCACGAATCGTCCCGAACGTGTAGCCCAAATTGTGAAAATTTCAAACCGCTACTGCTTGCTTGTTTGAGTAGGTAGCCATCTGAAACTTGGCATATATAAAGGCCATTAACATGTCTACATGCATGCACAATCTTATGTCAACTGATTGCATAACTTGCGAACTATAGGCCATCGAAATTTTTGTAAACAAAAGTTTGTGCGACTTTAGCTCCCAAACGGAATAAAAGCTAAAGCTGAAATAGCCTTCATTCTATTTCACTTATTTGTGTCTACACATGCATATGTTTTGCAGAGACTCAAAGCTCTTGAGAATGGAGAAAATGAGGTGTCAATTTTGCATTGGACCCTATGGGAAAATGCATTAAACGCCTACTGCTCCGACGTTCAGCGACCGATAACATCCATCTTTACACTGTAAACGGTAATTACATAGGTACATGCCTGGGGCAAATAACAGCGCAAATAATTGTCCATGTGCAGAGTAATAAAGGAGCAAACTTTTATATATGGGCCTGCAGTGGAAGTTATTCTTAAAAGGTGACTTTCACGAATCGTTCTGAAACTGTGCTAAATTACAGATAATTCCCATATATTTCTTGGGAGAAAATGCCCTGAAATTCTCCTTTCTTCGTTGTCGAGATATTCGAGGGCAAAGTCGTGCAGTTTTCGACTTCCAGGGGCTATAACTCGAAAACTAAAGAACGAGAATTTTTGGCACATATGGTCAATTGAATGTTTATCCCAACCCTCTCATTTGGCACTAGTTTCAGCCCGAATTGTGCAAGTCACCTAAGGTCACGAATCGTCCCGAACGTGTAGCCCAAATTGTGAAAATTTCAAACCGCTACTGCTTGCTTGTTTGAGTAGGTAGCCATCTGAAACTTGGCATATATAAAGGCCATTAACATGTCTACATGCATGCACAATCTTATGTCAACTGATTGCATAACTTGCGAACTATAGGCCATCGAAATTTTTGTAAACAAAAGTTTGTGCGACTTTAGCTCCCAAACGGAATAAAAGCTAAAGCTGAAATAGCCTTCATTCTATTTCACTTATTTGTGTCTACACATGTATATGTTTTGCAGAGACTCAAAGCTCTTGAGAATGGAGAAAATGAGGTGTCAATTTTGCATTGGACCCTATGGGAAAATGCATTAAACGCCTACTGCTCCGACGTTCAGCGACCGATAACATCCATCTTTACACTGTAAACGGTAATTACATAGGTACATGCCTGGGGCAAATAACAGCGCAAATAATTGTCCATGTGCAGAGTAATAAAGGAGCAAACTTTTATATATGGGCCTGCAGTGGAAGTTATTCTTAAAAGGTGACTTTCACGAATCGTTCTGAAACTGTGCTAAATTACAGATAATTCCCATATATTTCTTGGGAGAAAATGCCCTGAAATTCTCCTTTCTTCGTTGTCGAGATATTCGAGGGCAAAGTCGTGCAGTTTTCGACTTCCAGGGGCTATAACTCGAAAACTAAAGAACGAGAATTTTTGGCACATATGGTCAATTGAATGTTTATCCCAACCCTCTCATTTGGCACTAGTTTCAGCCCGAATTGTGCAAGTCACCTAAGGTCACGAATCGTCCCGAACGTGTAGCCCAAATTGTGAAAATTTCAAACCGCTACTGCTTGCTTGTTTGAGTAGGTAGCCATCTGAAACTTGGCATATATAAAGGTCATTAACATGTCTACATGCATGCACAATCTTATGTCAACTGATTGCATAACTTGCGAACTATAGGCCATCGAAATTTTTGTAAACAAAAGTTTGTGCGACTTTAGCTCCCAAACGGAATAAAAGCTAAAGCTGAAATAGCCTTCATTCTATTTCACTTTTTTGTGTCTACACATGTATATGTTTTGCAGAGACTCAAAGCTCTTGAGAATGGAGAAAATGAGGTGTCAATTTTGCATTGGACCCTATGGGAAAATGCATTAAACGCCTACTGCTCCGACGTTCAGCGACCGATAACATCCATCTTTACACTGTAAACGGTAATTACATAGGTACATGCCTGGGGCAAATAACAGCGCAAATAATTGTCCATGTGCAGAGTAATAAAGGAGCAAACTTTTATATATGGGCCTGCAGTGGAAGTTATTCTTAAAAGGTGACTTTCACGAATCGTTCTGAAACTGTGCTAAATTACAGATAATTCCCATATATTTCTTGGGAGAAAATGCCCTGAAATTCTCCTTTCTTCGTTGTCGAGATATTCGAGGGCAAAGTCGTGCAGTTTTCGACTTCCAGGGGCTATAACTCGAAAACTAAAGAACGAGAATTTTTGGCACATATGGTCAATTGAATGTTTATCCCAACCCTCTCATTTGGCACTAGTTTCAGCCCGAATTGTGCAAGTCACCTAAGGTCACGAATCGTCCCGAACGTGTAGCCCAAATTGTGAAAATTTCAAACCGCTACTGCTTGCTTGTTTGAGTAGGTAGCCATCTGAAACTTGGCATATATAAAGGTCATTAACATGTCTACATGCATGCACAATCTTATGTCAACTGATTGCATAACTTGCGAACTATAGGCCATCGAAATTTTTGTAAACAAAAGTTTGTGCGACTTTAGCTCCCAAACGGAATAAAAGCTAAAGCTGAAATAGCCTTCATTCTATTTCACTTATTTGTGTCTACACATGTATATGTTTTGCAGAGACTCAAAGCTCTTGAGAATGGAGAAAATGAGGTGTCAATTTTGCATTGGACCCTATGGGAAAATGCATTAAACGCCTACTGCTCCGACGTTCAGCGACCGATAACATCCATCTTTACACTGTAAACGGTAATTACATAGGTACATGCCTGGGGCAAATAACAGCGCAAATAATTGTCCATGTGCAGAGTAATAAAGGAGCAAACTTTTATATATGGGCCTGCAGTGGAAGTTATTCTTAAAAGGTGACTTTCACGAATCGTTCTGAAACTGTGCTAAATTACAGATAATTCCCATATATTTCTTGGGAGAAAATGCCCTGAAATTCTCCTTTCTTCGTTGTCGAGATATTCGAGGGCAAAGTCGTGCAGTTTTCGACTTCCAGGGGCTATAACTCGAAAACTAAAGAACGAGAATTTTTGGCACATATGGTCAATTGAATGTTTATCCCAACCCTCTCATTTGGCACTAGTTTCAGCCCGAATTGTGCAAGTCACCTAAGGTCACGAATCGTCCCGAACGTGTAGCCCAAATTGTGAAAATTTCAAACCGCTACTGCTTGCTTGTTTGAGTAGGTAGCCATCTGAAACTTGGCATATATAAAGGTCATTAACATGTCTACATGCATGCACAATCTTATGTCAACTGATTGCATAACTTGCGAACTATAGGCCATCGAAATTTTTGTAAACAAAAGTTTGTGCGACTTTAGCTCCCAAACGGAATAAAAGCTAAAGCTGAAATAGCCTTCATTCTATTTCACTTATTTGTGTCTACACATGTATATGTTTTGCAGAGACTCAAAGCTCTTGAGAATGGAGAAAATGAGGTGTCAATTTTGCATTGGACCCTATGGGAAAATGCATTAAACGCCTACTGCTCCGACGTTCAGCGACCGATAACATCCATCTTTACACTGTAAACGGTAATTACATAGGTACATGCCTGGGGCAAATAACAGCGCAAATAATTGTCCATGTGCAGAGTAATAAAGGAGCAAACTTTTATATATGGGCCTGCAGTGGAAGTTATTCTTAAAAGGTGACTTTCACGAATCGTTCTGAAACTGTGCTAAATTACAGATAATTCCCATATATTTCTTGGGAGAAAATGCCCTGAAATTCTCCTTTCTTCGTTGTCGAGATATTCGAGGGCAAAGTCGTGCAGTTTTCGACTTCCAGGGGCTATAACTCGAAAACTAAAGAACGAGAATTTTTGGCACATATGGTCAATTGAATGTTTATCCCAACCCTCTCATTTGGCACTAGTTTCAGCCCGAATTGTGCAAGTCACCTAAGGTCACGAATCGTCCCGAACGTGTAGCCCAAATTGTGAAAATTTCAAACCGCTACTGCTTGCTTGTTTGAGTAGGTAGCCATCTGAAACTTGGCATATATAAAGGTCATTAACATGTCTACATGCATGCACAATCTTATGTCAACTGATTGCATAACTTGCGAACTATAGGCCATCGAAATTTTTGTAAACAAAAGTTTGTGCGACTTTAGCTCCCAAACGGAATAAAAGCTAAAGCTGAAATAGCCTTCATTCTATTTCACTTATTTGTGTCTACACATGTATATGTTTTGCAGAGACTCAAAGCTCTTGAGAATGGAGAAAATGAGGTGTCAATTTTGCATTGGACCCTATGGGAAAATGCATTAAACGCCTACTGCTCCGACGTTCAGCGACCGATAACATCCATCTTTACACTGTAAACGGTAATTACATAGGTACATGCCTGGGGCAAATAACAGCGCAAATAATTGTCCATGTGCAGAGTAATAAAGGAGCAAACTTTTATATATGGGCCTGCAGTGGAAGTTATTCTTAAAAGGTGACTTTCACGAATCGTTCTGAAACTGTGCTAAATTACAGATAATTCCCATATATTTCTTGGGAGAAAATGCCCTGAAATTCTCCTTTCTTCGTTGTCGAGATATTCGAGGGCAAAGTCGTGCAGTTTTCGACTTCCAGGGGCTATAACTCGAAAACTAAAGAACGAGAATTTTTGGCACATATGGTCAATTGAATGTTTATCCCAACCCTCTCATTTGGCACTAGTTTCAGCCCGAATTGTGCAAGTCACCTAAGGTCACGAATCGTCCCGAACGTGTAGCCCAAATTGTGAAAATTTCAAACCGCTACTGCTTGCTTGTTTGAGTAGGTAGCCATCTGAAACTTGGCATATATAAAGGTCATTAACATGTCTACATGCATGCACAATCTTATGTCAACTGATTGCATAACTTGCGAACTATAGGCCATCGAAATTTTTGTAAACAAAAGTTTGTGCGACTTTAGCTCCCAAACGGAATAAAAGCTAAAGCTGAAATAGCCTTCATTCTATTTCACTTATTTGTGTCTACACATGTATATGTTTTGCAGAGACTCAAAGCTCTTGAGAATGGAGAAAATGAGGTGTCAATTTTGCATTGGACCCTATGGGAAAATGCATTAAACGCCTACTGCTCCGACGTTCAGCGACCGATAACATCCATCTTTACACTGTAAACGGTAATTACATAGGTACATGCCTGGGGCAAATAACAGCGCAAATAATTGTCCATGTGCAGAGTAATAAAGGAGCAAACTTTTATATATGGGCCTGCAGTGGAAGTTATTCTTAAAAGGTGACTTTCACGAATTGTTCTGAAACTGTGCTAAATTACAGATAATTCCCATATATTTCTTGGGAGAAAATGCCCTGAAATTCTCCTTTCTTCGTTGTCGAGATATTCGAGGGCAAAGTCGTGCAGTTTTCGACTTCCAGGGGCTATAACTCGAAAACTAAAGAACGAGAATTTTTGGCACATATGGTCAATTGAATGTTTATCCCAACCCTCTCATTTGGCACTAGTTTCAGCCCGAATTGTGCAAGTCACCTAAGGTCACGAATCGTCCCGAACGTGTAGCCCAAATTGTGAAAATTTCAAACCGCTACTGCTTGCTTGTTTGAGTAGGTAGCCATCTGAAACTTGGCATATATAAAGGTCATTAACATGTCTACATGCATGCACAATCTTATGTCAACTGATTGCATAACTTGCGAACTATAGGCCATCGAAATTTTTGTAAACAAAAGTTTGTGCGACTTTAGCTCCCAAACGGAATAAAAGCTAAAGCTGAAATAGCCTTCATTCTATTTCACTTATTTGTGTCTACACATGTATATGTTTTGCAGAGACTCAAAGCTCTTGAGAATGGAGAAAATGAGGTGTCAATTTTGCATTGGACCCTATGGGAAAATGCATTAAACGCCTACTGCTCCGACGTTCAGCGACCGATAACATCCATCTTTACACTGTAAACGGTAATTACATAGGTACATGCCTGGGGCAAATAACAGCGCAAATAATTGTCCATGTGCAGAGTAATAAAGGAGCAAACTTTTATATATGGGCCTGCAGTGGAAGTTATTCTTAAAAGGTGACTTTCACGAATCGTTCTGAAACTGTGCTAAATTACAGATAATTCCCATATATTTCTTGGGAGAAAATGCCCTGAAATTCTCCTTTCTTCGTTGTCGAGATATTCGAGGGCAAAGTCGTGCAGTTTTCGACTTCCAGGGGCTATAACTCGAAAACTAAAGAACGAGAATTTTTGGCACATATGGTCAATTGAATGTTTATCCCAACCCTCTCATTTGGCACTAGTTTCAGCCCGAATTGTGCAAGTCACCTAAGGTCACGAATCGTCCCGAACGTGTAGCCCAAATTGTGAAAATTTCAAACCGCTACTGCTTGCTTGTTTGAGTAGGTAGCCATCTGAAACTTGGCATATATAAAGGTCATTAACATGTCTACATGCATGCACAATCTTATGTCAACTGATTGCATAACTTGCGAACTATAGGCCATCGAAATTTTTGTAAACAAAAGTTTGTGCGACTTTAGCTCCCAAACGGAATAAAAGCTAAAGCTGAAATAGCCTTCATTCTATTTCACTTATTTGTGTCTACACATGTATATGTTTTGCAGAGACTCAAAGCTCTTGAGAATGGAGAAAATGAGGTGTCAATTTTGCATTGGACCCTATGGGAAAATGCATTAAACGCCTACTGCTCCGACGTTCAGCGACCGATAACATCCATCTTTACACTGTAAACGGTAATTACATAGGTACATGCCTGGGGCAAATAACAGCGCAAATAATTGTCCATGTGCAGAGTAATAAAGGAGCAAACTTTTATATATGGGCCTGCAGTGGAAGTTATTCTTAAAAGGTGACTTTCACGAATCGTTCTGAAACTGTGCTAAATTACAGATAATTCCCATATATTTCTTGGAAGAAAATGCCCTGAAATTCTCCTTTCTTCGTTGTCGAGATATTCGAGGGCAAAGTCGTGCAGTTTTCGACTTCCAGGGGCTATAACTCGAAAACTAAAGAACGAGAATTTTTGGCACATATGGTCAATTGAATGTTTATCCCAACCCTCTCATTTGGCACTAGTTTCAGCCCGAATTGTGCAAGTCACCTAAGGTCACGAATCGTCCCGAACGTGTAGCCCAAATTGTGAAAATTTCAAACCGCTACTGCTTGCTTGTTTGAGTAGGTAGCCATCTGAAACTTGGCATAAATAAAGGTCATTAACATGTCTACATGCATGCACAATCTTATGTCAACTGATTGCATAACTTGCGAACTATAGGCCATCGAAATTTTTGTAAACAAAAGTTTGTGCGACTTTAGCTCCCAAACGGAATAAAAGCTAAAGCTGAAATAGCCTTCATTCTATTTCACTTATTTGTGTCTACACATGTATATGTTTTGCAGAGACTCAAAGCTCTTGAGAATGGAGAAAATGAGGTGTCAATTTTGCATTGGACCCTATGGGAAAATGCATTAAACGCCTACTGCTCCGACGTTCAGCGACCGATAACATCCATCTTTACACTGTAAACGGTAATTACATAGGTACATGCCTGGGGCAAATAACAGCGCAAATAATTGTCCATGTGCAGAGTAATAAAGGAGCAAACTTTTATATATGGGCCTGCAGTGGAAGTTATTCTTAAAAGGTGACTTTCACGAATCGTTCTGAAACTGTGCTAAATTACAGATAATTCCCATATATTTCTTGGGAGAAAATGCCCTGAAATTTTCCTTTCTTCGTTGTCGAGATATTCGAGGGCAAAGTCGTGCAGTTTTCGACTTCCAGGGGCTATAACTCGAAAACTAAAGAACGAGAATTTTTGGCACATATGGTCAATTGAATGTTTATCCCAACCCTCTCATTTGGCACTAGTTTCAGCCCGAATTGTGCAAGTCACCTAAGGTCACGAATCGTCCCGAACGTGTAGCCCAAATTGTGAAAATTTCAAACCGCTACTGCTTGCTTGTTTGAGTAGGTAGCCATCTGAAACTTGGCATATATAAAGGTCATTAACATGTCTACATGCATGCACAATCTTATGTCAACTGATTGCATAACTTGCGAACTATAGGCCATCGAAATTTTTGTAAACAAAAGTTTGTGCGACTTTAGCTCCCAAACGGAATAAAAGCTAAAGCTGAAATAGCCTTCATTCTATTTCACTTATTTGTGTCTACACATGTATATGTTTTGCAGAGACTCAAAGCTCTTGAGAATGGAGAAAATGAGGTGTCAATTTTGCATTGGACCCTATGGGAAAATGCATTAAACGCCTACTGCTCCGACGTTCAGCGACCGATAACATCCATCTTTACACTGTAAACGGTAATTACATAGGTACATGCCTGGGGCAAATAACAGCGCAAATAATTGTCCATGTGCAGAGTAATAAAGGAGCAAACTTTTATATATGGGCCTGCAGTGGAAGTTATTCTTAAAAGGTGACTTTCACGAATCGTTCTGAAACTGTGCTAAATTACAGATAATTCCCATATATTTCTTGGAAGAAAATGCCCTGAAATTCTCCTTTCTTCGTTGTCGAGATATTCGAGGGCAAAGTCGTGCAGTTTTCGACTTCCAGGGGCTATAACTCGAAAACTAAAGAACGAGAATTTTTGGCACATATGGTCAATTGAATGTTTATCCCAACCCTCTCATTTGGCACTAGTTTCAGCCCGAATTGTGCAAGTCACCTAAGGTCACGAATCGTCCCGAACGTGTAGCCCAAATTGTGAAAATTTCAAACCGCTACTGCTTGCTTGTTTGAGTAGGTAGCCATCTGAAACTTGGCATAAATAAAGGTCATTAACATGTCTACATGCATGCACAATCTTATGTCAACTGATTGCATAACTTGCGAACTATAGGCCATCGAAATTTTTGTAAACAAAAGTTTGTGCGACTTTAGCTCCCAAACGGAATAAAAGCTAAAGCTGAAATAGCCTTCATTCTATTTCACTTATTTGTGTCTACACATGTATATGTTTTGCAGAGACTCAAAGCTCTTGAGAATGGAGAAAATGAGGTGTCAATTTTGCATTGGACCCTATGGGAAAATGCATTAAACGCCTACTGCTCCGACGTTCAGCGACCGATAACATCCATCTTTACACTGTAAACGGTAATTACATAGGTACATGCCTGGGGCAAATAACAGCGCAAATAATTGTCCATGTGCAGAGTAATAAAGGAGCAAACTTTTATATATGGGCCTGCAGTGGAAGTTATTCTTAAAAGGTGACTTTCACGAATCGTTCTGAAACTGTGCTAAATTACAGATAATTCCCATATATTTCTTGGGAGAAAATGCCCTGAAATTTTCCTTTCTTCGTTGTCGAGATATTCGAGGGCAAAGTCGTGCAGTTTTCGACTTCCAGGGGCTATAACTCGAAAACTAAAGAACGAGAATTTTTGGCACATATGGTCAATTGAATGTTTATCCCAACCCTCTCATTTGGCACTAGTTTCAGCCCGAATTGTGCAAGTCACCTAAGGTCACGAATCGTCCCGAACGTGTAGCCCAAATTGTGAAAATTTCAAACCGCTACTGCTTGCTTGTTTGAGTAGGTAGCCATCTGAAACTTGGCATATATAAAGGTCATTAACATGTCTACATGCATGCACAATCTTATGTCAACTGATTGCATAACTTGCGAACTATAGGCCATCGAAATTTTTGTAAACAAAAGTTTGTGCGACTTTAGCTCCCAAACGGAATAAAAGCTAAAGCTGAAATAGCCTTCATTCTATTTCACTTATTTGTGTCTACACATGTATATGTTTTGCAGAGACTCAAAGCTCTTGAGAATGGAGAAAATGAGGTGTCAATTTTGCATTGGACCCTATGGGAAAATGCATTAAACGCCTACTGCTCCGACGTTCAGCGACCGATAACATCCATCTTTACACTGTAAACGGTAATTACATAGGTACATGCCTGGGGCAAATAACAGCGCAAATAATTGTCCATGTGCAGAGTAATAAAGGAGCAAACTTTTATATATGGGCCTGCAGTGGAAGTTATTCTTAAAAGGTGACTTTCACGAATCGTTCTGAAACTGTGCTAAATTACAGATAATTCCCATATATTTCTTGGGAGAAAATGCCCTGAAATTCTCCTTTCTTCGTTGTCGAGATATTCGAGGGCAAAGTCGTGCAGTTTTCGACTTCCAGGGGCTATAACTCGAAAACTAAAGAACGAGAATTTTTGGCACATATGGTCAATTGAATGTTTATCCCAACCCTCTCATTTGGCACTAGTTTCAGCCCGAATTGTGCAAGTCACCTAAGGTCACGAATCGTCCCGAACGTGTAGCCCAAATTGTGAAAATTTCAAACCGCTACTGCTTGCTTGTTTGAGTAGGTAGCCATCTGAAACTTGGCATATATAAAGGTCATTAACATGTCTACATGCATGCACAATCTTATGTCAACTGATTGCATAACTTGCGAACTATAGGCCATCGAAATTTTTGTAAACAAAAGTTTGTGCGACTTTAGCTCCCAAACGGAATAAAAGCTAAAGCTGAAATAGCCTTCATTCTATTTCACTTATTTGTGTCTACACATGTATATGTTTTGCAGAGACTCAAAGCTCTTGAGAATGGAGAAAATGAGGTGTCAATTTTGCATTGGACCCTATGGGAAAATGCATTAAACGCCTACTGCTCCGACGTTCAGCGACCGATAACATCCATCTTTACACTGTAAACGGTAATTACATAGGTACATGCCTGGGGCAAATAACAGCGCAAATAATTGTCCATGTGCAGAGTAATAAAGGAGCAAACTTTTATATATGGGCCTGCAGTGGAAGTTATTCTTAAAAGGTGACTTTCACGAATCGTTCTGAAACTGTGCTAAATTACAGATAATTCCCATATATTTCTTGGGAGAAAATGCCCTGAAATTCTCCTTTCTTCGTTGTCGAGATATTCGAGGGCAAAGTCGTGCAGTTTTCGACTTCCAGGGGCTATAACTCGAAAACTAAAGAACGAGAATTTTTGGCACATATGGTCAATTGAATGTTTATCCCAACCCTCTCATTTGGCACTAGTTTCAGCCCGAATTGTGCAAGTCACCTAAGGTCACGAATCGTCCCGAACGTGTAGCCCAAATTGTGAAAATTTCAAACCGCTACTGCTTGCTTGTTTGAGTAGGTAGCCATCTGAAACTTGGCATATATAAAGGTCATTAACATGTCTACATGCATGCACAATCTTATGTCAACTGATTGCATAACTTGCGAACTATAGGCCATCGAAATTTTTGTAAACAAAAGTTTGTGCGACTTTAGCTCCCAAACGGAATAAAAGCTAAAGCTGAAATAGCCTTCATTCTATTTCACTTATTTGTGTCTACACATGTATATGTTTTGCAGAGACTCAAAGCTCTTGAGAATGGAGAAAATGAGGTGTCAATTTTGCATTGGACCCTATGGGAAAATGCATTAAACGCCTACTGCTCCGACGTTCAGCGACCGATAACATCCATCTTTACACTGTAAACGGTAATTACATAGGTACATGCCTCGGGCAAATAACAGCGCAAATAATTGTCCATGTGCAGAGTAATAAAGGAGCAAACTTTTATATATGGGCCTGCAGTGGAAGTTATTCTTAAAAGGTGACTTTCACGAATCGTTCTGAAACTGTGCTAAATTACAGATAATTCCCATATATTTCTTGGGAGAAAATGCCCTGAAATTCTCCTTTCTTCGTTGTCGAGATATTCGAGGGCAAAGTCGTGCAGTTTTCGACTTCCAGGGGCTATAACTCGAAAACTAAAGAACGAGAATTTTTGGCACATATGGTCAATTGAATGTTTATCCCAACCCTCTCATTTGGCACTAGTTTCAGCCCGAATTGTGCAAGTCACCTAAGGTCACGAATCGTCCCGAACGTGTAGCCCAAATTGTGAAAATTTCAAACCGCTACTGCTTGCTTGTTTGAGTAGGTAGCCATCTGAAACTTGGCATATATAAAGGTCATTAACATGTCTACATGCATGCACAATCTTATGTCAACTGATTGCATAACTTGCGAACTATAGGCCATCGAAATTTTTGTAAACAAAAGTTTGTGCGACTTTAGCTCCCAAACGGAATAAAAGCTAAAGCTGAAATAGCCTTCATTCTATTTCACTTATTTGTGTCTACACATGTATATGTTTTGCAGAGACTCAAAGCTCTTGAGAATGGAGAAAATGAGGTGTCAATTTTGCATTGGACCCTATGGGAAAATGCATTAAACGCCTACTGCTCCGACGTTCAGCGACCGATAACATCCATCTTTACACTGTAAACGGTAATTACATAGGTACATGCCTGGGGCAAATAACAGCGCAAATAATTGTCCATGTGCAGAGTAATAAAGGAGCAAACTTTTATATATGGGCCTGCAGTGGAAGTTATTCTTAAAAGGTGACTTTCACGAATCGTTCTGAAACTGTGCTAAATTACAGATAATTCCCATATATTTCTTGGGAGAAAATGCCCTGAAATTCTCCTTTCTTCGTTGTCGAGATATTCGAGGGCAAAGTCGTGCAGTTTTCGACTTCCAGGGGCTATAACTCGAAAACTAAAGAACGAGAATTTTTGGCACATATGGTCAATTGAATGTTTATCCCAACCCTCTCATTTGGCACTAGTTTCAGCCCGAATTGTGCAAGTCACCTAAGGTCACGAATCGTCCCGAACGTGTAGCCCAAATTGTGAAAATTTCAAACCGCTACTGCTTGCTTGTTTGAGTAGGTAGCCATCTGAAACTTGGCATATATAAAGGTCATTAACATGTCTACATGCATGCACAATCTTATGTCAACTGATTGCATAACTTGCGAACTATAGGCCATCGAAATTTTTGTAAACAAAAGTTTGTGCGACTTTAGCTCCCAAACGGAATAAAAGCTAAAGCTGAAATAGCCTTCATTCTATTTCACTTATTTGTGTCTACACATGTATATGTTTTGCAGAGACTCAAAGCTCTTGAGAATGGAGAAAATGAGGTGTCAATTTTGCATTGGACCCTATGGGAAAATGCATTAAACGCCTACTGCTCCGACGTTCAGCGACCGATAACATCCATCTTTACACTGTAAACGGTAATTACATAGGTACATGCCTGGGGCAAATAACAGCGTAAATAATTGTCCATGTGCAGAGTAATAAAGGAGCAAACTTTTATATATGGGCCTGCAGTGGAAGTTATTCTTAAAAGGTGACTTTCACGAATCGTTCTGAAACTGTGCTAAATTACAGATAATTCCCATATATTTCTTGGGAGAAAATGCCCTGAAATTCTCCTTTCTTCGTTGTCGAGATATTCGAGGGCAAAGTCGTGCAGTTTTCGACTTCCAGGGGCTATAACTCGAAAACTAAAGAACGAGAATTTTTGGCACATATGGTCAATTGAATGTTTATCCCAACCCTCTCATTTGGCACTAGTTTCAGCCCGAATTGTGCAAGTCACCTAAGGTCACGAATCGTCCCGAACGTGTAGCCCAAATTGTGAAAATTTCAAACCGCTACTGCTTGCTTGTTTGAGTAGGTAGCCATCTGAAACTTGGCATATATAAAGGTCATTAACATGTCTACATGCATGCACAATCTTATGTCAACTGATTGCATAACTTGCGAACTATAGGCCATCGAAATTTTTGTAAACAAAAGTTTGTGCGACTTTAGCTCCCAAACGGAATAAAAGCTAAAGCTGAAATAGCCTTCATTCTATTTCACTTATTTGTGTCTACACATGTATATGTTTTGCAGAGACTCAAAGCTCTTGAGAATGGAGAAAATGAGGTGTCAATTTTGCATTGGACCCTATGGGAAAATGCATTAAACGCCTACTGCTCCGACGTTCAGCGACCGATAACATCCATCTTTACACTGTAAACGGTAATTACATAGGTACATGCCTGGGGCAAATAACAGCGCAAATAATTGTCCATGTGCAGAGTAATAAAGGAGCAAACTTTTATATATGGGCCTGCAGTGGAAGTTATTCTTAAAAGGTGACTTTCACGAATCGTTCTGAAACTGTGCTAAATTACAGATAATTCCCATATATTTCTTGGGAGAAAATGCCCTGAAATTCTCCTTTCTTCGTTGTCGAGATATTCGAGGGCAAAGTCGTGCAGTTTTCGACTTCCAGGGGCTATAACTCGAAAACTAAAGAACGAGAATTTTTGGCACATATGGTCAATTGAATGTTTATCCCAACCCTCTCATTTGGCACTAGTTTCAGCCCGAATTGTGCAAGTCACCTAAGGTCACGAATCGTCCCGAACGTGTAGCCCAAATTGTGAAAATTTCAAACCGCTACTGCTTGCTTGTTTGAGTAGGTAGCCATCTGAAACTTGGCATATATAAAGGTCATTAACATGTCTACATGCATGCACAATCTTATGTCAACTGATTGCATAACTTGCGAACTATAGGCCATCGAAATTTTTGTAAACAAAAGTTTGTGCGACTTTAGCTCCCAAACGGAATAAAAGCTAAAGCTGAAATAGCCTTCATTCTATTTCACTTATTTGTGTCTACACATGTATATGTTTTGCAGAGACTCAAAGCTCTTGAGAATGGAGAAAATGAGGTGTCAATTTTGCATTGGACCCTATGGGAAAATGCATTAAACGCCTACTGCTCCGACGTTCAGCGACCGATAACATCCATCTTTACACTGTAAACGGTAATTACATAGGTACATGCCTGGGGCAAATAACAGCGCAAATAATTGTCCATGTGCAGAGTAATAAAGGAGCAAACTTTTATATATGGGCCTGCAGTGGACGTTATTCTTAAAAGGTGACTTTCACGAATCGTTCTGAAACTGTGCTAAATTACAGATAATTCCCATATATTTCTTGGGAGAAAATGCCCTGAAATTCTCCTTTCTTCGTTGTCGAGATATTCGAGGGCAAAGTCGTGCAGTTTTCGACTTCCAGGGGCTATAACTCGAAAACTAAAGAACGAGAATTTTTGGCACATATGGTCAATTGAATGTTTATCCCAACCCTCTCATTTGGCACTAGTTTCAGCCCGAATTGTGCAAGTCACCTAAGGTCACGAATCGTCCCGAACGTGTAGCCCAAATTGTGAAAATTCAAACCGCTACTGCTTGCTTGTTTGAGTAGGTAGCCATCTGAAACTTGGCATATATAAAGGTCATTAACATGTCTACATGCATGCACAATCTTATGTCAACTGATTGCATAACTTGCGAACTATAGGCCATCGAAATTTTTGTAAACAAAAGTTTGTGCGACTTTAGCTCCCAAACGGAATAAAAGCTAAAGCTGAAATAGCCTTCATTCTATTTCACTTATTTGTGTCTACACATGTATATGTTTTGCAGAGACTCAAAGCTCTTGAGAATGGAGAAAATGAGGTGTCAATTTTGCATTGGACCCTATGGGAAAATGCATTAAACGCCTACTGCTCCGACGTTCAGTGACCGATAACATCCATCTTTACACTGTAAACGGTAATTACATAGGTACATGCCTGGGGCAAATAACAGCGCAAATAATTGTCCATGTGCAGAGTAATAAAGGAGCAAACTTTTATATATGGGCCTGCAGTGGAAGTTATTCTTAAAAGGTGACTTTCACGAATCGTTCTGAAACTGTGCTAAATTACAGATAATTCCCATATATTTCTTGGGAGAAAATGCCCTGAAATTCTCCTTTCTTCGTTGTCGAGATATTCGAGGGCAAAGTCGTGCAGTTTTCGACTTCCAGGGGCTATAACTCGAAAACTAAAGAACGAGAATTTTTGGCACATATGGTCAATTGAATGTTTATCCCAACCCTCTCATTTGGCACTAGTTTCAGCCCGAATTGTGCAAGTCACCTAAGGTCACGAATCGTCCCGAACGTGTAGCCCAAATTGTGAAAATTTCAAACCGCTACTGCTTGCTTGTTTGAGTAGGTAGCCATCTGAAACTTGGCATATATAAAGGTCATTAACATGTCTACATGCATGCACAATCTTATGTCAACTGATTGCATAACTTGCGAACTATAGGCCATCGAAATTTTTGTAAACAAAAGTTTGTGCGACTTTAGCTCCCAAACGGAATAAAAGCTAAAGCTGAAATAGCCTTCATTCTATTTCACTTATTTGTGTCTACACATGTATATGTTTTGCAGAGACTCAAAGCTCTTGAGAATGGAGAAAATGAGGTGTCAATTTTGCATTGGACCCTATGGGAAAATGCATTGAACGCCTACTGCTCCGACGTTCAGCGACCGATAACATCCATCTTTACATTGTAAACGGTAATTACATAGGTACATGCCTGGGGCAAATAACAGCGCAAATAATTGTCCATGTGCAGAGTAATAAAGGAGCAAACTTTTATATATGGGCCTGCAGTGGAAGTTATTCTTAAAAGGTGACTTTCACGAATCGTTCTGAAACTGTGCTAAATTACAGATAATTCCCATATATTTCTTGGGAGAAAATGCCCTGAAATTCTCCTTTCTTCGTTGTCGAGATATTCGAGGGCAAAGTCGTGCAGTTTTCGACTTCCAGGGGCTATAACTCGAAAACTAAAGAACGAGAATTTTTGGCACATATGGTCAATTGAATGTTTATCCCAACCCTCTCATTTAGCACTAGTTTCAGCCCGAATTGTGCAAGTCACCTAAGGTCACGAATCGTCCCGAACGTGTAGCCCAAATTGTGAAAATTTCAAACCGCTACTGCTTGCTTGTTTGAGTAGGTAGCCATCTGAAACTTGGCATATATAAAGGTCATTAACATGTCTACATGCATGCACAATCTTATGTCAACTGATTGCATAACTTGCGAACTATAGGCCATCGAAATTTTTGTAAACAAAAGTTTGTGCGACTTTAGCTCCCAAACGGAATAAAAGCTAAAGCTGAAATAGCCTTCATTCTATTTCACTTATTTGTGTCTACACATGTATATGTTTTGCAGAGACTCAAAGCTCTTGAGAATGGAGAAAATGAGGTGTCAATTTTGCATTGGACCCTATGGGAAAATGCATTAAACGCCTACTGCTCCGACGTTCAGCGACCGATAACATCCATCTTTACACTGTAAACGGTAATTACATAGGTACATGCCTGGGGCAAATAACAGCGCAAATAATTGTCCATGTGCAGAGTAATAAAGGAGCAAACTTTTATATATGGGCCTGCAGTGGAAGTTATTCTTAAAAGGTGACTTTCACGAATCGTTCTGAAACTGTGCTAAATTACAGATAATTCCCATATATTTCTTGGGAGAAAATGCCCTGAAATTCTCCTTTCTTCGTTGTCGAGATATTCGAGGGCAAAGTCGTGCAGTTTTCGACTTCCAGGGGCTATAACTCGAAAACTAAAGAACGAGAATTTTTGGCACATATGGTCAATTGAATGTTTATCCCAACCCTCTCATTTGGCACTAGTTTCAGCCCGAATTGTGCAAGTCACCTAAGGTCACGAATCGTCCCGAACGTGTAGCCCAAATTGTGAAAATTTCAAACCGCTACTGCTTGCTTGTTTGAGTAGGTAGCCATCTGAAACTTGGCATATATAAAGGTCATTAACATGTCTACATGCATGCACAATCTTATGTCAACTGATTGCATAACTTGCGAACTATAGGCCATCGAAATTTTTGTAAACAAAAGTTTGTGCGACTTTAGCTCCCAAACGGAATAAAAGCTAAAGCTGAAATAGCCTTCATTCTATTTCACTTATTTGTGTCTACACATGTATATGTTTTGCAGAGACTCAAAGCTCTTGAGAATGGAGAAAATGAGGTGTCAATTTTGCATTGGACCCTATGGGAAAATGCATTAAACGCCTACTGCTCCGACGTTCAGCGACCGATAACATCCATCTTTACACTGTAAACGGTAATTACATAGGTACATGCCTGGGGCAAATAACAGCGCAAATAATTGTCCATGTGCAGAGTAATAAAGGAGCAAACTTTTATAGATGGGCCTGCAGTGGAAGTTATTCTTAAAAGGTGACTTTCACGAATCGTTCTGAAACTGTGCTAAATTACAGATAATTCCCATATATTTCTTGGGAGAAAATGCCCTGAAATTCTCCTTTCTTCGTTGTCGAGATATTCGAGGGCAAAGTCGTGCAGTTTTCGACTTCCAGGGGCTATAACTCGAAAACTAAAGAACGAGAATTTTTGGCACATATGGTCAATTGAATGTTTATCCCAACCCTCTCATTTGGCACTAGTTTCAGCCCGAATTGTGCAAGTCACCTAAGGTCACGAATCGTCCCGAACGTGTAGCCCAAATTGTGAAAATTTCAAACCGCTACTGCTTGCTTGTTTGAGTAGGTAGCCATCTGAAACTTGGCATATATAAAGGTCATTAACATGTCTACATGCATGCACAATCTTATGTCAACTGATTGCATAACTTGCGAACTATAGGCCATCGAAATTTTTGTAAACAAAAGTTTGTGCGACTTTAGCTCCCAAACGGAATAAAAGCTAAAGCTGAAATAGCCTTCATTCTATTTCACTTATTTGTGTCTACACATGTATATGTTTTGCAGAGACTCAAAGCTCTTGAGAATGGAGAAAATGAGGTGTCAATTTTGCATTGGACCCTATGGGAAAATGCATTAAACGCCTACTGCTCCGACGTTCAGCGACCGATAACATCCATCTTTACACTGTAAACGGTAATTACATAGGTACATGCCTGGGGCAAATAACAGCGCAAATAATTGTCCATGTGCAGAGTAATAAAGGAGCAAACTTTTATATATGGGCCTGCAGTGGAAGTTATTCTTAAAAGGTGACTTTCACGAATCGTTCTGAAACTGTGCTAAATTACAGATAATTCCCATATATTTCTTGGGAGAAAATGCCCTGAAATTCTCCTTTCTTCGTTGTCGAGATATTCGAGGGCAAAGTCGTGCAGTTTTCGACTTCCAGGGGCTATAACTCGAAAACTAAAGAACGAGAATTTTTGGCACATATGGTCAATTGAATGTTTATCCCAACCCTCTCATTTGGCACTAGTTTCAGCCCGAATTGTGCAAGTCACCTAAGGTCACGAATCGTCCCGAACGTGTAGCCCAAATTGTGAAAATTTCAAACCGCTACTGCTTGCTTGTTTGAGTAGGTAGCCATCTGAAACTTGGCATATATAAAGGTCATTAACATGTCTACATGCATGCACAATCTTATGTCAACTGATTGCATAACTTGCGAACTATAGGCCATCGAAATTTTTGTAAACAAAAGTTTGTGCGACTTGAGCTCCCAAACGGAATAAAAGCTAAAGCTGAAATAGCCTTCATTCTATTTCACTTATTTGTGTCTACACATGTATATGTTTTGCAGAGACTCAAAGCTCTTGAGAATGGAGAAAATGAGGTGTCAATTTTGCATTGGACCCTATGGGAAAATGCATTAAACGCCTACTGCTCCGACGTTCAGCGACCGATAACATCCATCTTTACACTGTAAACGGTAATTACATAGGTACATGCCTGGGGCAAATAACAGCGCAAATAATTGTCCATGTGCAGAGTAATAAAGGAGCAAACTTTTATATATGGGCCTGCAGTGGAAGTTATTCTTAAAAGGTGACTTTCACGAATCGTTCTGAAACTGTGCTAAATTACAGATAATTCCCATATATTTCTTGGGAGAAAATGCCCTGAAATTCTCCTTTCTTCGTTGTCGAGATATTCGAGGGCAAAGTCGTGCAGTTTTCGACTTCCAGGGGCTATAACTCGAAAACTAAAGAACGAGAATTTTTGGCACATATGGTCAATTGAATGTTTATCCCAACCCTCTCATTTGGCACTAGTTTCAGCCCGAATTGTGCAAGTCACCTAAGGTCACGAATCGTCCCGAACGTGTAGCCCAAATTGTGAAAATTTCAAACCGCTACTGCTTGCTTGTTTGAGTAGGTAGCCATCTGAAACTTGGCATATATAAAGGTCATTAACATGTCTACATGCATGCACAATCTTATGTCAACTGATTGCATAACTTGCGAACTATAGGCCATCGAAATTTTTGTAAACAAAAGTTTGTGCGACTTTAGCTCCCAAACGGAATAAAAGCTAAAGCTGAAATAGCCTTCATTCTATTTCACTTATTTGTGTCTACACATGTATATGTTTTGCAGAGACTCAAAGCTCTTGAGAATGGAGAAAATGAGGTGTCAATTTTGCATTGGACCCTATGGGAAAATGCATTAAACGCCTACTGCTCCGACGTTCAGCGACCGATAACATCCATCTTTACACTGTAAACGGTAATTACATAGGTACATGCCTGGGGCAAATAACAGCGCAAATAATTGTCCATGTGCAGAGTAATAAAGGAGCAAACTTTTATATATGGGCCTGCAGTGGAAGTTATTCTTAAAAGGTGACTTTCACGAATCGTTCTGAAACTGTGCTAAATTACAGATAATTCCCATATATTTCTTGGGAGAAAATGCCCTGAAATTCTCCTTTCTTCGTTGTCGAGATATTCGAGGGCAAAGTCGTGCAGTTTTCGACTTCCAGGGGCTATAACTCGAAAACTAAAGAACGAGAATTTTTGGCACATATGGTCAATTGAATGTTTATCCCAACCCTCTCATTTGGCACTAGTTTCAGCCCGAATTGTGCAAGTCACCTAAGGTCACGAATCGTCCCGAACGTGTAGCCCAAATTGTGAAAATTTCAAACCGCTACTGCTTGCTTGTTTGAGTAGGTAGCCATCTGAAACTTGGCATATATAAAGGTCATTAACATGTCTACATGCATGCACAATCTTATGTCAACTGATTGCATAACTTGCGAACTATAGGCCATCGAAATTTTTGTAAACAAAAGTTTGTGCGACTTTAGCTCCCAAACGGAATAAAAGCTAAAGCTGAAATAGCCTTCATTCTATTTCACTTATTTGTGTCTACACATGTATATGTTTTGCAGAGACTCAAAGCTCTTGAGAATGGAGAAAATGAGGTTCAATTTTGCATTGGACCCTATGGGAAAATGCATTAAACGCCTACTGCTCCGACGTTCAGCGACCGATAACATCCATCTTTACACTGTAAACGGTAATTACATAGGTACATGCCTGGGGCAAATAACAGCGCAAATAATTGTCCATGTGCAGAGTAATAAAGGAGCAAACTTTTATATATGGGCCTGCAGTGGAAGTTATTCTTAAAAGGTGACTTTCACGAATCGTTCTGAAACTGTGCTAAATTACAGATAATTCCCATATATTTCTTGGGAGAAAATGCCCTGAAATTCTCCTTTCTTCGTTGTCGAGATATTCGAGGGCAAAGTCGTGCAGTTTTCGACTTCCAGGGGCTATAACTCGAAAACTAAAGAACGAGAATTTTTGGCACATATGGTCAATTGAATGTTTATCCCAACCCTCTCATTTGGCACTAGTTTCAGCCCGAATTGTGCAAGTCACCTAAGGTCACGGATCGTCCCGAACGTGTAGCCCAAATTGTGAAAATTTCAAACCGCTACTGCTTGCTTGTTTGAGTGGGTAGCCATCTGAAACTTGGCATATATAAAGGTCATTAACATGTCTACATGCATGCACAATCTTATGTCAACTGATTGCATAACTTGCGAACTATAGGCCATCGAAATTTTTGTAAACAAAAGTTTGTGCGACTTTAGCTCCCAAACGGAATAAAAGCTAAAGCTGAAATAGCCTTCATTCTATTTCACTTATTTGTGTCTACACATGTATATGTTTTGCAGAGACTCAAAGCTCTTGAGAATGGAGAAAATGAGGTGTCAATTTTGCATTGGACCCTATGGGAAAATGCATTAAACGCCTACTGCTCCGACGTTCAGCGACCGATAACATCCATCTTTACACTGTAAACGGTAATTACATAGGTACATGCCTGGGGCAAATAACAGCGCAAATAATTGTCCATGTGCAGAGTAATAAAGGAGCAAACTTTTATATATGGGCCTGCAGTGGAAGTTATTCTTAAAAGGTGACTTTCACGAATCGTTCTGAAACTGTGCTAAATTACAGATAATTCCCATATATTTCTTGGGAGAAAATGCCCTGAAATTCTCCTTTCTTCGTTGTCGAGATATTCGAGGGCAAAGTCGTGCAGTTTTCGACTTCCAGGGGCTATAACTCGAAAACTAAAAAACGAGAATTTTTGGCACATATGGTCAATTGAATGTTTATCCCAACCCTCTCATTTGGCACTAGTTTCAGCCCGAATTGTGCAAGTCACCTAAGGTCACGAATCGTCCCGAACGTGTAGCCCAAATTGTGAAAATTTCAAACCGCTACTGCTTGCTTGTTTGAGTAGGTAGCCATCTGAAACTTGGCATATATAAGGGTCATTAACATGTCTACATGCATGCACAATCTTATGTCAACTGATTGCATAACTTGCGAACTATAGGCCATCGAAATTTTTGTAAACAAAAGTTTGTGCGACTTTAGCTCCCAAACGGAATAAAAGCTAAAGCTGAAATAGCCTTCATTCTATTTCACTTATTTGTGTCTACACATGTATATGTTTTGCAGAGACTCAAAGCTCTTGAGAATGGAGAAAATGAGGTGTCAATTTTGCATTGGACCCTATGGGAAAATGCATTAAACGCCTACTGCTCCGACGTTCAGCGACCGATAACATCCATCTTTACACTGTAAACGGTAATTACATAGGTACATGCCTGGGGCAAATAACAGCGCAAATAAGCAAGTTGTAGCGGTTTGAAATTTTCACAATTTGGGCTACACGTTCGGGACGATTCGTGACTTTAGGTGACTTGCACAATTCGGGCTGAAACTAGTGCCAAATCAAAGGGTTGGGATAAACATTCAATTGACCATATGTGCCCAAAATTCTCGTTCTTTAGTTTTCGAGTTATAGCCCCTGAAAGTCGAAAACTGCACGACTTTGCCCTCGAATATCTCGACAACGGAGAAAGGAGAATTTCTGGGATTTTTTCCCAAGAAATATATTGGAATTATCTGTAAGTTTAGCACAGTTTCAGAACGATTCGTGAAAGTCACCTTTTAAGAATAACTTCCACTGCAGACCCATATATAAAAGTTTGCTCCTTTATTACTCTGCACATGGACAATTATTTGCGCTGTAATTTGCCCCAGGCATGTACCTATGTAATTACCGTTTACAGTGTAAAGATGGATGTTATCGGTCGCTGAACGTCGGAGCAGTAGGCGTTTAATGCATTTTCCCATAGGGTCCAATGCAAAATTGACACCTCATTTTCTCCATTCTCAAGAGCTTTGAGTCTCTGCAAAACATATACATGTGTAGACACAAATAAGTGAAATAGAATGAAGGCTATTTCAGCTTTAGCTTTTATTCCGTTTGGGAGCTAAAGTCGCACAAACTTTTGTTTACAAAAATTTCGATGGCCTATAGTTCGCAAGTTATGCAATCAGTTGACATAAGATTGTGCATGCATGTAGACATGTTAATGGCCTTTATATATGCCAAGTTTCAGATGGCTACCTACTCATACAAGCAAGCAGTAGCGGTTTGAAATTTTCACAATTTGGGTTACACGTTCAGGACGATTCGTGACTTTAGGTGACTTGCACAATTCGGGCTGAAACTAGTGCCAAATCAAAGGGTTGGGATAAACATTCAATTGACCATATGTGCCAAAAATTCTCGTTCTTTAGTTTTCGAGTTATAGCCCCTAAAAGTCGAAAACTGCACGACTTTGCCCTCGAATATCTCGACAACGGAGAAAGGAGAATTTCTGGGATTTTTTCCCAAGAAATATATGGGAATTATCTGGTAATTTTAGCACATTTTTAGTACGATTCGTGAAAGTCACCTTTTAAGAATAACTTCCACTGCAGGCCCATATATAAAAGTTTGCTCCTTTATTACTCTGCACATGGACAATTATTTGCGCTGTTATTTGCCCCAGGCATGTACCTATGTAATTACCGTTTACAGTGTAAAGATGGATGTTATCGGTCGCTGAACGTCGGAGCAGTAGGCGTTTAATGCATTTTCCCATAGGGTCCAATGCAAAATTGATACCTCATTTTCTCCATTCTCAAGAGCTTTGAGTCTCTGCAAAACATATACATGTGTAGACACAAATAAGTGAAATAGAATGAAGGCTATTTCAGCTTTAGCTTTTATTCCGTTTGGGAGCTAAAGTCGCACAAACTTTTGTTTACAAAAAATTCGATGGCCTATAGTTCACAAGTGATGCAATCAGTTGATATAAGATTGTGCATGCCTGTAGACATGTTAATGGCCTTTATATATGCCAAGTTTAAGATGGCTACCTACTCATACAAGCAAGCAGTAGCGGTTTGAAATTTTCACAATTTGGGCTACACGTTCGGGACGATTCGTGACCTTAGGTGACTTGCACAATTCGGGCTGAAACTAGTGCCAAATGAAAGGGTTGGGATAAACATTCAATTGACCATAAGTGCCAAAAATTCTCGTTCTTTGGTTTTCGAGTTATAGCCCCTGAAAGTCGAAAACTGCACGACTTTGCCCTCGAATATCTCGACAACGGAGAAAGGAGAATTTCTGGGATTTTTTCCCAAGAAATATATTGGAATTATCTGTAAGTTTAGCACAGTTTCAGAACGATTCGTGAAAGTCACCTTTTAAGAATAACTTCCACTGCAGGCCCATATATAAAAGTTTGCTCCTTTATTACTCTGCACATGGACAATTATTTGCGCTGTAATTTGCCCCAGGCATGTACCTATGTAATTACCGTTTACAGTGTAAAGATGGATGTTATCGGTCGCTGAACGTCGGAGCAGTAGGCGTTTAATGCATTTTCCCATAGGGTCCAATGCAAAATTGACACCTCATTTTCTCCATTCTCAAGAGCTTTGAGTCTCTGCAAAACATATACATGTGTAGACACAAATAAGTGAATTAGAATGAAGGCTATTTCAGCTTTAGCTTTTATTCCGTTTGGGAGCTAAAGTCGCACAAACTTTTGTTTACAAAAATTTCGATGGCCTATAGTTCGCAAGTTATGCAATCAGTTGACATAAGATTGTGCATGCATGTAGACATGTTAATGGCCTTTATATATGCCAAGTTTCAGATGGCTACCTACTCATACAAGCAAGCAGTAGCGGTTTGAAATTTTCACAATTTGGGTTACACGTTCGGGACGATTCGTGACTTTAGGTGACTTGCACAATTCGGGCTGAAACTAGTGCCAAATCAAAGGGTTGGGATAAACATTCAATTGACCATATGTGCCAAAAATTCTCGTTCTTTAGTTTTCGAGTTATAGCCCCTGGAAGTCGAAAACTGCACGACTTTGCCCTCGAATATCTCGACAACGGAGAAAGGAGAATTTCAGGGCATTTTTTTCCAAGAAATATATGGGAATTATCTGTAATTTTAGCACAGTTTCAGAACGATTCGTGAAAGTCACCTTTTAAGAATAACTTCCACTGCAGGCCCATATATAAAAGTTTGCTCCTTTATTACTCTGCACATGGACAATTATTTGCGCTGTTATTTGCCCCAGGCATGTACCTATGTAATTACCGTTTACAGTGTAAAGATGGATGTTATCGGTCGCTGAACGTCGGAGCAGTAGGCGTTTAATGCATTTTCCCATAGGGTCCAATGCAAAATTGACACCTCATTTTCTCCATTCTCAAGAGCTTTGAGTCTCTGCAAAACATATACATGTGTAGACACAAATAAGTGAAATAGAATGAAGGCTATTTCAGCTTTAGCTTTTATTCCGTTTGGGAGCTAAAGTCGCACAAACTTTTGTTTACAAAAATTTCGATGGCCTATAGTTCGCAAGTTATGCAATCAGTTGACATAAGATTGTGCATGCATGTAGACATGTTAATGGCCTTTATATATGCCAAGTTTCAGATGGCTACCTACTCATACAAGCAAGCAGTAGCGGTTTGAAATTTTCACAATTTGCGCTACACGTTCGGGACGATTCGTGACTTTAGGTGACTTGCACAATTCGGGCTGAAACTAGTGCCAAATGAAAGGGTTGGGATAAATATTCAATTGACCATATGTGCCAAAAATTCTCGTTCTTTAGTTTTTGAGTTATAGCCCCTGAAAGTCGAAAACTGCACGACTTTGCCCTCGAATATCTCGACAACGGAGAAAGGAGAATTTCTGGGATTTTTTCCCAAGAAATATATGGGAATTATCTGTAATTTTAGCACAGTTTCAGAACGATTCGTGAAAGTCACCTTTTAAGAATAACTTCCACTGCAGGCCCATATATAAAAATTTGCTCCTTTATTACTCTGCACATGGACAATTATTTGCGCTGTTATTTGCCCCAGGCATGTACCTATGTAATTACCGTATACAGTGTAAAGATGGATGTTATCGGTCGCTGAACGTCGGAGCAGTAGGCGTTTAATGCATTTTCCCATAGGGTCCAATGCAAAATTGACACCTCATTTTCTCCATTCTCAAGAGCTTTGAGTCTCTGCAAAACATATACATGTGTAGACACAAATAAGTGAAATAGAATGAAGGCTATTTCAGCTTTAGCTTTTATTCCGTTTGGGACCTAAAGTCGCACAAACTTTTGTTTACAACAATTTCGATGGCCTATAGTTCGCAAGTTATGCAATCAGTTGACATAAGATTGTGCATGCATGTAGACATGTTAATGACCTTTATATATGCCAAGTTTCAGATGGCTACCTACTCATACAAGCAAGCAGTAGCGGTTTGAAATTTTCACAATTTGGGCTACACGTTCGGGACGATTCGTGACCTTAGGTGACTTGCACAATTCGGGCTGAAACTAGTGCCAAATGAAAGGGTTGGGATAAACATTCAATTGACCATATGTGCCAAAAATTCTCGTTCTTTGGTTTTCGAGTTATAGCCCCTGAAAGTCGAAAACTGCACGACTTTGCCCTCGAATATCTCGACAACGGAGAAAGGAGAATTTCTGGGATTTTTTCCCAAGAAATATATGGGAATTATCTGTAATTTTAGCACAGTTTCAGAACGATTCGTGAAAGTCACCTTTTAAGAATAACTTCCACTGCAGGCCCATATATAAACGTTTGCTCCTTTATTACTCTGCACATGGACAATTATTTGCGCTGTTATTTGCCCCAGGCATGTACCTATGTAATTACCGTTTACAGTGTAAAGATGGATGTTATCGGTCGCTGAACGTCGGAGCAGTAGGCGTTTAATGCATTTTCCCATAGGGTCCAATGCAAAATTGACACCTCATTTTCTCCATTCTCAAGAGCTTTGAGTCTCTGCAAAACATATACATGTGTAGACACAAATAAGTGAAATAGAATGAAGGCTATTTCAGCTTTAGCTTTTATTCCGTTTGGGAGCTAAAGCCGCACAAACTTTTGTTTACAAAAATTTCGATGGCCTATAGTTCGCAAGTTATGCAATCAGTTGACATAAGATTGTGCATGCATGTAGACATGTTAATGGCCTTTATATATGCCAAGTTTCAGATGGCTACCTACTCATACAAGCAAGCAGTAGCGGTTTGAAATTTTCACAATTTGGGCTACACGTTCGGGACGATTCGTGACCTTAGATGACTTGCATAATTCGGGCTGAAACTAGTGCTAAATGAAAGGGTTGGGATAAACATTTAATTGACCATATGTGCCAAAAATTCTCGTTCTTTAGTTTTCGAGTTATAGCCCCTGAAAGTCGAAAACTGCACGACTTTGCCCTCGAATATCTCGACAACGGAGAAAGGAGAATTTCTGGGATTTTTTCCCAAGAAATATATGGGAATTATCTGTAATTTTAGCACAGTTTCAGAACGATTCGTGAAAGTCATCTTTTAAGAATAACTTCCACTGCAGGCCCATATATAAAAGTTTGCTCCTTTATTACTCTGCACATGGACAATTATTTGCGCTGTTATTTGCCCCAGGCATGTACCTATGTAATTACCGTTTACAGTGTAAAGATGGATGTTATCGGTCGCTGAACGTCGGAGCAGTAGGCGTTTAATGCATTTTCCCATAGGGTCCAATGCAAAATTGACACCTCATTTTTTCCATTCTCAAGAGCTTTGAGTCTCTGCAAAACATATACATGTGTAGACACAAATAAGTGAAATAGAATGAAGGCTATTTCAGCTTTAGCTTTTATTCCGTTTGCGTGCTAAAGGCGCACAAACTTTTGTTTACAAAAATTTCGATGGCCTATAGTTCGCAAGTTATGCAATCAGTTGACATAAGATTGTGCATGCATGTAGACATGTTAATGGCCTTTATATATGCCAAGTTTCAGATGGCTACCTACTCATACAAGCAAGCAGTAGCGGTTTGAAATTTTCACAATTTTGGCTACACGTTCGGTACGATTCGTGACCTTAGGTGACTTGCACAATTCGGGCTGAAACTAATGCCAAATGAAAGGGTTGGGATAAACATTCAATTGACCATATGTGCCAAAAATTCTCGTTCTTTAGTTTTCGAGTTATAGCCCCTGAAAGTCGAAAACTGCACGACTTTGCCCTCGAATATCTCGACAACGGAGAAAGGAGAATTTCTGGGATTTTTTCCCAAGAAATATATGGGAATTATCTGTAATTTTAGCACAGTTTCAGAACGATTCGTGAAAGACATCTTTTAAGAATAACTTCCACTGCAGGCCCATATATAAAAGTTTGCTCCTTTATTACTCTGCACATGGACAATTATTTGCGCTGTTATTTGCCCCAGGCATGTACCTATGTAATTACCGTTTACAGTGTAAAGATGGATGTTATCGGTTGCTGAACGTCGGAGCAGTAGGCGTTTAATGCATTTTCCCATAGGGTCCAATGCAAAATTGACACCTCATTTTCTCCATTCTCAAGAGCTTTGAGTCTCTGCAAAACATATACATGTGTAGACACAAATAAGTGAAATAGAATGAAGGCTATTTCAGCTTTAGCTTTTATTCCGTTTGGGAGCTAAAGTCGCACAAACTTTTGTTTACAAAAATTTCGATGGCCTATAGTTCGCAAGTTATGCAATCAGTTGACATAAGATTGTGCATGCATGTAGACATGTTAATGGCCTTTATATATGCCAAGATTCAGACGGCTACCTACTCATACAAGCAAGCAGTAGCGTTTTAAAATTTTCACAATTTGGGCTACACGTTCGGGACGATTCGTGACCTTAGGTGACTTGCACAATTCGTGCTGAAACTAGTGCCAAATGAAAGGGTTGGGATAAACATTCAATTGACCATATGTGCCAAAAATTCTCGTTCTTTAGTTTTCGAGTTATAGCCCCTGAAAGTCGAAAACTGCACGACTTTGTCCTCGAATATCTCGACAACGGAGAAAGGAGAATTTCTGGGATTTTTTCCCAAGAAATATATGGGAATTATCTGTAATTTTAGCACAGTTTCAGAACGATTCGTGAAAGTCACCTTTTAAGAATAACTTCCACTGCAGGCCCATATATAAAAATTTGCTCCTTTATTACTCTGCACATGGACAATTATTTGCGCTGTTATTTGCCCCAGGCATGTACCTATGTAATTACCGTTTACAGTGTAAAGATGGATGTTATCGGTCGCTGAACGTCGGAGCAGTAGGCGTTTAATGCATTTTCCCATAGGGTCCAATGCAAAATTGACACCTCATTTTCTCCATTCTCAAGAGCTTTGAGTCTCTGCAAAACATATACATGTGTAGACACAAATAAGTGAAATAGAATGAAGGCTATTTCAGCTTTAGCTTTTATTCCGTTTGGGAGCTAAAGTCGCACAAACTTTTGTTTACCAAAATTTCGATGGCCTATAGTTCACAAGTTATGCAATCAGTTAACATAAGATTGTGCATGCATGTAGACATGTTAATGGCCTTTATATATGCCAAGTTTCAGATGGCTACCTACTCATACAAGCAAGCAGTAGCGGTTTGAAATTTTCACAATTTGGGCTACACGTTCGGGACGATTCGTGACCTTAGGTGACTTGCACAATTCGGGCTGAAACTAGTGCCAAATGAAAGGGTTGGGATAAACATTCAATTGACCATATGTGCCAAAAATTCTCGTTCTTTAGTTTTCGAGTTATAGCCCCTGAAAGTCGAAAACTGCACGACTTTGCCCTCGAATATCTCGACAACGGAGAAAGGAGAATTTCTGGGATTTTTTCCCAAGAAATATATGGGAATTATCTGTAATTTTAGCACAGTTTCAGAACGATTCGTGAAAGTCATCTTTTAAGAATAACTTCCACTGCAGGCCCATATATAAAAGTTTGCTCCTTTATTACTCTGCACATGGACAATTATTTGCGCTGTTATTTGCCCCAGGCATGTACCTATGTAATTACCGTTTACAGTGTAAAGATGGATGTTATCGGTCGCTGAACGTCGGAGCAGTAGGCGTTTAATGCATTTTCCCATAGGGTCCAATGCAAAATTGACACCTCATTTTCTCCATTCTCAAGAGCTTCGAGTCTCTGCAAAACATATACATGTGTAGACACAAATAAGTGAAATAGAATGAAGGCTATTTCAGCTTTAGCTTTTATTCCGTTTGGGAGCTAAAGTCGCACAAACTTTTGTTTACAAAAATTTCGATGGCCTATAGTTCGCAAGTTATGCAATCAGTTGACATAAGATTGTGCATGCATGTAGACATGTTAATGGCCTTTATATATGCCAAGTTTCAGATGGCTACCTACTCATACAAGCAAGCAGTAGCGGTTTGAAATTTTCACAATTTGGGCTACACGTTCGGGACGATTCGTGACCTTAGGTGACTTGCACAATTCGGACTGAAACTAGTGCCAAATGAAAGGGTTGGGATAAACATTCAATTGACCATATGTGCCAAAAATTCTCGTTCTTTAGTTTTCGAGTTATAGCCCCTGGAAGTCGAAAACTGCACGACTTTGCCCTCGAATATCTCGACAACGGAGAAAGGAGAATTTCAGGGCATTTTCTCCCAAGAAATATATGGGAATTATCTGTAATTTAGCACAGTTTCAGAACGATTCGTGAAAGTCACCTTTTAAGAATAACTTCCACTGCAGGCCCATATATAAAAGTTTGCTCCTTTATTACTCTGCACATGGACAATTATTTGCGCTGTTATTTGCCCCAGGCATGTACCTATGTAATTACCGTTTACAGTGTAAAGATGGATGTTATCGGTCGCTGAACGTCGGAGCAGTAGGCGTTTAATGCATTTTCCCATAGGGTCCAATGCAAAATTGACACCTCATTTTTTCCATTCTCAAGAGCTTTGAGTCTCTGCAAAACATATACATGTGTAGACACAAATAAGTGAAATAGAATGAAGGCTATTTCAGCTTTAGCTTTTATTCCGTTTGCGTGCTAAAGGCGCACAAACTTTTGTTTACAAAAATTTCGATGGCCTATAGTTCGCAAGTTATGCAATCAGTTGACATAAGATTGTGCATGCATGTAGACATGTTAATGGCCTTTATATATGCCAAGTTTCAGATGGCTACCTACTCATACAAGCAAGCAGTAGCGGTTTGAAATTTTCACAATTTTGGCTACACGTTCGGGACGATTCGTGACCTTAGGTGACTTGCACAATTCGGGCTGAAACTAATGCCAAATGAAAGGGTTGGGATAAACATTCAATTGACCATATGTGCCAAAAATTCTCGTTCTTTAGTTTACGAGTTATAGCCCCTGAAAGTCGAAAACTGCACGACTTTGCCCTCGAATATCTCGACAACGGAGAAAGGAGAATTTCTGGGATTTTTTCCCAAGAAATATATGGGAATTATCTGTAATTTTAGCACAGTTTCAGAACGATTCGTGAAAGACATCTTTTAAGAATAACTTCCACTGCAGGCCCATATATAAAAGTTTGCTCCTTTATTACTCTGCACTTGGACAATTATTTGCGCTGTTATTTGCCCCAGGCATGTACCTATGTAATTACCGTTTACAGTGTAAAGATGGATGTTATCGGTTGCTGAACGTCGGAGCAGTAGGCGTTTAATGCATTTTCCCATAGGGTCCAATGCAAAATTGACACCTCATTTTCTCCATTCTCAAGAGCTTTGAGTCTCTGCAAAACATATACATGTGTAGACACAAATAAGTGAAATAGAATGAAGGCTATTTCAGCTTTAGCTTTTATTCCGTTTGGGAGCTAAAGTCGCACAAACTTTTGTTTACAAAAATTTCGATGGCCTATAGTTCGCAAGTTATGCAATCAGTTGACATAAGATTGTGCATGCATGTAGACATGTTAATGGCCTTTATATATGCCAAGGTTCAGACGGCTACCTACTCATACAAGCAAGCAGTAGCGTTTTAAAATTTTCACAATTTGGGCTACACGTTCGGGACGATTCGTGACCTTAGGTGACTTGCACAATTCGTGCTGAAACTAGTGCCAAATGAAAGGGTTGGGATAAACATTCAATTGACCATATGTGCCAAAAATTCTCGTTCTTTAGTTTTCGAGTTATAGCCCCTGAAAGTCGAAAACTGCACGACTTTGTCCTCGAATATCTCGACAACGGAGAAAGGAGAATTTCTGGGATTTTTTCCCAAGAAATATATGGGAATTATCTGTAATTTTAGCACAGTTTCAGAACGATTCGTGAAAGACATCTTTTAAGAATAACTTCCACTGCAGGCCCATATATAAAAGTTTGCTCCTTTATTACTCTGCACATGGACAATTATTTGCGCTGTTATTTGCCCCAGGCATGTACCTATGTAATTACCGTTTACAGTGTAAAGATGGATGTTATCGGTTGCTGAACGTCGGAGCAGTAGGCGTTTAATGCATTTTCCCATAGGGTCCAATGCAAAATTGACACCTCATTTTCTCCATTCTCAAGAGCTTTGAGTCTCTGCAAAACATATACATGTGTAGACACAAATAAGTGAAATAGAATGAAGGCTATTTCAGCTTTAGCTTTTATTCCGTTTGGGAGCTAAAGTCGCACAAACTTTTGTTTACAAAAATTTCGATGGCCTATAGTTCGCAAGTTATGCAATCAGTTGACATAAGATTGTGCATGCATGTAGACATGTTAATGGCCTTTATATATGCCAAGGTTCAGACGGCTACCTACTCATACAAGCAAGCAGTAGCGTTTTAAAATTTTCACAATTTGGGCTACACGTTCGGGACGATTCGTGACCTTAGGTGACTTGCACAATTCGTGCTGAAACTAGTGCCAAATGAAAGGGTTGGGATAAACATTCAATTGACCATATGTGCCAAAAATTCTCGTTCTTTAGTTTTCGAGTTATAGCCCCTGAAAGTCGAAAACTGCACGACTTTGTCCTCGAATATCTCGACAACGGAGAAAGGAGAATTTCTGGGATTTTTTCCCAAGAAATATATGGGAATTATCTGTAATTTTAGCACAGTTTCAGAACGATTCGTGAAAGTCACCTTTTAAGAATAACTTCCACTGCAGGCCCATATATAAAAATTTGCTCCTTTATTACTCTGCACATGGACAATTATTTGCGCTGTTATTTGCCCCAGGCATGTACCTATGTAATTACCGTTTACAGTGTAAAGATGGATGTTATCGGTCGCTGAACGTCGGAGCAGTAGGCGTTTAATGCATTTTCCCATAGGGTCCAATGCAAAATTGACACCTCATTTTCTCCATTCTCAAGAGCTTTGAGTCTCTGCAAAACATATACATGTGTAGACACAAATAAGTGAAATAGAATGAAGGCTATTTCAGCTTTAGCTTTTATTCCGTTTGGGAGCTAAAGTCGCACAAACTTTTGTTTACCAAAATTTCGATGGCCTATAGTTCACAAGTTATGCAATCAGTTAACATAAGATTGTGCATGCATGTAGACATGTTAATGGCCTTTATATATGCCAAGTTTCAGATGGCTACCTACTCATACAAGCAAGCAGTAGCGGTTTGAAATTTTCACAATTTGGGATACACGTTCGGGACGATTCGTGACCTTAGGTGACTTGCACAATTCGGGCTGAAACTAGTGCCAAATGAAAGGGTTGGGATAAACATTCAATTGACCATATGTGCCAAAAATTCTCGTTCTTTAGTTTTCGAGTTATAGCCCCTGAAAGTCGAAAACTGCACGACTTTGCCCTCGAATATCTCGACAACGGAGAAAGGAGAATTTCTGGGATTTTTTCCCAAGAAATATATGGGAATTATCTGTAATTTTAGCACAGTTTCAGAACGATTCGTGAAAGTCATCTTTTAAGAATAACTTCCACTGCAGGCCCATATATAAAAGTTTGCTCCTTTATTACTCTGCACATGGACAATTATTTGCGCTGTTATTTGCCCCAGGCATGTACCTATGTAATTACCGTTTACAGTGTAAAGATGGATGTTATCGGTCGCTGAACGTCGGAGCAGTAGGCGTTTAATGCATTTTCCCATAGGGTCCAATGCAAAATTGACACCTCATTTTCTCCATTCTCAAGAGCTTTGAGTCTCTGCAAAACATATACATGTGTAGACACAAATAAGTGAAATAGAATGAAGGCTATTTCAGCTTTAGCTTTTATTCCGTTTGGGAGCTAAAGTCGCACAAACTTTTGTTTACAAAACTTTCGATGGCCTATAGTTCGCAAGTTATGCAATCAGTTGACATAAGATTGTGCATGCATGTAGACATGTTAATGGCCTTTATATATGCCAAGTTTCAGATGGCTACCTACTCATACAAGCAAGCAGTAGCGGTTTGAAATTTTCACAATTTGGGCTACACGTTCGGGACGATTCGTGACCTTAGGTGACTTGCACAATTCGGACTGAAACAAGTGCCAAATGAAAGGGTTGGGATAAACATTCAATTGACCATATGTGCCAAAAATTCTCGTTCTTTAGTTTTCGAGTTATAGCCCCTGAAAGTCGAAAACTGCACGACTTTGCCCTCGAATATCTCGACAACGGAGAAAGGAGAATTTCTGGGATTTTTTCCCAAGAAATATATGGGAATTATCTGTAATTTTAGCACAGTTTCAGAACGATTCGTGAAAGTCACCTTTTAAGAATAACTTCCACTGCAGGCCCATATATAAAAGTTTGCTCCTTTATTACTCTGCACATGGACAATTATTTGCGCTGTTATTTGCCCCAGGCATGTACCTATGTAATTACCGTTTACAGTGTAAAGATGGATGTTATCGGTCGCTGAACGTCGGAGCAGTAGGCGTTTAATGCATTTTCCCATAGGGTCCAATGCAAAATTGACACCTCATTTTCTCCATTCTCAAGAGCTTTGAGTCTCTGCAAAACATATACATGTGTAGACACAAATAAGTGAAATAGAATGAAGGCTATTTCAGCTTTAGCTTTTATTCCGTTTGGGAGCTAAGGTCGCACAAACTTTTGTTTACAAAAACTTCGATGGCCTATAGTTCGCAAGTTATGCAATCAGTTGACATAAGATTGTGCATGCATGTAGACATGTTAATGGCCTTTATATATGCCAAGTTTCAGATGGCGACCTACTCATACAAGCAAGCAGTAGCGGTTTGAAATTTTCACAATTTGGGCTACACGTTCGGGACGATTCGTGACCTTAGGTGACTTGCACAATTCGGGCTGAAACTAGTGCCAAATGAGAGGGTTGGGATAAACATTCAATTGACCATATGTGCCAAAAATTCTCGTTCTTTAGTTTTCGAGTTATAGCCCCTGGAAGTCGAAAACTGCACGACTTTGCCCTCGAATATCTCGACAACGGAGAAAGGAGAATTTCAGGGCATTTTCTCCCAAGAAATATATGGGAATTATCTGTAATTTAGCACAGTTTCAGAACGATTCGTGAAAGTCACCTTTTAAGAATAACTTCCACTGCAGGCCCATATATAAAAGTTTGCTCCTTTATTACTCTGCACATGGACAATTATTTGCGCTGTTATTTGCCCAAGGAATGTAACTATGTAATTACCGTTTACAGTGTAAAGATGGATGTTATCGGTCGCTGAACGTCGGAGCAGTAGGCGTTTAATGCATTTTCCCATAGGGTCCAATGCAAAATTGACACCTCATTTTCTCCATTCTCAAGAGCTTTGAGTCTCTGCAAAACATATACATGTGTAGACACAAATAAGTGAAATAGAATGAAGGCTATTTCAGCTTTAGCTTTTATTCCGTTTGGGAGCTAAAGTCGCACAAACTTTTGTTTACAAAAATTTCGATGGCCTATAGTTCGCAAGTTATGCGATCAGTTGACATAAGATTGTGCATGCATGTAGACATGTTAATGACCTTTATATATGCCAAGTTTCAGATGGCTACCTACTCAAACAAGCAAGCAGAAGCGGTTTGAAATTTTCACAATTTGGGCTACACGTTCGGGACGATTCGTGACCTTAGGTGACTTGCACAATTCGGGCTGAAACTAGTGCCAAATGAGAGGGTTGGGATAAACATTCAATTGACCATATGTGCCAAAAATTCTCGTTCTTTAGTTTTCGAGTTATAGCCCCTGGAAGTCGAAAACTGCACGACTTTGCCCTCGAATATCTCGACAACGGAGAAAGGAGAATTTCAGGGCATTTTCTCCCAAGAAATATATGGGAATTATCTGTAATTTAGCACAGTTTCAGAACGATTCGTGAAAGTCACCTTTTAAGAATAACTTCCACTGCAGGCCCATATATAAAAGTTTGCTCCTTTATTACTCTGCACATGGACAATTATTTGCGCTGTTATTTGCCCCAGGCATGTACCTATGTAATTACCGTTTACGGTGTAAAGATGGATGTTATCGGTCTCTGAACGTCGGAGCAGTAGGCGTTTAATGCATTTTCCCATAGGGTCCAATGCAAAATTGACACCTCATTTTCTCCATTCTCAATGGCTTTGAGTCTCTGCAAAACATATACATGTGTAGACACAAATAAGTGAAATAGAATGAAGGCTATTTCAGCTTTAGCTTTTATTCCGTTTGGGAGCTAAAGTCGCACAAACTTTTGTTTACAAAAATTTCGATGGCCTATAGTTCGCAAGTTATGCAATCAGTTGACATAAGATTGTGCATGCATGTAGACATGTTAATGACCTTTATATATGCCAAGTTTCAGATGGCTACCTACTCAAACAAGCAAGCAGTAGCGGTTTGAAATTTTCACAATTTGGGCTACACGTTCGGGACGATTCGTGACCTTAGGTGACTTGCACAATTCGGGCTGAAACTAGTGCCAAATGAGAGGGTTGGGATAAACATTCAATTGACCATATGTGCCAAAAATTCTCGTTCTTTAGTTTTCGAGTTATAGCCCCTGGAAGTCGAAAACTGCACGACTTTGCCCTCGAATATCTCGACAACGGAGAAAGGAGAATTTCAGGGCATTTTCTCCCAAGAAATATATGGGAATTATCTGTAATTTAGCACAGTTTCAGAACGATTCGTGAAAGTCACCTTTTAAGAATAACTTCCACTGCAGGCCCATATATAAAAGTTTGCTCCTTTATTACTCTGCACATGGACAATTATTTGCGCTGTTATTTGCCCAAGGCATGAACATATGTAATTACCGTTTACAGTGTAAAGATGGATGTTATCGGTCGCTGAACGTCGGAGCAGTAGGCGTTTAATGCATTTTCCCATAGGGTCCAATGCAAAATTGACACCTCATTTTCTCCATTCTCAAGAGCTTTGAGTCTCTGCAAAACATATACATGTGTAGACACAAATAAGTGAAATAGAATGAAGGCTATTTCAGCTTTAGCTTTTATTCTGTTTGGGAGCTAAAGTCGCACAAACTTTTGTTTACAAAAATTTCGATGGCCTATAGTTCGCAAGTTATGCAATCAGTTGACATAAGATTGTGCATGCATGTAGACATGTTAATGACCTTTATATATGCCAAGTTTCAGATGGCTACCTACTCAAACAAGCAAGCAGTAGCGGTTTGAAATTTTCACAATTTGGGCTACACGTTCGGGACGATTCGTGACCTTAGGTGACTTGCACAATTCGGGCTGAAACTAGTGCCAAATGAGAGGGTTGGGATAAACATTCAATTGACCATATGTGCCAAAAATTCTCGTTCTTTAGTTTTCGAGTTATAGCCCCTGGAAGTCGAAAACTGCACGACTTTGCCCTCGAATATCTCGACAACGGAGAAAGGAGAATTTCAGGGCATTTTCTCCCAAGAAATATATGGGAATTATCTGTAATTTAGCACAGTTTCAGAACGATTCGTGAAAGTCACCTTTTAAGAATAACTTCCACTGCAGGCCCATATATAAAAGTTTGCTCCTTTATTACTCTGCACATGGACAATTATTTGCGCTGTTATTTGCCCCAGGAATGTACCTATGTAATTACCGTTTACAGTGTAAAGATGGATGTTATCGGTCGCTGAACGTCGGAGCAGTAGGCGTTTAATGCATTTTCCCATAGGGTCCAATGCAAAATTGACACCTCATTTTCTCCATTCTCAAGAGCTTTGAGTCTCTGCAAAACATATACATGTGTAGACACAAATAAGTGAAATAGAATGAAGGCTATTTCAGCTTTAGCTTTTATTCCGTTTGGGAGCTAAAGTCGCACAAACTTTTGTTTACAAAAATTTCGATGGCCTATAGTTCGCAAGTTATGCGATCAGTTGACATAAGATTGTGCCTGCATGTAGACATGTTAATGACCTTTATATATGCCAAGTTTCAGATGGCTACCTACTCAAACAAGCAAGCAGTAGCGGTTTGAAATTTTCACAATTTGGGCTACACGTTCGGGACGATTCGGGACCTTAGGTGACTTGCACAATTCGGGCTGAAACTAGTGCCAAATGAGAGGGTTGGGATAAACATTCAATTGACCATATGTGCCAAAAATTCTCGTTCTTTAGTTTTCGAGTTATAGCCCCTGGAAGTCGAAAACTGCACGACTTTGCCCTCGAATATCTCGACAACGGAGAAAGGAGAATTTCAGGGCATTTTCTCCCAAGAAATATATGGGAATTATCTGTAATTTAGCACAGTTTCAGAACGATTCGTGAAAGTCACCTTTTAAGAATAACTTCCACTGCAGGCCCATATATAAAAGTTTGCTCCTTTATTACTCTGCACATGGACAATTATTTGCGCTGTTATTTGCCCCAGGCATGTACCTATGTAATTACCGTTTACGGTGTAAAGATGGATGTTATCGGTCGCTGAACGTCGGAGCAGTAGGCGTTTAATGCATTTTCCCATAGGGTCCAATGCAAAATTGACACCTCATTTTCTCCATTCTCAAGAGCTTTGAGTCTCTGCAAAACATATACATGTGTAGACACAAATAAGTGAAATAGAATGAAGGCTATTTCAGCTTTAGCTTTTATTCTGTTTGGGAGCTAAAGTCGCACAAACTTTTGTTTACAAAAATTTCGATGGCCTATAGTTCGCAAGTTATGCAATCAGTTGACATAAGATTGTGCATGCATGTAGACATGTTAATGACCTTTATATATGCCAAGTTTCAGATGGCTACCTACTCAAACAAGCAAGCAGTAGCGGTTTGAAATTTTCACAATTTGGGCTACACGTTCGGGACGATTCGTGACCTTAGGTGACTTGCACAATTCGGGCTGAAACTAGTGCCAAATGAGAGGGTTGGGATAAACATTCAATTGACCATATGTGCCAAAAATTCTCGTTCTTTAGTTTTCGAGTTATAGCCCCTGGAAGTCGAAAACTGCACGACTTTGCCCTCGAATATCTCGACAACGGAGAAAGGAGAATTTCAGGGCATTTTCTCCCAAGAAATATATGGGAATTATCTGTAATTTAGCACAGTTTCAGAACGATTCGTGAAAGTCACCTTTTAAGAATAACTTCCACTGCAGGCCCATATATAAAAGTTTGCTCCTTTATTACTCTGCACATGGACAATTATTTGCGCTGTTATTTGCCCCAGGAATGTACCTATGTAATTACCGTTTACAGTGTAAAGATGGATGTTATCGGTCGCTGAACGTCGGAGCAGTAGGCGTTTAATGCATTTTCCCATAGGGTCCAATGCAAAATTGACACCTCATTTTCTCCATTCTCAAGAGCTTTGAGTCTCTGCAAAACATATACATGTGTAGACACAAATAAGTGAAATAGAATGAAGGCTATTTCAGCTTTAGCTTTTATTCCGTTTGGGAGCTAAAGTCGCACAAACTTTTGTTTACAAAAATTTCGATGGCCTATAGTTCGCAAGTTATGCGATCAGTTGACATAAGATTGTGCCTGCATGTAGACATGTTAATGACCTTTATATATGCCAAGTTTCAGATGGCTACCTACTCAAACAAGCAAGCAGTAGCGGTTTGAAATTTTCACAATTTGGGCTACACGTTCGGGACGATTCGTGACCTTAGGTGACTTGCACAATTCGGGCTGAAACTAGTGCCAAATGAGAGGGTTGGGATAAACATTCAATTGACCATATGTGCCAAAAATTCTCGTTCTTTAGTTTTCGAGTTATAGCCCCTGGAAGTCGAAAACTGCACGACTTTGCCCTCGAATATCTCGACAACGGAGAAAGGAGAATTTCAGGGCATTTTCTCCCAAGAAATATATGGGAATTATCTGTAATTTAGCACAGTTTCAGAACGATTCGTGAAAGTCACCTTTTAAGAATAACTTCCACTGCAGGCCCATATATAAAAGTTTGCTCCTTTATTACTCTGCACATGGACAATTATTTGCGCTGTTATTTGCCCCAGGCATGTACCTATGTAATTACCGTTTACGGTGTAAAGATGGATGTTATCGGTCGCTGAACGTCGGAGCAGTAGGCGTTTAATGCATTTTCCCATAGGGTCCAATGCAAAATTGACACCTCATTTTCTCCATTCTCAAGAGCTTTGAGTCTCTGCAAAACATATACATGTGTAGACACAAATAAGTGAAATAGAATGAAGGCTATTTCAGCTTTAGCTTTTATTCCGTTTGGGAGCTAAAGTCGCACAAACTTTTGTTTACAAAAATTTCGATGGCCTATAGTTCGCAAGTTATGCAATCAGTTGACATAAGATTGTGCATGCATGTAGACATGTTAATGACCTTTATATATGCCAAGTTTCAGATGGCTACCTACTCAAACAAGCAAGCAGTAGCGGTTTGAAATTTTCACAATTTGGGCTACACGTTCGGGACGATTCGTGACCTTAGGTGACTTGCACAATTCGGGCTGAAACTAGTGCCAAATGAGAGGGTTGGGATAAACATTCAATTGACCATATGTGCCAAAAATTCTCGTTCTTTAGTTTTCGAGTTATAGCCCCTGGAAGTCAAAAACTGCACGACTTTGCCCTCGAATATCTCGACAACGGAGAAAGGAGAATTTCAGGGCATTTTCTCCCAAGAAATATATGGGAATTATCTGTAATTTAGCACAGTTTCAGAACGATTCGTGAAAGTCACCTTTTAAGAATAACTTCCACTGCAGGCCCATATATAAAAGTTTGCTTCTTTATTACTCTGCACATGGACAATTATTTGCGCTGTTATTTGCCCCAGGCATGTACCTATGTAATTACCGTTTACAGTGTAAAGATGGATGTTATCGGTCGCTGAACGTCGGAGCAGTAGGCGTTTAATGCATTTTCCCATAGGGTCCAATGCAAAATTGACACCTCATTTTCTCCATTCTCAAGAGCTTTGAGTCTCTGCAAAACATATACATGTGTAGACACAAATAAGTGAAATAGAATGAAGGCTATTTCAGCTTTAGCTTTTATTCCGTTTGGGAGCTAAAGTCGCACAAACTTTTGTTTACAAAAATTTCGATGGCCTATAGTTCGCAAGTTATGCAATCAGTTGACATAAGATTGTGCATGCATGTAGACATGTTAATGACCTTTATATATGCCAAGTTTCAGATGGCTACCTACTCAAACAAGCAAGCAGTAGCGGTTTGAAATTTTCACAATTTGGGCTACACGTTCGGGACGATTCGTGACCTTAGGTGACTTGCACAATTCGGACTGAAACTAGTGCCAAATGAGAGGGTTGGGATAAACATTCAATTGACCATATGTGCCAAAAATTCTCGTTCTTTAGTTTTCGAGTTATAGCCCCTGGAAGTCGAAAACTGCACGACTTTGCCCTCGAATATCTCGACAACGGAGAAAGGAGAATTTCAGGGCATTTTCTCCCAAGAAATATATGGGAATTATCTGTAATTTAGCACAGTTTCAGAACGATTCGTGAAAGTCACCTTTTAAGAATAACTTCCACTGCAGGCCCATATATAAAAGTTTGCTCCTTTATTACTCTGCACATGGACAATTATTTGCGCTGTTATTTGCCCCAGGCATGTACCTATGTAATTACCGTTTACAGTGTAAAGATGGATGTTATCGGTCGCTGAACGTCGGAGCAGTAGGCGTTTAATGCATTTTCCCATAGGGTCCAATGCAAAATTGACACCTCATTTTCTCCATTTTCACGAGCTTTGAGTCTCTGCAAAACATATACATGTGTAGACACAAATAAGTGAAATAGAATGAAGGCTATTTCAGCTTTAGCTTTTATTCCGTTTGGGAGCTAAAGTCGCACAAACTTTTGTTTACAAAAATTTCGATGGCCTATAGTTCGCAAGTTATGCAATCAGTTGACATAAGATTGTGCATGCATGTAGACATGTTAATGACCTTTATATATGCCAAGTTTCAGATGGCTACCTACTCAAACAAGCAAGCAGTAGCGGTTTGAAATTTTCACAATTTGGGCTACACGTTCGGGACGATTCGTGACCTTAGGTGACTTGCACAATTCGGGCTGAAACTAGTGCCAAATGAGAGGGTTGGGATAAACATTCAATTGACCATATGTGCCAAAAATTCTCGTTCTTTAGTTTTCGAGTTATAGCCCCTGGAAGTCGAAAACTGCACGACTTTGCCCTCGAATATCTCGACAACGAAGAAAGGAGAATTTCAGGGCATTTTCTCCCAAGAAATATATGGGAATTATCTGTAATTTAGCACAGTTTCAGAACGATTCGTGAAAGTCACCTTTTAAGAATAACTTCCACTGCAGGCCCATATATAAAAGTTTGCTCCTTTATTACTCTGCACATGGACAATTATTTGCGCTGTTATTTGCCCCAGGCATGTACCTATGTAATTACCGTTTACAGTGTAAAGATGGATGTTATCGGTCGCTGAACGTCGGAGCAGTAGGCGTTTAATGCATTTTCCCATAGGGTCCAATGCAAAATTGACACCTCATTTTCTCCATTCTCAAGAGCTTTGAGTCTCTGCAAAACATATACATGTGTAGACACAAATAAGTGAAATAGAGTGAAGGCTATTTCAGCTTTAGCTTTTATTCCGTTTGGGAGCTAAAGTCGCACAAACTTTTGTTTACAAAAATTTCGATGGCCTATAGTTCGCAAGTTATGCAATCAGTTGACATAAGATTGTGCATGCATGTAGACATGTTAATGACCTTTATATATGCCAAGTTTCAGATGGCTACCTACTCAAACAAGCAAGCAGTAGCGGTTTGAAATTTTCACAATTTGGGCTACACGTTCGGGACGATTCGTGACCTTAGGTGACTTGCACAATTCGGGCTGAAACTAGTGCCAAATGAGAGGGTTGGGATAAACATTCAATTGACCATATGTGCCAAAAATTCTCGTTCTTTAGTTTTCGAGTTATAGCCCCTGGAAGTCGAAAACTGCACGACTTTGCCCTCGAATATCTCGACAACGGAGAAAGGAGAATTTCAGGGCATTTTCTCCCAAGAAATATATGGGAATTATCTGTAATTTAGCACAGTTTCAGAACGATTCGTGAAAGTCACCTTTTAAGAATAACTTCCACTGCAGGCCCATATATAAAAGTTTGCTCCTTTATTACTCTGCACATGGACAATTATTTGCGCTGTTATTTGCCCCAGGAATGTACCTATGTAATTACCGTTTACAGTGTAAAGATGGATGTTATCGGTCGCTGAACGTCGGAGCAGTAGGCGTTTAATGCATTTTCCCATAGGGTCCAATGCAAAATTGACACCTCATTTTCTCCATTCTCAAGAGCTTTGAGTCTCTGCAAAACATATACATGTGTAGACACAAATAAGTGAAATAGAATGAAGGCTATTTCAGCTTTAGCTTTTATTCCGTTTGGGAGCTAAAGTCGCACAAACTTTTGTTTACAAAAATTTCGATGGCCTATAGTTCGCAAGTTATGCAATCAGTTGACATAAGATTGTGCCTGCATGTAGACATGTTAATGACCTTTATATATGCCAAGTTTCAGATGGCTACCTACTCAAACAAGCAAGCAGTAGCGGTTTGAAATTTTCACAATTTGGGCTACACGTTCGGGACGATTCGTGACCTTAGGTGACTTGCACAATTCGGGCTGAAACTAGTGCCAAATGAGAGGGTTGGGATAAACATTCAATTGACCATATGTGCCAAAAATTCTCGTTCTTTAGTTTTCGAGTTATAGCCCCTGGAAGTCGAAAACTGCACGACTTTGCCCTCGAATATCTCGACAACGGAGAAAGGAGAATTTCAGGGCATTTTCTCCCAAGAAATATATGGGAATTATCTGTAATTTAGCACAGTTTCAGAACGATTCGTGAAAGTCACCTTTTAAGAATAACTTCCACTGCAGGCCCATATATAAAAGTTTGCTCCTTTATTACTCTGCACATGGACAATTATTTGCGCTGTTATTTGCCCAAGGCATGAACATATGTAATTACCGTTTACAGTGTAAAGATGGATGTTATCGGTCGCTGAACGTCGGAGCAGTAGGCGTTTAATGCATTTTCCCATAGGGTCCAATGCAAAATTGACACCTCATTTTCTCCATTCTCAAGAGCTTTGAGTCTCTGCAAAACATATACATGTGTAGACACAAATAAGTGAAATAGAATGAAGGCTATTTCAGCTTTAGCTTTTATTCCGTTTGGGAGCTAAAGTCGCACAAACTTTTGTTTACAAAAATTTCGATGGCCTATAGTTCGCAAGTTATGCGATCAGTTGACATAAGATTGTGCATGCATGTAGACATGTTAATGACCTTTATATATGCCAAGTTTCAGATGGCTACCTACTCAAACAAGCAAGCAGTAGCGGTTTGAAATTTTCACAATTTGGGCTACACGTTCGGGACGATTCGTGACCTTAGGTGACTTGCACAATTCGGGCTGAAACTAGTGCCAAATGAGAGGGTTGGGATAAACATTCAATTGACCATATGTGCCAAAAATTCTCGTTCTTTAGTTTTCGAGTTATAGCCCCTGGAAGTCGAAAACTGCACGCATTTGCCCTCGAATATCTCGACAACGGAGAAAGGAGAATTTCAGGGCATTTTCTCCCAAGAAATATATGGGAATTATCTGTAATTTAGCACAGTTTCAGAACGATTCGTGAAAGTCACCTTTTAAGAATAACTTCCACTGCAGGCCCATATATAAAAGTTTGCTCCTTTATTACTCTGCACATGGACAATTATTTGCGCTGTTATTTGCCCCAGGCATGTACCTATGTAATTACCGTTTACGGTGTAAAGATGGATGTTATCGGTCGCTGAACGTCGGAGCAGTAGGCGTTTAATGCATTTTCCCATAGGGTCCAATGCAAAATTGACACCTCATTTTCTCCATTCTCAAGAGCTTTGAGTCTCTGCAAAACATATACATGTGTAGACACAAATAAGTGAAATAGAATGAAGGCTATTTCAGCTTTAGCTTTTATTCCGTTTGGGAGCTAAAGTCGCACAAACTTTTGTTTACAAAAATTTCGATGGCCTATAGTTCGCAAGTTATGCAATCAGTTGACATAAGATTGTGCATGCATGTAGACATGTTAATGACCTTTATATATGCCAAGTTTCAGATGGCTACCTACTCAAACAAGCAAGCAGTAGCGGTTTGAAATTTTCACAATTTGGGCTACACGTTCGGGACGATTCGTGACCTTAGGTGACTTGCACAATTCGGGCTGAAACTAGTGCCAAATGAGAGGGTTGGGATAAACATTCAATTGACCATATGTGCCAAAAATTCTCGTTCTTTAGTTTTCGAGTTATAGCCCCTGGAAGTCGAAAACTGCACGACTTTGCCCTCGAATATCTCGACAACGGAGAAAGGAGAATTTCAGGGCATTTTCTCCCAAGAAATATATGGGAATTATCTGTAATTTAGCACAGTTTCAGAACGATTCGTGAAAGTCACCTTTTAAGAATAACTTCCACTGCAGGCCCATATATAAAAGTTTGCTCCTTTATTACTCTGCACATGGACAATTATTTGCGCTGTTATTTGCCCCAGGCATGTACCTATGTAATTACCGTTTACAGTGTAAAGATGGATGTTATCGGTCGCTGAACGTCGGAGCAGTAGGCGTTTAATGCATTTTCCCATAGGGTCCAATGCAAAATTGACACCTCATTTTCTCCATTCTCAAGAGCTTTGAGTCTCTGCAAAACATATACATGTGTAGACACAAATAAGTGAAATAGAATGAAGGCTATTTCAGCTTTAGCTTTTATTCCGTTTGGGAGCTAAAGTCGCACAAACTTTTGTTTACAAAAATTTCGATGGCCTATAGTTCGCAAGTTATGCAATCAGTTGACATAAGATTGTGCATGCATGTAGACATGTTAATGACCTTTATATATGCCAAGTTTCAGATGGCTACCTACTCAAACAAGCAAGCAGTAGCGGTTTGAAATTTTCACAATTTGGGCTACACGTTCGGGACGATTCGTGACCTTAGGTGACTTGCACAATTCGGGCTGAAACTAGTGCCAAATGAGAGGGTTGGGATAAACATTCAATTGACCATATGTGCCAAAAATTCTCGTTCTTTAGTTTTCGAGTTATAGCCCCTGGAAGTCGAAAACTGCACGACTTTGCCCTCGAATATCTCGACAACGGAGAAAGGAGAATTTCAGGGCATTTTCTCCCAAGAAATATATGGGAATTATCTGTAATTTAGCACAGTTTCAGAACGATTCGTGAAAGTCACCTTTTAAGAATAACTTCCACTGCAGGCCCATATATAAAAGTTTGCTCCTTTATTACTCTGCACATGGACAATTATTTGCGCTGTTATTTGCCCCAGGCATGTACCTATGTAATTACCGTTTACAGTGTAAAGATGGATGTTATCGGTCGCTGAACGTCGGAGCAGTAGGCGTTTAATGCATTTTCCCATAGGGTCCAATGCAAAATTGACACCTCATTTTCTCCATTCTCAAGAGCTTTGAGTCTCTGCAAAACATATACATGTGTAGACACAAATAAGTGAAATAGAGTGAAGGCTATTTCAGCTTTAGCTTTTATTCCGTTTGGGAGCTAAAGTCGCACAAACTTTTGTTTACAAAAATTTCGATGGCCTATAGTTCGCAAGTTATGCAATCAGTTGACATAAGATTGTGCATGCATGTAGACATGTTAATGACCTTTATATATGCCAAGTTTCAGATGGCTACCTACTCAAACAAGCAAGCAGTAGCGGTTTGAAATTTTCACAATTTGGGCTACACGTTCGGGACGATTCGTGACCTTAGGTGACTTGCACAATTCGGGCTGAAACTAGTGCCAAATGAGAGGGTTGGGATAAACATTCAATTGACCATATGTGCCAAAAATTCTCGTTCTTTAGTTTTCGAGTTATAGCCCCTGGAAGTCGAAAACTGCACGACTTTGCCCTCGAATATCTCGACAACGGAGAAAGGAGAATTTCAGGGCATTTTCTCCCAAGAAATATATGGGAATTATCTGTAATTTAGCACAGTTTCAGAACGATTCGTGAAAGTCACCTTTTAAGAATAACTTCCACTGCAGGCCCATATATAAAAGTTTGCTCCTTTATTACTCTGCACATGGACAATTATTTGCGCTGTTATTTGCCCCAGGAATGTACCTATGTAATTACCGTTTACAGTGTAAAGATGGATGTTATCGGTCGCTGAACGTCGGAGCAGTAGGCGTTTAATGCATATTCCCATAGGGTCCAATGCAAAATTGACACCTCATTTTCTCCATTCTCAAGAGCTTTGAGTCTCTGCAAAACATATACATGTGTAGACACAAATAAGTGAAATAGAATGAAGGCTATTTCAGCTTTAGCTTTTATTCCGTTTGGGAGCTAAAGTCGCACAAACTTTTGTTTACAAAAATTTCGATGGCCTATAGTTCGCAAGTTATGCAATCAGTAGACATAAGATTGTGCATGCATGTAGACATGTTAATGACCTTTATATATGCCAAGTTTCAGATGGCTACCTACTCAAACAAGCAAGCAGTAGCGGTTTGAAATTTTCACAATTTGGGCTACACGTTCGGGACGATTCGTGACCTTAGGTGACTTGCACAATTCGGGCTGAAACTAGTGCCAAATGAGAGGGTTGGGATAAACATTCAATTGACCATATGTGCCAAAAATTCTCGTTCTTTAGTTTTCGAGTTATAGCCCCTGGAAGTCGAAAACTGCACGACTTTGCCCTCGAATATCTCGACAACGGAGAAAGGAGAATTTCAGGGCATTTTCTCCCAAGAAATATATGGGAATTATCTGTAATTTAGCACAGTTTCAGAACGATTCGAGAAAGTCACCTTTTAAGAATAACTTCCACTGCAGGCCCATATATAAAAGTTTGCTCCTTTATTACTCTGCACATGGACAATTATTTGCGCTGTTATTTGCCCCAGGCATGTACCTATGTAATTACCGTTTACAGTGTAAAGATGGATGTTATCGGTCGCTGAACGTCGGAGCAATAGGCGTTTAATGCATTTTCCCATAGGGTCCAATGCAAAATTGACACCTCATTTTCTCCATTCTCAAGAGCTTTGAGTCTCTGCAAAACATATACATGTGTAGACACAAATAAGTGAAATAGAATGAAGGCTATTTCAGCTTTAGCTTTTATTCCGTTTGGGAGCTAAAGTCGCACGAACTTTTGTTTACAAAAAATTCGATGGCCTATAGTTCGCAAGTTATGCAATCAGTTGACATAAGATTGTGCATGCATGTAGACATGTTAATGACCTTTATATATGCCAAGTTTCAGATGGCTACCTACTCAAACAAGCAAGCAGTAGCGGTTTGAAATTTTCACAATTTGGGCTACACGTTCGGGACGATTCGTGACCTTAGGTGACTTGCACAATTCGGGCTGAAACTAGTGCCAAATGAGAGGGTTGGGATAAACATTTAATTGACCATATGTGCCAAAAATTCTCGTTCTTTAGTTTTCGAGTTATAGCCCCTGGAAGTCGAAAACTGCACGACTTTGCCCTCGAATATCTCGACAACGAAGAAAGGAGAATTTCAGGGCATTTTCTCCCAAGAAATATATGGGAATTATCTGTAATTTAGCACAGTTTCAGAACGATTCGTGAAAGTCACCTTTTAAGAATAACTTCCACTGCAGGCCCATATATAAAAGTTTGCTCCTTTATTACTCTGCACATGGACAATTATTTGCGCTGTTATTTGCCCCAGGCATGTACCTATGTAATTACCGTTTACAGTGTAAAGATGGATGTTATCGGTCGCTGAACGTCGGAGCAGTAGGCGTTTAATGCATTTTCCCATAGGGTCCAATGCAAAATTGACACCTCATTTTCTCCATTCTCAAGAGCTTTGAGTCTCTGCAAAACATATACATGTGTAGACACAAATAAGTGAAATAGAGTGAAGGCTATTTCAGCTTTAGCTTTTATTCCGTTTGGGAGCTAAAGTCGCACAAACTTTTGTTTACAAAAATTTCGATGGCCTATAGTTCGCAAGTTATGCAATCAGTTGACATAAGATTGTGCATGCATGTAGACATGTTAATGACCTTTATATATGCCAAGTTTCAGATGGCTACCTACTCAAACAAGCAAGCAGTAGCGGTTTGAAATTTTCACAATTTGGGCTACACGTTCGGGACGATTCGTGACCTTAGGTGACTTGCACAATTCGGGCTGAAACTAGTGCCAAATGAGAGGGTTGGGATAAACATTCAATTGACCATATGTGCCAAAAATTCTCGTTCTTTAGTTTTCGAGTTATAGCCCCTGGAAGTCGAAAACTGCACGACTTTGCCCTCGAATATCTCGACAACGGAGAAAGGATAATTTCAGGGCATTTTCTCCCAAGAAATATATGGGAATTATCTGTAATTTAGCACAGTTTCAGAACGATTCGTGAAAGTCACCTTTTAAGAATAACTTCCACTGCAGGCCCATATATAAAAGTTTGCTCCTTTATTACTCTGCACATGGACAATTATTTGCGCTGTTATTTGCCCCAGGCATGTACCTATGTAATTACCGTTTACAGTGTAAAGATGGATGTTATCGGTCGCTGAACGTCGGAGCAGTAGGCGTTTAATGCATTTTCCCATAGGGTCCAATGCAAAATTGACACCTCATTTTCTCCATTCTCAAGAGCTTTGAGTCTCTGCAAAAACATATACATGTGTAGACACAAATAAGTGAAATAGAATGAAGGCTATTTCAGCTTTAGCTTTTATTCCGTTTGGGAGCTAAAGTCGCACAAACTTTTGTTTACAAAAATTTCGATGGCCTATAGTTCGCAAGTTATGCAATCAGTTGACATAAGATTGTGCATGCATGTAGACATGTTAATGACCTTTATATATGCCAAGTTTCAGATGGCTACCTACTCAAACAAGCAAGCAGTAGCGGTTTGAAATTTTCACAATTTGGGCTACACGTTCGGGACGATTCGTGACCTTAGGTGACTTGCACAATTCGGGCTGAAACTAGTGCCAAATGAGAGGGTTGGGATAAACATTCAATTGACCATATGCGCCAAAAATTCTCGTTCTTTAGTTTTCGAGTTATAGCCCCTGGAAGTCGAAAACTGCACGACTTTGCCCTCGAATATCTCGACAACGGAGAAAGGAGAATTTCAGGGCATTTTCTCCCAAGAAATATATGGGAATTATCTGTAATTTAGCACAGTTTCAGAACGATTCGTGAAAGTCACCTTTTAAGAATAACTTCCACTGCAGGCCCATATATAAAAGTTTGCTCCTTTATTACTCTGCACATGGACAATTATTTGCGCTGTTATTTGCCCCAGGCATGTACCTATGTAATTACCGTTTACAGTGTAAAGATGGATGTTATCGGTCGCTGAACGTCGGAGCAGTAGGCGTTTAATGCATTTTCCCATAGGGTCCAATGCAAAATTGACACCTCATTTTCTCCATTCTCAAGAGCTTTGAGTCTCTGCAAAACATATACATGTGTAGACACAAATAAGTGAAATAGAATGAAGGCTATTTCAGCTTTAGCTTTTATTCCGTTTGGGAGCTAAAGTCGCACAAACTTTTGTTTACAAAAATTTCGATGGCCTATAGTTCGCAAGTTATGCAATCAGTAGACATAAGATTGTGCATGCATGTAGACATGTTAATGACCTTTATATATGCCAAGTTTCAGATGGCTACCTACTCAAACAAGCAAGCAGTAGCGGTTTGAAATTTTCACAATTTGGGCTACACGTTCGGGACGATTCGTGACCTTAGGTGACTTGCACAATTCGGGCTGAAACTAGTGCCAAATGAGAGGGTTGGGATAAACATTCAATTGACCATATGTGCCAAAAATTCTCGTTCTTTAGTTTTCGAGTTATAGCCCCTGGAAGTCGAAAACTGCACGACTTTGCCCTCGAATATCTCGACAACGGAGAAAGGAGAATTTCAGGGCATTTTCTCCCAAGAAATATATGGGAATTATCTGTAATTTAGCACAGTTTCAGAACGATTCGAGAAAGTCACCTTTTAAGAATAACTTCCACTGCAGGCCCATATATAAAAGTTTGCTCCTTTATTACTCTGCACATGGACAATTATTTGCGCTGTTATTTGCCCCAGGCATGTACCTATGTAATTACCGTTTACAGTGTAAAGATGGATGTTATCGGTCGCTGAACGTCGGAGCAATAGGCGTTTAATGCATTTTCCCATAGGGTCCAATTCAAAATTGACACCTCATTTTCTCCATTCTCAAGAGCTTTGAGTCTCTGCAAAACATATACATGTGTAGACACAAATAAGTGAAATAGAATGAAGGCTATTTCAGCTTTAGCTTTTATTCCGTTTGGGAGCTAAAGTCGCACGAACTTTTGTTTACAAAAAATTCGATGGCCTATAGTTCGCAAGTTATGCAATCAGTTGACATAAGATTGTGCATGCATGTAGACATGTTAATGACCTTTATATATGCCAAGTTTCAGATGGCTACCTACTCAAACAAGCAAGCAGTAGCGGTTTGAAATTTTCACAATTTGGGCTACACGTTCGGGACGATTCGTGACCTTAGGTGACTTGCACAATTCGGGCTGAAACTAGTGCCAAATGAGAGGGTTGGGATAAACATTTAATTGACCATATGTGCCAAAAATTCTCGTTCTTTAGTTTTCGAGTTATAGCCCCTGGAAGTCGAAAACTGCACGACTTTGCCCTCGAATATCTCGACAACGAAGAAAGGAGAATTTCAGGGCATTTTCTCCCAAGAAATATATGGGAATTATCTGTAATTCAGCACAGTTTCAGAACGATTCGTGAAAGTCACCTTTTAAGAATAACTTCCACTGCAGGCCCATATATAAAAGTTTGCTCCTTTATTACTCTGCACATGGACAATTATTTGCGCTGTTATTTGCCCCAGGCATGTACCTATGTAATTACCGTTTACAGTGTAAAGATGGATGTTATCGGTCGCTGAACGTCGGAGCAGTAGGCGTTTAATGCATTTTCCCATAGGGTCCAATGCAAAATTGACACCTCATTTTCTCCATTCTCAAGAGCTTTGAGTCTCTGCAAAACATATACATGTGTAGACACAAATAAGTGAAATAGAATGAAGGCTATTTCAGCTTTAGCTTTTATTCCGTTTGGGAGCTAAAGTCGCACAAACTTTTGTTTACAAAAATTTCGATGGCCTATAGTTCGCAAGTTATGCAATCAGTAGACATAAGATTGTGCATGCATGTAGACATGTTAATGACCTTTATATAGGCCAAGTTTCAGATGGCTACCTACTCAAACAAGCAAGCAGTAGCGGTTTGAAATTTTCACAATTTGGGCTACACGTTCGGGACGATTCGTGACCTTAGGTGACTTGCACAATTCGGGCTGAAACTAGTGCCAAATGAGAGGGTTGGGATAAACATTCAATTGACCATATGTGCCAAAAATTCTCGTTCTTTAGTTTTCGAGTTATAGCCCCTGGAAGTCGAAAACTGCACGACTTTGCCCTCGAATATCTCGACAACGAAGAAAGGAGAATTTCAGGGCATTTTCTCCCAAGAAATATATGGGAATTATCTGTAATTTAGCACAGTTTCAGAACGATTCGTGAAAGTCACCTTTTAAGAATAACTTCCACTGCAGGCCCATATATAAAAGTTTGCTCCTTTATTACTCTGCACATGGACAATTATTTGCGCTGTTATTTGCCCCAGGCATGTACCTATGTAATTACCGTTTACAGTGTAAAGATGGATGTTATCGGTCGCTGAACGTCGGAGCAGTAGGCGTTTAATGCATTTTCCCATAGGGTCCAATGCAAAATTGACACCTCATTTTCTCCATTCTCAAGAGCTTTGAGTCTCTGCAAAACATATACATGTGTAGACACAAATAAGTGAAATAGAATGAAGGCTATTTCAGCTTTAGCTTTTATTCCGTTTGGGAGCTAAAGTCGCACAAACTTTTGTTTACAAAAATTTCGATGGCCTATAGTTCGCAAGTTATGCAATCAGTAGACATAAGATTGTGCATGCATGTAGACATGTTAATGACCTTTATATATGCCAAGTTTCAGATGGCTACCTACTCAAACAAGCAAGCAGTAGCGGTTTGAAATTTTCACAATTTGGGCTACACGTTCGGGACGATTCGTGACCTTAGGTGACTTGCACAATTCGGGCTGAAACTAGTGCCAAATGAGAGGGTTGGGATAAACATTCAATTGACCATATGTGCCAAAAATTCTCGTTCTTTAGTTTTCGAGTTATAGCCCCTGGAAGTCGAAAACTGCACGACTTTGCCCTCGAATATCTCGACAACGGAGAAAGGAGAATTTCAGGGCATTTTCTCCCAAGAAATATATGGGAATTATCTGTAATTTAGCACAGTTTCAGAACGATTCGTGAAAGTCACCTTTTAAGAATAACTTCCACTGCAGGCCCATATATAAAAGTTTGCTCCTTTATTACTCTGCACATGGACAATTATTTGCGCTGTTATTTGCCCCAGGCATGTACCTATGTAATTACCGTTTACAGTGTAAAGATGGATGTTATCGGTCGCTGAACGTCGGAGCAGTAGGCGTTTAATGCATTTTCCCATAGGGTCCAATGCAAAATTGACACCTCATTTTCTCCATTCCCAAGAGCTTTGAGTCTCTGCAAAACATATACATGTGTAGACACAAATAAGTGAAATAGAATGAAGGCTATTTCAGCTTTAGCTTTTATTCCGTTTGGGAGCTAAAGTCGCACAAACTTTTGTTTACAAAAATTTCGATGGCCTATAGTTCGCAAGTTATGCAATCAGTAGACATAAGATTGTGCATGCATGTAGACATGTTAATGACCTTTATATATGCCAAGTTTCAGATGGCTACCTACTCAAACAAGCAAGCAGTAGCGGTTTGAAATTTTCACAATTTGGGCTACACGTTCGGGACGATTCGTGACCTTAGGTGACTTGCACAATTCGGGCTGAAACTAGTGCCAAATGAGAGGGTTGGGATAAACATTCAATTGACCATATGTGCCAAAAATTCTCGTTCTTTAGTTTTCGAGTTATAGCCCCTGGAAGTCGAAAACTGCACGACTTTGCCCTCGAATATCTCGACAACGGAGAAAGGAGAATTTCAGGGCATTTTCTCCCAAGAAATATATGGGAATTATCTGTAATTTAGCACAGTTTCAGAACGATTCGAGAAAGTCACCTTTTAAGAATAACTTCCACTGCAGGCCCATATATAAAAGTTTGCTCCTTTATTACTCTGCACATGGACAATTATTTGCGCTGTTATTTGCCCCAGGCATGTACCTATGTAATTACCGTTTACAGTGTAAAGATGGATGTTATCGGTCGCTGAACGTCGGAGCAATAGGCGTTTAATGCATTTTCCCATAGGGTCCAATGCAAAATTGACACCTCATTTTCTCCATTCTCAAGAGCTTTGAGTCTCTGCAAAACATATACATGTGTAGACACAAATAAGTGAAATAGAATGAAGGCTATTTCAGCTTTAGCTTTTATTCCGTTTGGGAGCTAAAGTCGCACGAACTTTTGTTTACAAAAAATTCGATGGCCTATAGTTCGCAAGTTATGCAATCAGTTGACATAAGATTGTGCATGCATGTAGACATGTTAATGACCTTTATATATGCCAAGTTTCAGATGGCTACCTACTCAAACAAGCAAGCAGTAGCGGTTTGAAATTTTCACAATTTGGGCTACACGTTCGGGACGATTCGTGACCTTAGGTGACTTGCACAATTCGGGCTGAAACTAGTGCCAAATGAGAGGGTTGGGATAAACATTTAATTGACCATATGTGCCAAAAATTCTCGTTCTTTAGTTTTCGAGTTATAGCCCCTGGAAGTCGAAAACTGCACGACTTTGCCCTCGAATATCTCGACAACGAAGAAAGGAGAATTTCAGGGCATTTTCTCCCAAGAAATATATGGGAATTATCTGTAATTTAGCACAGTTTCAGAACGATTCGTGAAAGTCACCTTTTAAGAATAACTTCCACTGCAGGCCCATATATAAAAGTTTGCTCCTTTATTACTCTGCACATGGACAATTATTTGCGCTGTTATTTGCCCCAGGCATGTACCTATGTAATTACCGTTTACAGTGTAAAGATGGATGTTATCGGTCGCTGAACGTCGGAGCAGTAGGCGTTTAATGCATTTTCCCATAGGGTCCAATGCAAAATTGACACCTCATTTTCTCCATTCTCAAGAGCTTTGAGTCTCTGCAAAACATATACATGTGTAGACACAAATAAGTGAAATAGAGTGAAGGCTATTTCAGCTTTAGCTTTTATTCCGTTTGGGAGCTAAAGTCGCACAAACTTTTGTTTACAAAAATTTCGATGGCCTATAGTTCGCAAGTTATGCAATCAGTTGACATAAGATTGTGCATGCATGTAGACATGTTAATGACCTTTATATATGCCAAGTTTCAGATGGCTACCTACTCAAACAAGCAAGCAGTAGCGGTTTGAAATTTTCACAATTTGGGCTACACGTTCGGGACGATTCGTGACCTTAGGTGACTTGCACAATTCGGGCTGAAACTAGTGCCAAATGAGAGGGTTGGGATAAACATTCAATTGACCATATGTGCCAAATATTCTCGTTCTTTAGTTTTCGAGTTATAGCCCCTGGAAGTCGAAAACTGCACGACTTTGCCCTCGAATATCTCGACAACGAAGAAAGGAGAATTTCAGGGCATTTTCTCCCAAGAAATATATGGGAATTATCTGTAATTTAGCACAGTTTCAGAACGATTCGTGAAAGTCACCTTTTAAGAATAACTTCCACTGCAGGCCCATATATAAAAGTTTGCTCCTTTATTACTCTGCACATGGACAATTATTTGCGCTGTTATTTGCCCCAGGCATGTACCTATGTAATTACCGTTTACAGTGTAAAGATGGATGTTATCGGTCGCTGAACGTCGGAGCAGTAGGCGTTTAATGCATTTTCCCATAGGGTCCAATGCAAAATTGACACCTCATTTTCTCCATTCTCAAGAGCTTTGAGTCTCTGCAAAACATATACATGTGTAGACACAAATAAGTGAAATAGAATGAAGGCTATTTCAGCTTTAGCTTTTATTCCGTTTGGGAGCTAAAGTCGCACAAACTTTTGTTTACAAAAATTTCGATGGCCTATAGTTCGCAAGTTATGCAATCAGTTGACATAAGTTTGTGCATGCATGTAGACATGTTAATGACCTTTATATATGCCAAGTTTCAGATGGCTACCTACTCAAACAAGCAAGCAGTAGCGGTTTGAAATTTTCACAATTTGGGCTACACGTTCGGGACGATTCGTGACCTTAGGTGACTTGCACAATTCGGGCTGAAACTAGTGCCAAATGAGAGGGTTGGGATAAACATTCAATTGACCATATGCGCCAAAAATTCTCGTTCTTTAGTTTTCGAGTTATAGCCCCTGGAAGTCGAAAACTGCACGACTTTGCCCTCGAATATCTCGACAACGGAGAAAGGATAATTTCAGGGCATTTTCTCCCAAGAAATATATGGGAATTATCTGTAATTTAGCACAGTTTCAGAACGATTCGTGAAAGTCACCTTTTAAGAATAACTTCCACTGCAGGCCCATATATAAAAGTTTGCTCCTTTATTACTCTGCACATGGACAATTATTTGCGCTGTTATTTGCCCCAGGCATGTACCTATGTAATTACCGTTTACAGTGTAAAGATGGATGTTATCGGTCGCTGAACGTCGGAGCAGTAGGCGTTTAATGCATTTTCCCATAGGGTCCAATGCAAAATTGACACCTCATTTTCTCCATTCTCAAGAGCTTTGAGTCTCTGCAAAACATATACATGTGTAGACACAAATAAGTGAAATAGAATGAAGGCTATTTCAGCTTTAGCTTTTATTCCGTTTGGGAGCTAAAGTCGCACAAACTTTTGTTTACAAAAATTTCGATGGCCTATAGTTCGCAAGTTATGCAATCAGTAGACATAAGATTGTGCATGCATGTAGACATGTTAATGACCTTTATATATGCCAAGTTTCAGATGGCTACCTACTCAAACAAGCAAGCAGTAGCGGTTTGAAATTTTCACAATTTGGGCTACACGTTCGGGACGATTCGTGACCTTAGGTGACTTGCACAATTCGGGCTGAAACTAGTGCCAAATGAGAGGGTTGGGATAAACATTCAATTGACCATATGTGCCAAAAATTCTCGTTCTTTAGTTTTCGAGTTATAGCCCCTGGAAGTCGAAAACTGCACGACTTTGCCCTCGAATATCTCGACAACGGAGAAAGGAGAATTTCAGGGCATTTTCTCCCAAGAAATATATGGGAATTATCTGTAATTTAGCACAGTTTCAGAACGATTCGAGAAAGTCACCTTTTAAGAATAACTTCCACTGCAGGCCCATATATAAAAGTTTGCTCCTTTATTACTCTGCACATGGACAATTATTTGCGCTGTTATTTGCCCCAGGCATGTACCTATGTAATTACCGTTTACAGTGTAAAGATGGATGTTATCGGTCGCTGAACGTCGGAGCAATAGGCGTTTAATGCATTTTCCCATAGGGTCCAATGCAAAATTGACACCTCATTTTCTCCATTCTCAAGAGCTTTGAGTCTCTGCAAAACATATACATGTGTAGACACAAATAAGTGAAATAGAATGAAGGCTATTTCAGCTTTAGCTTTTATTCCGTTTGGGAGCTAAAGTCGCACGAACTTTTGTTTACAAAAAATTCGATGGCCTATAGTTCGCAAGTTATGCAATCAGTTGACATAAGATTGTGCATGCATGTAGACATGTTAATGACCTTTATATATGCCAAGTTTCAGATGGCTACCTACTCAAACAAGCAAGCAGTAGCGGTTTGAAATTTTCACAATTTGGGCTACACGTTCGGGACGATTCGTGACCTTAGGTGACTTGCACAATTCGGGCTGAAACTAGTGCCAAATGAGAGGGTTGGGATAAACATTTAATTGACCATATGTGCCAAAAATTCTCGTTCTTTAGTTTTCGAGTTATAGCCCCTGGAAGTCGAAAACTGCACGACTTTGCCCTCGAATATCTCGACAACGAAGAAAGGAGAATTTCAGGGCATTTTCTCCCAAGAAATATATGGGAATTATCTGTAATTCAGCACAGTTTCAGAACGATTCGTGAAAGTCACCTTTTAAGAATAACTTCCACTGCAGGCCCATATATAAAAGTTTGCTCCTTTATTACTCTGCACATGGACAATTATTTGCGCTGTTATTTGCCCCAGGCATGTACCTATGTAATTACCGTTTACAGTGTAAAGATGGATGTTATCGGTCGCTGAACGTCGGAGCAGTAGGCGTTTAATGCATTTTCCCATAGGGTCCAATGCAAAATTGACACCTCATTTTCTCCATTCTCAAGAGCTTTGAGTCTCTGCAAAACATATACATGTGTAGACACAAATAAGTGAAATAGAATGAAGGCTATTTCAGCTTTAGCTTTTATTCCGTTTGGGAGCTAAAGTCGCACAAACTTTTGTTTACAAAAATTTCGATGGCCTATAGTTCGCAAGTTATGCAATCAGTTGACATAAGATTGTGCATGCATGTAGACATGTTAATGACCTTTATATATGCCAAGTTTCAGATGGCTACCTACTCAAACAAGCAAGCAGTAGCGGTTTGAAATTTTCACAATTTGGGCTACACGTTCGGGACGATTCGTGACCTTAGGTGACTTGCACAATTCGGGCTGAAACTAGTGCCAAATGAGAGGGTTGGGATAAACATTCAATTGACCATATGTGCCAAAAATTCTCGTTCTTTAGTTTTCGAGTTATAGCCCCTGGAAGTCGAAAACTGCACGACTTTGCCCTCGAATATCTCGACAACGAAGAAAGGAGAATTTCAGGGCATTTTCTCCCAAGAAATATATGGGAATTATCTGTAATTTAGCACAGTTTCAGAACGATTCGTGAAAGTCACCTTTTAAGAATAACTTCCACTGCAGGCCCATATATAAAAGTTTGCTCCTTTATTACTCTGCACATGGACAATTATTTGCGCTGTTATTTGCCCCAGGCATGTACCTATGTAATTACCGTTTACAGTGTAAAGATGGATGTTATCGGTCGCTGAACGTCGGAGCAGTAGGCGTTTAATGCATTTTCCCATAGGGTCCAATGCAAAATTGACACCTCATTTTCTCCATTCTCAAGAGCTTTGAGTCTCTGCAAAACATATACATGTGTAGACACAAATAAGTGAAATAGAGTGAAGGCTATTTCAGCTTTAGCTTTTATTCCGTTTGGGAGCTAAAGTCGCACAAACTTTTGTTTACAAAAATTTCGATGGCCTATAGTTCGCAAGTTATGCAATCAGTTGACATAAGATTGTGCATGCATGTAGACATGTTAATGACCTTTATATATGCCAAGTTTCAGATGGCTACCTACTCAAACAAGCAAGCAGTAGCGGTTTGAAATTTTCACAATTTGGGCTACACGTTCGGGACGATTCGTGACCTTAGGTGACTTGCACAATTCGGGCTGAAACTAGTGCCAAATGAGAGGGTTGGGATAAACATTCAATTGACCATATGTGCCAAAAATTCTCGTTCTTTAGTTTTCGAGTTATAGCCCCTGGAAGTCGAAAACTGCACGACTTTGCCCTCGAATATCTCGACAACGGAGAAAGGAGAATTTCAGGGCATTTTCTCCCAAGAAATATATGGGAATTATCTGTAATTTAGCACAGTTTCAGAACGATTCGTGAAAGTCACCTTTTAAGAATAACTTCCACTGCAGGCCCATATATAAAAGTTTGCTCCTTTATTACTCTGCACATGGACAATTATTTGCGCTGTTATTTGCCCCAGGCATGTACCTATGTAATTACCGTTTACAGTGTAAAGATGGATGTTATCGGTCGCTGAACGTCGGAGCAGTAGGCGTTTAATGCATTTTCCCATAGGGTCCAATGCAAAATTGACACCTCATTTTCTCCATTCTCAAGAGCTTTGAGTCTCTGCAAAAACATATACATGTGTAGACACAAATAAGTGAAATAGAATGAAGGCTATTTCAGCTTTAGCTTTTATTCCGTTTGGGAGCTAAAGTCGCACAAACTTTTGTTTACAAAAATTTCGATGGCCTATAGTTCGCAAGTTATGCAATCAGTTGACATAAGATTGTGCATGCATGTAGACATGTTAATGACCTTTATATATGCCAAGTTTCAGATGGCTACCTACTCAAACAAGCAAGCAGTAGCGGTTTGAAATTTTCACAATTTGGGCTACACGTTCGGGACGATTCGTGACCTTAGGTGACTTGCACAATTCGGGCTGAAACTAGTGCCAAATGAGAGGGTTGGGATAAACATTCAATTGACCATATGCGCCAAAAATTCTCGTTCTTTAGTTTTCGAGTTATAGCCCCTGGAAGTCGAAAACTGCACGACTTTGCCCTCGAATATCTCGACAACGGAGAAAGGAGAATTTCAGGGCATTTTCTCCCAAGAAATATATGGGAATTATCTGTAATTTAGCACAGTTTCAGAACGATTCGTGAAAGTCACCTTTTAAGAATAACTTCCACTGCAGGCCCATATATAAAAGTTTGCTCCTTTATTACTCTGCACATGGACAATTATTTGCGCTGTTATTTGCCCCAGGCATGTACCTATGTAATTACCGTTTACAGTGTAAAGATGGATGTTATCGGTCGCTGAACGTCGGAGCAGTAGGCGTTTAATGCATTTTCCCATAGGGTCCAATGCAAAATTGACACCTCATTTTCTCCATTCTCAAGAGCTTTGAGTCTCTGCAAAACATATACATGTGTAGACACAAATAAGTGAAATAGAATGAAGGCTATTTCAGCTTTAGCTTTTATTCCGTTTGGGAGCTAAAGTCGCACAAACTTTTGTTTACAAAAATTTCGATGGCCTATAGTTCGCAAGTTATGCAATCAGTAGACATAAGATTGTGCATGCATGTAGACATGTTAATGACCTTTATATATGCCAAGTTTCAGATGGCTACCTACTCAAACAAGCAAGCAGTAGCGGTTTGAAATTTTCACAATTTGGGCTACACGTTCGGGACGATTCGTGACCTTAGGTGACTTGCACAATTCGGGCTGAAACTAGTGCCAAATGAGAGGGTTGGGATAAACATTCAATTGACCATATGTGCCAAAAATTCTCGTTCTTTAGTTTTCGAGTTATAGCCCCTGGAAGTCGAAAACTGCACGACTTTGCCCTCGAATATCTCGACAACGGAGAAAGGAGAATTTCAGGGCATTTTCTCCCAAGAAATATATGGGAATTATCTGTAATTTAGCACAGTTTCAGAACGATTCGAGAAAGTCACCTTTTAAGAATAACTTCCACTGCAGGCCCATATATAAAAGTTTGCTCCTTTATTACTCTGCACATGGACAATTATTTGCGCTGTTATTTGCCCCAGGCATGTACCTATGTAATTACCGTTTACAGTGTAAAGATGGATGTTATCGGTCGCTGAACGTCGGAGCAATAGGCGTTTAATGCATTTTCCCATAGGGTCCAATGCAAAATTGACACCTCATTTTCTCCATTCTCAAGAGCTTTGAGTCTCTGCAAAACATATACATGTGTAGACACAAATAAGTGAAATAGAATGAAGGCTATTTCAGCTTTAGCTTTTATTCCGTTTGGGAGCTAAAGTCGCACGAACTTTTGTTTACAAAAAATTCGATGGCCTATAGTTCGCAAGTTATGCAATCAGTTGACATAAGATTGTGCATGCATGTAGACATGTTAATGACCTTTATATATGCCAAGTTTCAGATGGCTACCTACTCAAACAAGCAAGCAGTAGCGGTTTGAAATTTTCACAATTTGGGCTACACGTTCGGGACGATTCGTGACCTTAGGTGACTTGCACAATTCGGGCTGAAACTAGTGCCAAATGAGAGGGTTGGGATAAACATTTAATTGACCATATGTGCCAAAAATTCTCGTTCTTTAGTTTTCGAGTTATAGCCCCTGGAAGTCGAAAACTGCACGACTTTGCCCTCGAATATCTCGACAACGGAGAAAGGAGAATTTCAGGGCATTTTCTCCCAAGAAATATATGGGAATTATCTGTAATTCAGCACAGTTTCAGAACGATTCGTGAAAGTCACCTTTTAAGAATAACTTCCACTGCAGGCCCATATATAAAAGTTTGCTCCTTTATTACTCTGCACATGGACAATTATTTGCGCTGTTATTTGCCCCAGGCATGTACCTATGTAATTACCGTTTACAGTGTAAAGATGGATGTTATCGGTCGCTGAACGTCGGAGCAGTAGGCGTTTAATGCATTTTCCCATAGGTCCAATGCAAAATTGACACCTTATTTTCTCCATTCTCAAGAGCTTTGAGTCTCTGCAAAACATATACATGTGTAGACACAAATAAGTGAAATAGAATGAAGGCTATTTCAGCTTTAGGTTTTATTCCGTTTGGGAGCTAAAGTCCCACAAACTTTTGTAAACAAAAATTTCGATGGCCTATAGTTCGCAAGTTATGCAATCAGTTGACATAAGATTGTGCATGCATGTAGACATTTTAATGACCTTTATATATTCCAAGTTTCAGATGGCTATCTACTCAAACAAGCAAGCAGTAGAGGTTTGAAATTTTCACAATTTGGGCTACACGTTCGGGACGATTCGTGACCTTAGGTGACTTGCACAATTCGGGCTGAAACTAGTGCCAAATGAGAGGGTTGGGATAAACATTCAATTGACCATATGTGCCAAAAATTCTCGTTCTTTAGTTTTCGAGTTATAGCCCCTGGAAGTCGAAAACTGCACGACTTTGCCCTCGAATATCTCGACAACGGAGAAAGGAGAATTTCAGGGCATTTTCTCCCAAGAAATATATGGGAATTATCTGTAATTCAGCACAGTTTCAGAACGATTCGTGAAAGTCACCTTTTAAGAATAACTTCCACTGCAGGCCCATATATAAAAGTTTGCTCCTTTATTACTCTGCACATGGACAATTATTTGCGCTGTTATTTGCCCCAGGCATGTACCTATGTAATTACCGTTTACAGTGTAAAGATGGATGTTATCGGTCGCTGAACGTCGGAGCAGTAGGCGTTTAATGCATTTTCCCATAGGGTCCAATGCAAAATTGACACCTCATTTTCTCCATTCTCAAGAGCTTTGAGTCTCTGCAAAACATATACATGTGTAGACACAAATAAGTGAAATAGAATGAAGGCTATTTCAGCTTTAGCTTTTATTCCGTTTGGGAGCTAAAGTCGCACAAACTTTTGTTTACAAAAATTTCGATGGCCTATAGTTCGCAAGTTATGCAATCAGTTGACATAAAATTGTGCATGCATGTAGACATGTTAATGACCTTTATATATGCCAAGTTTCAGATGGCTACCTACTCAAACAAGCAAGCAGTAGCGGTTTGAAATTTTCACAATTTGGGCTACACGTTCGGGACGATTCGTGACCTTAGGTGACTTGCACAATTCGGGCTGAAACTAGTGCCAAATGAGAGGGTTGGGATAAACATTCAATTGACCATATGTGCCAAAAATTCTCGTTCTTTAGTTTTCGAGTTATAGCCCCTGGAAGTCGAAAACTGCACGACTTTGCCCTCGAATATCTCGACAACGGAGAAAGGAGAATTTCAGGGCATTTTCTCCCAAGAAATATATGGGAATTATCTGTAATTTAGCACAGTTTCAGAACGATTCGAGAAAGTCACCTTTTAAGAATAACTTCCACTGCAGGCCCATATATAAAAGTTTGCTCCTTTATTACTCTGCACATGGACAATTATTTGCGCTGTTATTTGCCCCAGGCATGTACCTATGTAATTACCGTTTACAGTGTAAAGATGGATGTTATCGGTCGCTGAACGTCGGAGCAATAGGCGTTTAATGCATTTTCCCATAGGGTCCAATGCAAAATTGACACCTCATTTTCTCCATTCTCAAGAGCTTTGAGTCTCTGCAAAACATATACATGTGTAGACACAAATAAGTGAAATAGAATGAAGGCTATTTCAGCTTTAGCTTTTATTCCGTTTGGGAGCTAAAGTCGCACGAACTTTTGTTTACAAAAAATTCGATGGCCTATAGTTCGCAAGTTATGCAATCAGTTGACATAAGATTGTGCATGCATGTAGACATGTTAATGACCTTTATATATGCCAAGTTTCAGATGGCTACCTACTCAAACAAGCAAGCAGTAGCGGTTTGAAATTTTCACAATTTGGGCTACACGTTCGGGACGATTCGTGACCTTAGGTGACTTGCACAATTCGGGCTGAAACTAGTGCCAAATGAGAGGGTTGGGATAAACATTTAATTGACCATATGTGCCAAAAATTCTCGTTCTTTAGTTTTCGAGTTATAGCCCCTGGAAGTCGAAAACTGCACGACTTTGCCCTCGAATATCTCGACAACGGAGAAAGGAGAATTTCAGGGCATTTTCTCCCAAGAAATATATGGGAATTATCTGTAATTCAGCACAGTTTCAGAACGATTCGTGAAAGTCACCTTATAAGAATAACTTCCACTGCAGGCCCATATATAAAAGTTTGCTCCTTTATTACTCTGCACATGGACAATTATTTGCGCTGTTATTTGCCCCAGGCATGTACCTATGTAATTACCGTTTACAGTGTAAAGATGGATGTTATCGGTCGCTGAACGTCGGAGCAGTAGGCGTTTAATGCATTTTCCCATAGGTCCAATGCAAAATTGACACCTTATTTTCTCCATTCTCAAGAGCTTTGAGTCTCTGCAAAACATATACATGTGTAGACACAAATAAGTGAAATAGAATGAAGGCTATTTCAGCTTTAGGTTTTATTCCGTTTGGGAGCTAAAGTCCCACAAACTTTTGTAAACAAAAATTTCGATGGCCTATAGTTCGCAAGTTATGCAATCAGTTGACATAAGATTGTGCATGCATGTAGACATTTTAATGACCTTTATATATTCCAAGTTTCAGATGGCTATCTACTCAAACAAGCAAGCAGTAGAGGTTTGAAATTTTCACAATTTGGGCTACACGTTCGGGACGATTCGTGACCTTAGGTGACTTGCACAATTCGGGCTGAAACTAGTGCCAAATGAGAGGGTTGGGATAAACATTCAATTGACCATATGTGCCAAAAATTCTCGTTCTTTAGTTTTCGAGTTATAGCCCCTGGAAGTCGAAAACTGCACGACTTTGCCCTCGAATATCTCGACAACGGAGAAAGGAGAATTTCAGGGCATTTTCTCCCAAGAAATATATGGGAATTATCTGTAATTCAGCACAGTTTCAGATTGATTCGTGAAAGTCACCTTTTAAGAATAACTTCCACTGCAGGCCCATATATAAAAGTTTGCTCCTTTATTACTCTGCACATGGACAATTATTTGCGCTGTTATTTGCCCCAGGCATGTACCTATGTAATTACCGTTTACAGTGTAAAGATGGATGTTATCGGTCGCTGAACGTCGGAGCAGTAGGCGTTTAATGCATTTTCCCATAGGGTCCAATGCAAAATTGACACCTCATTTTCTCCATTCTCAAGAGCTTTGAGTCTCTGCAAAACATATACATGTGTAGACACAAATAAGTGAAATAGAATGAAGGCTATTTCAGCTTTAGCTTTTATTCCGTTTGGGAGCTAAAGTCGCACAATCTTTTGTTTACAAAAATTTCGATGGCCTATAGTTCGCAAGTTATGCAATCAGTTGACATGAGATTGTGCATGCATGTAGACATGTTAATGACCTTTATATATGCCAAGTTTCAGATGGCTACCTACTCAAACAAGCAAGCAGTAGCGGTTTGAAATTTTCACAATTTGGGCTACACGTTCGGGACGATTCGTGACCTTAGGTGACTTGCACAATTCGGGCTGAAACTAGTGCCAAATGAGAGGGTTGGGATAAACATTCAATTGACCATATGTGCCAAAAATTCTCGTTCTTTAGTTTTTGAGTTATAGCCCCTGGAAGTCGAAAACTGCACGACTTTGCCCTCGAATATCTCGACAACGGAGAAAGGAGAATTTCAGGGCATTTTCTCCCAAGAAATATATGGGAATTATCTGTAATTTAGCACAGTTTCAGAACGATTCGTGAAAGTCACCTTTTAAGAATAACTTCCACTGCAGGCCCATATATAAAAGTTTGCTCCTTTATTACTCTGCACATGGACAATTATTTGCGCTGTTATTTGCCCCAGGCATGTACCTATGTAATTACCGTTTACAGTGTAAAGATGGATGTTATCGGTCGCTGAACGTCGGAGCAGTAGGCGTTTAATGCATTTTCCCATAGGGTCCAATGCAAAATTGACACCTCATTTTCTCCATTCTCAAGAGCTTTGAGTCTCTGCAAAACATATACATGTGTAGACACAAATAAGTGAAATAGAATGAAGGCTATTTCAGCTTTAGCTTTTATTCCGTTTGGGAGCTAAAGTCGCACAAACTTTTGTTTACAAAAATTTCGATGGCCTATAGTTCGCAAGTTATGCAATCAGTTGACATAAGATTGTGCATGCATGTAGACATGTTAATGACCTTTATATATGCCAAGTTTCAGATGGCTACCTACTCAAACAAGCAAGCAGTAGCGGTTTGAAATTTTCACAATTTGGGCTACACGTTCGGGACGATTCGTGACCTTAGGTGACTTGCACAATTCGGGCTGAAACTAGTGCCAAATGAGAGGGTTGGGATAAACATTCAATTGACCATATGTGCCAAAAATTCTCGTTCTTTAGTTTTCGAGTTATAGCCCCTGGAAGTCGAAAACTGCACGACTTTGCCCTCGAATATCTCGACAACGGAGAAAGGAGAATTTCAGGGCATTTTCTCCCAAGAAATATATGGGAATTATCTGTAATTTAGCACAGTTTCAGAACGATTCGTGAAAGTCACCTTTTAAGAATAACTTCCACTGCAGGCCCATATATAAAAGTTTGCTCCTTTATTACTCTGCACATGGACAATTATTTGCGCTGTTATTTGCCCCAGGCATGTACCTATGTAATTACCGTTTACAGTGTAAAGATGGATGTTATCGGTCGCTGAACGTCGGAGCAGTAGGCGTTTAATGCATTTTCCCATAGGGTCCAATGCAAAATTGACACCTCATTTTCTCCATTCTCAAGAGCTTTGAGTCTCTGCAAAACATATACATGTGTAGACACAAATAAGTGAAATAGAATGAAGGCTATTTCAGCTTTAGCTTTTATTCCGTTTGGGAGCTAAAGTCGCACAAACTTTTGTTTACAAAAATTTCGATGGCCTATAGTTCGCAAGTTATGCAATCAGTTGACATAAGATTGTGCATGCATGTAGACATGTTAATGACCTTTATATATGCCAAGTTTCAGATGGCTACCTACTCAAACAAGCAAGCAGTAGCGGTTTGAAATTTTCACAATTTGGGCTACACGTTCGGGACGATTCGTGACCTTAGGTGACTTGCACAATTCGGGCTGAAACTAGTGCCAAATGAGAGGGTTGGGATAAACATTCAATTGACCATATGTGCCAAAAATTCTCGTTCTTTAGTTTTCGAGTTATAGCCCCTGGAAGTCGAAAACTGCACGACTTTGCCCTCGAATATCTCGACAACGGAGAAAGGAGAATTTCAGGGCATTTTCTCCCAAGAAATATATGGGAATTATCTGTAATTTAGCACAGTTTCAGAACGATTCGTGAAAGTCACCTTTTAAGAATAACTTCCACTGCAGGCCCATATATAAAAGTTTGCTCCTTTATTACTCTGCACATGGACAATTATTTGCGCTGTTATTTGCCCCAGGCATGTACCTATGTAATTACCGTTTACAGTGTAAAGATGGATGTTATCGGTCGCTGAACGTCGGAGCAGTAGGCGTTTAATGCATTTTCCCATAGGGTCCAATGCAAAATTGACACCTCATTTTCTCCATTCTCAAGAGCTTTGAGTCTCTGCAAAACATATACATGTGTAGACACAAATAAGTGAAATAGAATGAAGGCTATTTCAGCTTTAGCTTTTATTCTGTTTGGGAGCTAAAGTCGCACAAACTTTTGTTTACAAAAATTTCGATGGCCTATAGTTCGCAAGTTATGCAATCAGTTGACATAAGATTGTGCATGCATGTAGACATGTTAATGACCTTTATATATGCCAAGTTTCAGATGGCTACCTACTCAAACAAGCAAGCAGTAGCGGTTTGAAATTTTCACAATTTGGGCTACACGTTCGGGACGATTCGTGACCTTAGGTGACTTGCACAATTCGGGCTGAAACTAGTGCCAAATGAGAGGGTTGGGATAAACATTCAATTGACCATATGTGCCAAAAATTCTCGTTCTTTAGTTTTCGAGTTATAGCCCCTGGAAGTCGAAAACTGCACGACTTTGCCCTCGAATATCTCGACAACGGAGAAAGGAGAATTTCAGGGCATTTTCTCCCAAGAAATATATGGGAATTATCTGTAATTTAGCACAGTTTCAGAACGATTCGAGAAAGTCACCTTTTAAGAATAACTTCCACTGCAGGCCCATATATAAAAGTTTGCTCCTTTATTACTCTGCACATGGACAATTATTTGCGCTGTTATTTGCCCCAGGCATGTACCTATGTAATTACCGTTTACAGTGTAAAGATGGATGTTATCGGTCGCTGAACGTCGGAGCAGTAGGCGTTTAATGCATTTTCCCATAGGGTCCAATGCAAAATTGACACCTCATTTTCTCCATTCTCAAGAGCTTTGAGTCTCTGCAAAACATATACATGTGTAGACACAAATAAGTGAAATAGAATGAAGGCTATTTCAGCTTTAGCTTTTATTCCGTTTGGGAGCTAAAGTCGCACAAACTTTTGTTTACAAAAATTTCGATGGCCTATAGTTCGCAAGTTATGCAATCAGTTGACATAAGATTGTGCATGCATGTAGACATGTTAATGACCTTTATATATGCCAAGTTTCAGATGGCTACCTACTCAAACAAACAAGCAGTAGCGGTTTGAAATTTTCACAATTTGGGCTACACGTTCGGGACGATTCGTGACCTTAGGTGACTTGCACAATTCGGGCTGAAACTAGTGCCAAATGAGAGGGTTGGGATAAACATTCAATTGACCATATGTGCCAAAAATTCTCGTTCTTTAGTTTTCGAGTTATAGCCCCTGGAAGTCGAAAACTGCACGACTTTGCCCTCGAATATCTCGACAACGGAGAAAGGAGAATTTCAGGGCATTTTCTCCCAAGAAATATATGGGAATTATCTGTAATTTAGCACAGTTTCAGAACGATTCGTGAAAGTCACCTTTTAAGAATAACTTCCACTGCAGGCCCATATATAAAAGTTTGCTCCTTTATTACTCTGCACATGGACAATTATTTGCGCTGTTATTTGCCCCACGCATGTACCTATGTAATTACCGTTTACAGTGTAAAGATGGATGTTATCGGTCGCTGAACGTCGGAGCAGTAGGCGTTTAATGCATTTTCCCATAGGGTCCAAGCAAAATTGACACCTTATTTTCTCCATTCTCAAGAGCTTTGAGTCTCTGCAAAACATATACATGTGTAGACACAAATAAGTGAAATAGAATGAAGGCTATTTCAGCTTTAGGTTTTATTCCGTTTGGGAGCTAAAGTCCCACAAACTTTTGTAAACAAAAATTTCGATGGCCTATAGTTCGCAAGTTATGCAATCAGTTGACATAAGATTGTGCATGCATGTAGACATTTTAATGACCTTTATATATTCCAAGTTTCAGATGGCTATCTACTCAAACAAGCAAGCAGTAGCGGTTTGAAATTTTCACAATTTGGGCTACACGTTCGGGACGATTCGTGACCTTAGGTGACTTGCACAATTCGGGCTGAAACTAGTGCCAAATGAGAGGGTTGGGATAAACATTCAATTGACCATATGTGCCAAAAATTCTCGTTCTTTAGTTTTCGAGTTATAGCCCCTGGAAGTCGAAAACTGCACGACTTTGCCCTCGAATATCTCGACAACGGAGAAAGGAGAATTTCAGGGCATTTTCTCCCAAGAAATATATGGGAATTATCTGTAATTTAGCACAGTTTCAGAACGATTCGTGAAAGTCACCTTTTAAGAATAACTTCCACTGCAGGCCCATATATAAAACAAGCAAGCAGTAGCGGTTTGAAATTTTCACAATTTGGGCTACACGTTCGGGACGATTCGTGACCTTAGGTGACTTGCACAATTCGGGCTGAAACTAGTGCCAAATGAGAGGGTTGGGATAAACATTCAATTGACCATATGTGCCAAAAATTCTCGTTCTTTAGTTTTCGAGTTATAGCCCCTGGAAGTCGAAAACTGCACGACTTTGCCCTCGAATATCTCGACAACGGAGAAAGGAGAATTTCAGGGCATTTTCTCCCAAGAAATATATGGGAATTATCTGTAATTTAGCACAGTTTCAGAACGATTCGTGAAAGTCACCTTTTAAGAATAACTTCCACTGCAGGCCCATATATAAAAGTTTGCTCCTTTATTACTCTGCACATGGACAATTATTTGCGCTGTTATTTGCCCCAGGCATGTACCTATGTAATTACCGTTTACAGTGTAAAGATGGATGTTATCGGTCGCTGAACGTCGGAGCAGTAGGCGTTTAATGCATTTTCCCATAGGGTCCAATGCAAAATTGACACCTCATTTTCTCCATTCTCAAGAGCTTTGAGTCTCTGCAAAACATATACATGTGTAGACACAAATAAGTGAAATAGAATGAAGGCTATTTCAGCTTTAGCTTTTATTCCGTTTGGGAGCTAAAGTCGCACAAACTTTTGTTTACAAAAATTTCGATGGCCTATAGTTCGCAAGTTATGCAATCAGTTGACATAAGATTGTGCATGCATGTAGACATGTTAATGACCTTTATATATGCCAAGTTTCAGATGGCTACCTACTCAAACAAGCAAGCAGTAGCGGTTTGAAATTTTCACAATTTGGGCTACACGTTCGGGACGATTCGTGACCTTAGGTGACTTGCACAATTCGGGCTGAAACTAGTGCCAAATGAGAGGGTTGGGATAAACATTCAATTGACCATATGTGCCAAAAATTCTCGTTCTTTAGTTTTCGAGTTATAGCCCCTGGAAGTCGAAAACTGCACGACTTTGCCCTCGAATATCTCGACAACGGAGAAAGGAGAATTTCAGGGCATTTTCTCCCAAGAAATATATGGGAATTATCTGTAATTTAGCACAGTTTCAGAACGATTCGTGAAAGTCACCTTTTAAGAATAACTTCCACTGCAGGCCCATATATAAAAGTTTGCTCCTTTATTACTCTGCACATGGACAATTATTTGCGCTGTTATTTGCCCCAGGCATGTACCTATGTAATTACCGTTTACAGTGTAAAGATGGATGTTATCGGTCGCTGAACGTCGGAGCAGTAGGCGTTTAATGCATTTTCCCATAGGGTCCAATGCAAAATTGACACCTCATTTTCTCCATTCTCAAGAGCTTTGAGTCTCTGCAAAACATATACATGTGTAGACACAAATAAGTGAAATAGAATGAAGGCTATTTCAGCTTTAGCTTTTATTCCGTTTGGGAGCTAAAGTCGCACAAACTTTTGTTTACAAAAATTTCGATGGCCTATAGTTCGCAAGTTATGCAATCAGTTGACATAAGATTGTGCATGCATGTAGACATGTTAATGACCTTTATATATGCCAAGTTTCAGATGGCTACCTACTCAAACAAGCAAGCAGTAGCGGTTTGAAATTTTCACAATTTGGGCTACACGTTCGGGACAATTCGTGACCTTAGGTGACTTGCACAATTCGGGCTGAAACTAGTGCCAAATGAGAGGGTTGGGATAAACATTCAATTGACCATATGTGCCAAAAATTCTCGTTCTTTAGTTTTTGAGTTATAGCCCCTGGAAGTCGAAAACTGCACGACTTTGCCCTCGAATATCTCGACAACGGAGAAAGGAGAATTTCAGGGCATTTTCTCCCAAGAAATATATGGGAATTATCTGTAATTTAGCACAGTTTCAGAACGATTCGTGAAAGTCACCTTTTAAGAATAACTTCCACTGCAGGCCCATATATAAAAGTTTGCTCCTTTATTACTCTGCACATGGACAATTATTTGCGCTGTTATTTGCCCCAGGCATGTACCTATGTAATTACCGTTTACAGTGTAAAGATGGATGTTATCGGTCGCTGAACGTCGGAGCAGTAGGCGTTTAATGCATTTTCCCATAGGGTCCAATGCAAAATTGACACCTCATTTTCTCCATTCTCAAGAGCTTTGAGTCTCTGCAAAACATATACATGTGTAGACACAAATAAGTGAAATAGAATGAAGGCTATTTCAGCTTTAGCTTTTATTCCGTTTGGGAGCTAAAGTCGCACAAACTTTTGTTTACAAAAATTTCGATGGCCTATAGTTCGCAAGTTATGCAATCAGTTGACATAAGATTGTGCATGCATGTAGACATGTTAATGACCTTTATATATGCCAAGTTTCAGATGGCTACCTACTCAAACAAGCAAGCAGTAGCGGTTTGAAATTTTCACAATTTGGGCTACACGTTCGGGACGATTCGTGACCTTAGGTGACTTGCACAATTCGGGCTGAAACTAGTGCCAAATGAGAGGGTTGGGATAAACATTCAATTGACCATATGTGCCAAAAATTCTCGTTCTTTAGTTTTCGAGTTATAGCCCCTGGAAGTCGAAAACTGCACGACTTTGCCCTCGAATATCTCGACAACGGAGAAAGGAGAATTTCAGGGCATTTTCTCCCAAGAAATATATGGGAATTATCTGTAATTTAGCACAGTTTCAGAACGATTCGTGAAAGTCACCTTTTAAGAATAACTTCCACTGCAGGCCCATATATAAAAATTGCTCCTTTATTACTCTGCACATGGACAATTATTTGCGCTGTTATTTGCCCCAGGCATGTACCTATGTAATTACCGTTTACAGTGTAAAGATGGATGTTATCGGTCGCTGAACGTCGGAGCAGTAGGCGTTTAATGCATTTTCCATAGGGTCCAATGCAAAATTGACACCTCATTTTCTCCATTCTCAAGAGCTTTGAGTCTCTGCAAAACATATACATGTGTAGACACAAATAAGTGAAATAGAATGAACGCTTTTTCAGCTTTAGCTTTTATTCCGTTTGGGAGCTAAAGTCGCACAAACTTTTGTTTACAAAAATTTCGATGGCCTATAGTTCGCAAGTTATGCAATCAGTTGACATAAGATTGTGCATGCATGTAGACATGTTGATGACCTTTATATATGCCAAGTTTCAGATGGCTACCTACTCAAACAAGCAAGCAGTAGCGGTTTGAAATTTTCACAATTTGGGCTACTCGTTCGGGACGATTCGTGACCTTAGGTGACTTGCACAATTCGGGCTGAAACTAGTGCCAAATGAGAGGGTTGGGATAAACATTCAATTGACCATATTTGCCAAAAATTCTCGTTCTTTAGTTTTCGAGTTATAGCCCCTGGAAGTCGAAAACTGCACGACTTTGCCCTCGAATATCTCGACAACGGAGAAAGGAGAATTTCAGGGCATTTTCTCCCAAGAAATATATGGGAATTATCTGTAATTTAGCACAGTTTCAGAACGATTCGTGAAAGTCACCTTTTAAGAATAACTTCCACTGCAGGCCCATATATAAAAGTTTGCTCCTTTATTACTCTGCACATGGACAATTATTTGCGCTGTTATTTGCCCCAGGCATGTACCTATGTAATTACCGTTTACAGTGTAAAGATGGATGTTATCGGTCGCTGAACGTCGGAGCAGTAGGCGTTTAATGCATTTTCCCATAGGGTCCAATGCAAAATTGACACCTCATTTTCTCCATTCTCAAGAGCTTTGAGTCTCTGCAAAACATATACATGTGTAGACACAAATAAGTGAAATAGAATGAAGGCTATTTCAGCTTTAGCTTTTATTCCGTTTGGGAGCTAAAGTCGCACAAACTTTTGTTTACAAAAATTTCGATGGCCTATAGTTCGCAAGTTATGCAATCAGTTGACATAAGATTGTGCATGCATGTAGACATGTTAATGACCTTTATATATGCCAAGTTTCAGATGGCTACCTACTCAAACAAGCAAGCAGTAGCGGTTTGAAATTTTCACAATTTGGGCTACACGTTCGGGACGATTCGTGACCTTAGGTGACTTGCACAATTCGGGCTGAAACTAGTGCCAAATGAGAGGGTTGGGATAAACATTCAATTGACCATATGTGCCAAAAATTCTCGTTCTTTAGTTTTCGAGTTATAGCCCCTGGAAGTCGAAAACTGCACGACTTTGCCCTCGAATATCTCGACAACGGAGAAAGGAGAATTTCAGGGCATTTTCTCCCAAGAAATATATGGGAATTATCTGTAATTTAGCACAGTTTCAGAACGATTCGTGAAAGTCACCTTTTAAGAATAACTTCCACTGCAGGCCCATATATAAAAGTTTGCTCCTTTATTACTCTGCACATGGACAATTATTTGCCCTGTTATTTGCCCCAGGCATGTACCTATGTAATTACCGTTTACAGTGTAAAGATGGATGTTATCGGTCGCTGAACGTCGGAGCAGTAGGCGTTTAATGCATTTTCCCATAGGGTCCAATGCAAAATTGACACCTCATTTTCTCCATTCTCAAGAGCTTTGAGTCTCTGCAAAACATATACATGTGTAAACACAAATAAGTGAAATAGAATGAAGGCTATTTCAGCTTTAGCTTTTATTCCGTTTGGGAGCTAAAGTCGCACAAACTTTTGTTTACAAAAATTTCGATGGCCTATAGTTCGCAAGTTATGCAATCAGTTGACATAAGATTGTGCATGCATGTAGACATGTTAATGACCTTTATATATGCCAAGTTTCAGATGGCTACCTACTCAAACAAGCAAGCAGTAGCGGTTTGAAATTTTCACAATTTGGGCTACACGTTCGGGACGATTCGTGACCTTAGGTGACTTGCACAATTCGGGCTGAAACTAGTGCCAAATGAGAGGGTTGGGATAAACATTCAATTGACCATATGTGCCAAAAATTCTCGTTCTTTAGTTTTCGAGTTATAGCCCCTGGAAGTCGAAAACTGCACGACTTTGCCCTCGAATATCTCGACAACGGAGAAAGGAGAATTTCAGGGCATTTTCTCCCAAGAAATATATGGGAATTATCTGTAATTTAGCACAGTTTCAGAACGATTCGTGAAAGTCACCTTTTAAGAATAACTTCCACTGCAGGCCCATATATAAAAGTTTGCTCCTTTATTACTCTGCACATGGACAATTATTTGCGCTGTTATTTGCCCCAGGCATGTACCTATGTAATTACCGTTTACAGTGTAAAGATGGATGTTATCGGTCGCTGAACGTCGGAGCAGTAGGCGTTTAATGCATTTTCCCATAGGGTCCAATGCAAAATTGACACCTCATTTTCTCCATTCTCAAGAGCTTTGAGTCTCTGCAAAACATATACATGTGTAGACACAAATAAGTGAAATAGAATGAAGGCTATTTCAGCTTTAGCTTTTATTCCGTTTGGGAGCTAAAGTCGCACAAACTTTTGTTTACAAAAATTTCGATGGCCTATAGTTCGCAAGTTATGCAATCAGTTGACATAAGATTGTGCATGCATGTAGACATGTTAATGACCTTTATATATGCCAAGTTTCAGATGGCTACCTACTCAAACAAGCAAGCAGTAGCGGTTTGAATTTTTCACAATTTGGGCTACACGTTCGGGACGATTCGTGACCATAGGTGACTTGCACAATTCGGGCTGAAACTAGTGCCAAATGAGAGGGTTGGGATAAACATTCAATTGACCATATGTGCCAAAAATTCTCGTTCTTTAGTTTTCGAGTTATAGCCCCTGGAAGTCGAAAACTGCACGACTTTGCCCTCGAATATCTCGACAACGGAGAAAGGAGAATTTCAGGGCATTTTCTCCCAAGAAATATATGGGAATTATCTGTAATTTAGCACAGTTTCAGAACGATTCGTGAAAGTTACCTTTTAAGAATAACTTCCACTGCAGGCCCATATATAAAAGTTTGCTCCTTTATTACTCTGCACATGGACAATTATTTGCGCTGTTATTTGCCCCAGGCATGTACCTATGTAATTACCGTTTACAGTGTAAAGATGGATGTTATCGGTCGCTGAACGTCGGAGCAGTAGGCGTTTAATGCATTTTCCCATAGGGTCCAATGCAAAATTGACACCTCATTTTCTCCATTCTCAAGAGCTTTGAGTCTCTGCAAAACATATACATGTGTAGACACAAATAAGTGAAATAGAATGAAGGCTATTTCAGCTTTAGCTTTTATTCCGTTTGGGAGCTAAAGTCGCACAAACTTTTGTTTACAAAAATTTCGATGGCCTATAGTTCGCAAGTTATGCAATCAGTTGACATAAGATTGTGCATGCATGTAGACATGTTAATGACCTTTATATATGCCAAATTTCAGATGGCTACCTTCTCAAACAAGCAAGCAGTAGCGGTTTGAAATTTTCACAATTTGGGCTACACGTTCGGGACGATTCGTGACCTTAGGTGACTTGCACAATTCGGGCTGAAACTAGTGCCAAATGAGAGGGTTGGGATAAACATTCAATTGACCATATGTGCCAAAAATTCTCGTTCTTTAGTTTTCGAGTTATAGCCCCTGGAAGTCGAAAACTGCACGACTTTGCCCTCGAATATCTCGACAACGGAGAAAGGAGAATTTCAGGGCATTTTCTCCCAAGAAATATATAGGAATTATCTGTAATTTAGCACAGTTTCAGAACGATTCGTGAAAGTCACCTTTTAAGAATAACTTCCACTGCAGGCCCATATATAAAAGTTTGCTCCTTTATTACTCTGCACATGGACAATTATTTGCGCTGTTATTTGCCCCAGGCATGTACCTATGTAATTACCGTTTACAGTGTAAAGATGGATGTTATCGGTCGCTGAACGTCGGAGCAGTAGGCGTTTAATGCATTTTCCCATAGGGTCCAATGCAAAATTGACACCTCATTTTCTCCATTCTCAAGAGCTTTGAGTCTCTGCAAAACATATACATGTGTAGACACAAATAAGTGAAATAGAATGAAGGCTATTTCAGCTTTAGCTTTTATTCCGTTTGGGAGCTAAAGTCGCACAAACTTTTGTTTACAAAAATTTCGATGGCCTATAGTTCGCAAGTTATGCAATCAGTTGACATAAGATTGTGCATGCATGTAGACATGTTAATGACCTTTATATATGCCAAGTTTCAGATGGCTACCTACTCAAACAAGCAAGCAGTAGCGGTTTGAAATTTTCACAATTTGGGCTACACGTTCGGGACGATTCGTGACCTTAGGTGACTTGCACAATTCGGGCTGAAACTAGTGCCAAATGAGAGGGTTGGGATAAACATTCAATTGACCATATGTGCCAAAAATTCTCGTTCTTTAGTTTTCGAGTTATAGCCCCTGGAAGTCGAAAACTGCACGACTTTGCCCTCGAATATCTCGACAACGGAGAAAGGAGAATTTCAGGGCATTTTCTCCCAAGAAATATATGGGAATTATCTGTAATTTAGCACAGTTTCAGAACGATTCGTGAAAGTCACCTTTTAAGAATAACTTCCACTGCAGGCCCATATATAAAAGTTTGCTCCTTTATTACTCTGCACATGGACAATTATTTGCGCTGTTATTTGCCCCAGGCATGTACCTATGTAATTACCGTTTACAGTGTAAAGATGGATGTTATCGGTCGCTGAACGTCGGAGCAGTAGGCGTTTAATGCATTTTCCCATAGGGTCCAATGCAAAATTGACACCTCATTTTCTCCATTTTCAAGAGCTTTGAGTCTCTGCAAAACATATACATGTGTAGACACAAATAAGTGAAATAGAATGAAGGCTATTTCAGCTTTAGCTTTTATTCCGTTTGGGAGCTAAAGTCGCACAAACTTTTGTTTACAAAAATTTCGATGGCCTATAGTTCGCAAGTTATGCAATCAGTTGACATAAGATTGTGCATGCATGTAGACATGTTAATGACCTTTATATATGCCAAGTTTCAGATGGCTACCTACTCAAACAAGCAAGCAGTAGCGGTTTGAAATTTTCACAATTTGGGCTACACGTTCGGGACGATTCGTGACCTTAGGTGACTTGCACAATTCGGGCTGAAACTAGTGCCAAATGAGAGGGTTGGGATAAACATTCAATTGACCATATGTGCCAAAAATTCTCGTTCTTTAGTTTTCGAGTTATAGCCCCTGGAAGTCGAAAACTGCACGACTTTGCCCTCGAATATCTCGACAACGGAGAAAGGAGAATTTCAGGGCATTTTCTCCCAAGAAATATATGGGAATTATCTGTAATTTAGCACAGTTTCAGAACGATTCGTGAAAGTCACCTTTTAAGAATAACTTCCACTGCAGGCCCATATATAAAAGTTTGCTCCTTTATTACTCTGCACATGGACAATTATTTGCGCTGTTATTTGCCCCAGGCATGTACCTATGTAATTACCGTTTACAGTGTAAAGATGGATGTTATCGGTCGCTGAACGTCGGAGCAGTAGGCGTTTAATGCATTTTCCCAGAGGGTCCAATGCAAAATTGACACCTCATTTTCTCCATTCTCAAGAGCTTTGTGTCTCTGCAAAACATATACATGTGTAGACACAAATAAGTGAAATAGAATGAAGGCTATTTCAGCTTTAGCTTTTATTCCGTTTGGGAGCTAAAGTCGCACAAACTTTTGTTTACAAAAATTTCGATGGCCTATAGTTCGCAAGTTATGCAATCAGTTGACATAAGATTGTGCATGCATGTAGACATGTTAATGACCTTTATATATGCCAAGTTTCAGATGGCTACCTACTCAAACAAGCAAGCAGTAGCGGTTTGAAATTTTCACAATTTGGGCTACACGTTCGGGACGATTCGTGACCTTAGGTGACTTGCACAATTCGGGCTGAAACTAGTGCCAAATGAGAGGGTTGGGATAAACATTCAATTGACCATATGTGCCAAAAATTCTCGTTCTTTAGTTTTCGAGTTATAGCCCCTGGAAGTCGAAAACTGCACGACTTTGCCCTCGAATATCTCGACAACGGAGAAAGGAGAATTTCAGGGCATTTTCTCCCAAGAAATATATGGGAATTATCTGTAATTTAGCACAGTTTCAGAACGATTCGTGAAAGTCACCTTTTAAGAATAACTTCCACTGCAGGCCCATATATAAAAGTTTGCTCCTTTATTACTCTGCACATGGACAATTATTTGCGCTGTTATTTGCCCCAGGCATGTACCTATGTAATTACCGTTTACAGTGTAAAGATGGATGTAATCGGTCGCTGAACGTCGGAGCAGTAGGCGTTTAATGCATTTTCCCATAGGGTCCAATGCAAAATTGACACCTCATCTTCTCCATTTTCAAGAGCTTTGAGTCTCTGCAAAACATATACATGTGTAGACACAAATAAGTGAAAGCAGTAGCGGTTTGAAATTTTCACAATTTGGGCTACACGTTCGGGACGATTCGTGACCTTAGGTGACTTGCACAATTCGGGCTGAAACTAGTGCCAAATGAGAGGGTTGGGATAAACATTCAATTGACCATATGTGCCAAAAATTCTCGTTCTTTAGTTTTCGAGTTATAGCCCCTGGAAGTCGAAAACTGCACGACTTTGCCCTCGAATATCTCGACAACGGAGAAAGGAGAATTTCAGGGCATTTTCTCCCAAGAAATATATGGGAATTATCTGTAATTTAGCACAGTTTCAGAACGATTCATGAAAGTCACCTTTTAAGAATAACTTCCACTGCAGGCCCATATATAAAAGTTTGCTCCTTTATTACTCTGCACATGGACAATTATTTGCGCTGTTATTTGCCCCAGGCATGTACCTATGTAATTACCGTTTACAGTGTAAAGATGGATGTTATCGGTCGCTGAACGTCGGAGCAGTAGGCGTTTAATGCATTTTCCCAGAGGGTCCAATGCAAAATTGACACCTCATTTTCTCCATTCTCAAGAGCTTTGTGTCTCTGCAAAACATATACATGTGTAGACACAAATAAGTGAAATAGAATGAAGGCTATTTCAGCTTTAGCTTTTATTCCGTTTGGGAGCTAAAGTCGCACAAACTTTTGTTTACAAAAATTTCGATGGCCTATAGTTCGCAAGTTATGCAATCAGTTGACATAAGATTGTGCATGCATGTAGACATGTTAATGACCTTTATATATGCCAAGTTTCAGATGGCTACCTACTCAAACAAGCAAGCAGTAGCGGTTTGAAATTTTCACAATTTGGGCTACACGTTCGGGACGATTCGTGACCTTAGGTGACTTGCACAATTCGGGCTGAAACTAGTGCCAAATGAGAGGTTTGGGATAAACATTCAATTGACCATATGTGCCAAATATTCTCGTTCTTTAGTTTTCGAGTTATAGCCCCTGGAAGTCGAAAACTGCACGACTTTGCCCTCGAATATCTCGACAACGGAGAAAGGAGAATTTCAGGGCATTTTCTCCCAAGAAATATATGGGAATTATCTGTAATTTAGCACAGTTTCAGAACGATTCGTGAAAGTCACCTTTTAAGAATAACTTCCACTGCAGGCCCATATATAAAAGTTTGCTCCTTTATTACTCTGCACATGGACAATTATTTGCGCTGTTATTTGCCCCAGGCATGTACCTATGTAATTACCGTTTACAGTGTAAAGATGGATGTTATCGGTCGCTGAACGTCGGAGCAGTAGGCGTTTAATGCATTTTCCCATAGGGTCCAATGCAAAATTGACACCTCATTTTCTCCATTCTCAAGAGCTTTGAGTCTCTGCAAAACATATACATGTGTAGACACAAATAAGTGAAATAGAATGAAGGCTATTTCAGCTTTAGCTTTTATTCTGTTTGGGAGCTAAAGTCGCACAAACTTTTGTTTACAAAAATTTCGATGGCCTATAGTTCGCAAGTTATGCAATCAGTTGACATAAGATTGTGCATGCATGTAGACATGTTAATGACCTTTATATATGCCAAGTTTCAGATGGCTACCTACTCAAACAAGCAAGCAGTAGCGGTTTGAAATTTTCACAATTTGGGCTACACGTTCGGGACGATTCGTGACCTTAGGTGACTTGCACAATTCGGGCTGAAACTAGTGCCAAATGAGAGGGTTGGGATAAACATTCAATTGACCATATGTGCCAAAAATTCTCGTTCTTTAGTTTTCGAGTTATAGCCCCTGGAAGTCGAAAACTGCACGACTTTGCCCTCGAATATCTCGACAACGGAGAAAGGAGAATTTCAGGGCATTTTCTCCCAAGAAATATATGGGAATTATCTGTAATTTAGCACAGTTTCAGAACGATTCGTGAAAGTCACCTTTTAAGAATAACTTCCACTGCAGGCCCATATATAAAAGTTTGCTCCTTTATTACTCTGCACATGGACAATTATTTGCGCTGTTATTTGCCCCAGGCATGTACCTATGTAATTACCGTTTACAGTGTAAAGATGGATGTTATCGGTCGCTGAACGTCGGAGCAGTAGGCGTTTAATGCATTTTCCCATAGGGTCCAATGCAAAATTGACACCTCATTTTCTCCATTCTCAAGAGCTTTGAGTCTCTGCAAAACATATACATGTGTAGACACAAATAAGTGAAATAGAATGAAGGCTATTTCAGCTTTAGCTTTTATTCCGTTTGGGAGCTAAAGTCGCACAAACTTTTGTTTACAAAAATTTCGATGGCCTATAGTTCGCAAGTTATGCAATCAGTTGACATAAGATTGTGCATGCATGTAGACATGTTAATGACCTTTATATATGCCAAGTTTCAGATGGCTACCTACTCAAACAAGCAAGCAGTAGCGGTTTGAAATTTTCACAATTTGGGCTACACGTTCGGGACGATTCGTGACCTTAGGTGACTTGCACAATTCGGGCTGAAACTAGTGCCAAATGAGAGGGTTGGGATAAACATTCAATTGACCATATGTGCCAAAAATTCTCGTTCTTTAGTTTTCGAGTTATAGCCCCTGGAAGTCGAAAACTGCACGACATTGCCCTCGAATATCTCGACAACGAAGAAAGGAGAATTTCAGGGCATTTTCTCCCAAGAAATATATGGGAATTATCTGTAATTTAGCACAGTTTCAGAACGATTCGTGAAAGTCACCTTTTAAGAATAACTTCCACTGCAGGCCCATATATAAAAGTTTGCTCCTTTATTACTCTGCACATGGACAATTATTTGCGCTGTTATTTGCCCCAGGCATGTACCTATGTAATTACCGTTTACAGTGTAAAGATGGATGTTATCGGTCGCTGAACGTCGGAGCAGTAGGCGTTTAATGCATTTTCCCATAGGGTCCAATGCAAAATTGACACCTCATTTTCTCCATTCTCAAGAGCTTTGAGTCTCTGCAAAACATATACATGTGTAGACACAAATAAGTGAAATAGAATGAAGGCTATTTCAGCTTTAGCTTTTATTCCGTTTGGGAGCTAAAGTCGCACAAACTTTTGTTTACAAAATATTCGATGGCCTATAGTTCGCAAGTTATGCAATCAGTTGACATAAGATTGTGCATGCATGTAGACATGTTAATGGCCTTTATATATGCCAAGTTTCAGATGGCTACCTACTCAAACAAGCAAGCAGTAGCGGTTTGAAATTTTCACAATTTGGACTACACGTTCGGGACAATTCGTGACCTTAGGTGACTTGCACAATTCGGGCTGAAACTAGTGCCAAATGAGAGGGTTGGTATAAACATTCAATTGACCATATGTGCCAAAAATTCTCGTTCTTTAGTTTTCGAGTTATAGCCCCTGGAAGTCGAAAACTGCACGACTTTGCCCTCGAATATCTCGACAACGGAGAAAGGAGAATTTCAGGGCATTTTCTCCCAAGAAATATATGGGAATTATCTGTAATTTAGCACAGTTTCAGAACGATTCGTGAAAGTCACCTTTTAAGAATAACTTCCACTGCAGGCCCATATATAAAAGTTTGCTCCTTTATTACTCTGCACATGGACAATTATTTGCGCTGTTATTTGCCCCAGGCATGTACCTATGTAATTACCGTTTACAGTGTAAAGATGGATGTTATCGGTCGCTGAACGTCGGAGCAGTAGCGTTTAATGCATTTTCCCATAGGGTCCAATGCAAAATTGACACCTCATTTTCTCCATTCTCAAGAGCTTTGAGTCTCTGCAAAACATATACATGTGTAGACACAAATAAGTGAAATAGAATGAAGGCTATTTCAGCTTTAGCTTTTATTCCGTTTGGGAGCTAAAGTCGCACACACTTTTGTTTACAAAAATTTCGATGGCCTATAGTTCGCAAGTTATGCAATCAGTTGACATAAGATTGTGCATGCATGTAGACATGTTAATGACCTTTATATATGCCAAGTTTCAGATGGCTACCTACTCAAACAAGCAAGCAGTAGCGGTTTGAAATTTTCACAATTTGGGCTACACGTTCGGGACGATTCGTGACCTTAGGTGACTTGCACAATTCGGGCTGAAACTAGTGCCAAATGAGAGGGTTGGGATAAACATTCAATTGACCATATGTGCCAAAAATTCTCGTTCTTTAGTTTTCGAGTTATAGCCCCTGGAAGTCGAAAACTGCACGACTTTGCCCTCGAATATCTCGACAACGGAGAAAGGAGAATTTCAGGGCATTTTCTCCCAAGAAATATATGGGAATTATCGGTAATTTAGCACAGTTTCAGAACGATTCGTGAAAGTCACCTTTTAAGAATAACTTCCACTGCAGGCCCATATATAAAAGTTTGCTCCTTTATTACTCTGCACATGGACAATTATTTGCGCTGTTATTTGCCCCAGGCATGTACCTATGTAATTACCGTTTACAGTGTAAAGATGGATGTTATCGGTCGCTGAACGTCGGAGCAGTAGGCGTTTAATGCATTTTCCCATAGGGTCCAATGCAAAATTGACACCCCATTTTCTCCATTCTCAAGAGCTTTGAGTCTCTGCAAAACATATACATGTGTAGACACAAATAAGTGAAATAGAATGAAGGCTATTTCAGCTTTAGCTTTTATTCCGTTTGGGAGCTAAAGTCGCACAAACTTTTGTTTACAAAAATTTCGATGGCCTATAGTTCGCAAGTTATGCAATCAGTTAACATAAGATTGTGCATGCATGTAGACATGTTAATGACCTTTATATATGCCAAGTTTCAGATGGCTACCTACTCAAACAAGCAAGCAGTAGCGGTTTGAAATTTTCACAATTTGGGCTACACGTTCGGGACGATTCGTGACCTTAGGTGACTTGCACAATTCGGGCTGAAACTAGTGCCAAATGAGAGGGTTGGGATAAACATTCAATTGACCATATGTGCCAAAAATTCTCGTTCTTTAGTTTTCGAGTTATAGCCCCTGGAAGTCGAAAACTGCACGACTTTGCCCTCGAATATCTCGACAACGGAGAAAGGAGAATTTCAGGGCATTTTCTCCCAAGAAATATATGGGAATTATCTGTAATTTAGCACAGTTTCAGAACGATTCGTGAAAGTCACCTTTTAAGAATAACTTCCACTGCAGGCCCATATATAAAAGTTTGCTCCTTTATTACTCTGCACATGGACAATTATTTGCGCTGTTATTTGCCCCAGGCATGTACCTATGTAATTACCGTTTACAGTGTAAAGATGGATGTTATCGGTCGCTGAACGTCGGAGCAGTAGGCGTTTAATGCATTTTCCCATAGGGTCCAATGCAAAATTGACACCTCATTTTCTCCATTCTCAAGAGCTTTGAGTCTCTGCAAAACATATACATGTGTAGACACAAATAAGTGAAATAGAATGAAGGCTATTTCAGCTTTAGCTTTTATTCCGTTTGGGAGCTAAAGTCGCACACACTTTTGTTTACAAAAATTTCGATGGCCCATAGTTCGCAAGTTATGCAATCAGTTGACATAAGATTGTGCATGCATGTAGACATGTTAATGACCTTTATATATGCCAAGTTTCAGATGGCTACCTACTCAAACAAGCAAGCAGTAGCGGTTTGAAATTTTCACAATTTGGGCTACACGTTCGGGACGATTCGTGACCTTAGGTGACTTGCACAATTCGGGCTGAAACTAGTGCCAAATGAGAGGGTTGGGATAAACATTCAATTGACCATATGTGCCAAAAATTCTCGTTCTTTAGTTTTCGAGTTATAGCCCCTGGAAGTCGAAAACTGCACGACTTTGCCCTCGAATATCTCGACAACGGAGAAAGGAGAATTTCAGGGCATTTTCTCCCAAGAAATATATGGGAATTATCTGTAATTTAGCACAGTTTCAGAACGATTCGTGAAAGTCACCTTTTAAGAATAACTTCCACTGCAGGCCCATATATAAAAGTTTGCTCCTTTATTACTCTGCACATGGACAATTATTTGCGCTGTTATTTGCCCCAGGCATGTACCTATGTAATTACCGTTTACAGTGTAAAGATGGATGTTATCGGTCGCTGAACGTCGGAGCAGTAGGCGTTTAATGCATTTTCCCATAGGGTCCAATGCAAAATTGACACCTCATTTTCTCCATTCTCAAGAGCTTTGAGTCTCTGCAAAACATATACATGTGTAGACACAAATAAGTGAAATAGAATGAAGGCTATTTCAGCTTTAGCTTTTATTCCGTTTGGGAGCTAAAGTCGCACAAACTTTTGTTTACAAAAATTTCGATGGCCTATAGTTCGCAAGTTATGCAATCAGTTAACATAAGATTGTGCATGCATGTAGACATGTTAATGACCTTTATATATGCCAAGTTTCAGATGGCTACCTACTCAAACAAGCAAGCAGTAGCGGTTTGAAATTTTCACAATTTGGGCTACACGTTCGGGACGATTCGTGACCTTAGGTGACTTGCACAATTCGGGCTGAAACTAGTGCCAAATGAGAGGGTTGGGATAAACATTCAATTGACCATATGTGCCAAAAATTCTCGTTCTTTAGTTTTCGAGTTATAGCCCCTGGAAGTCGAAAACTGCACGACTTTGCCCTCGAATATCTCGACAACGGAGAAAGGAGAATTTCAGGGCATTTTCTCCCAAGAAATATATGGGAATTATCTGTAATTTAGCACAGTTTCAGAACGATTCGTGAAAGTCACCTTTTAAGAATAACTTCCACTGCAGGCCCATATATAAAAGTTTGCTCCTTTATTACTCTGCACATGGACAATTATTTGCGCTGTTATTTGCCCCAGGCATGTACCTATGTAATTACCGTTTACAGTGTAAAGATGGATGTTATCGGTCGCTGAACGTCGGAGCAGTAGGCGTTTAATGCATTTTCCCATAGGGTCCAATGCAAAATTGACACCTCATTTTCTCCATTCTCAAGAGCTTTGAGTCTCTGCAAAACATATACATGTGTAGACACAAATAAGTGAAATAGAATGAAGGCTATTTCAGCTTTAGCTTTTATTCCGTTTGGGAGCTAAAGTCGCACAAACTTTTGTTTACAAAAATTTCGATGGCCTATAGTTCGCAAGTTATGCAATCAGTTAACATAAGATTGTGCATGCATGTAGACATGTTAATGACCTTTATATATGCCAAGTTTCAGATGGCTACCTACTCAAACAAGCAAGCAGTAGCGGTTTGAAATTTTCACAATTTGGGCTACACGTTCGGGACGATTCGTGACCTTAGGTGACTTGCACAATTCGGGCTGAAACTAGTGCCAAATGAGAGGGTTGGGATAAACATTCAATTGACCATATGTGCCAAAAATTCTCGTTCTTTAGTTTTCGAGTTATAGCCCCTGGAAGTCGAAAACTGCACGACTTTGCCCTCGAATATCTCGACAACGGAGAAAGGAGAATTTCAGGGCATTTTCTCCCAAGAAATATATGGGAATTATCTGTAATTTAGCACAGTTTCAGAACGATTCGTGAAAGTCACCTTTTAAGAATAACTTCCACTGCAGGCCCATATATAAAAGTTTGCTCCTTTATTACTCTGCACATGGACAATTATTTGCGCTGTTATTTGCCCCAGGCATGTACCTATGTAATTACCGTTTACAGTGTAAAGATGGATGTTATCGGTCGCTGAACGTCGGAGCAGTAGGCGTTTAATGCATTTTCCCATAGGGTCCAATGCAAAATTGACACCTCATTTTCTCCATTCTCAAGAGCTTTGAGTCTCTGCAAAACATATACATGTGTAGACACAAATAAGTGAAATAGAATGAAGGCTATTTCAGCTTTAGCTTTTATTCCGTTTGGGAGCTAAAGTCGCACAAACTTTTGTTTACAAAAATTTCGATGGCCTATAGTTCGCAAGTTATGCAATCAGTTGACATAAGATTGTGCATGCATGTAGACATGTTAATGACCTTTATATATGCCAAGTTTCAGATGGCTACCTACTCAAACAAGCAAGCAGTAGCGGTTTGAAATTTTCACAATTTGGGCTACACGTTCGGGACGATTCGTGACCTTAGGTGACTTGCACAATTCGGGCTGAAACTAGTGCCAAATGAGAGGGTTGGGATAAACATTCAATTGACCATATGTGCCAAAAATTCTCGTTCTTTAGTTTTCGAGTTATAGCCCCTGGAAGTCGAAAACTGCACGACTTTGCCCTCGAATATCTCGACAACGGAGAAAGGAGAATTTCAGGGCATTTTCTCCCAAGAAATATATGGGAATTATCTGTAATTTAGCACAGTTTCAGAACGATTCGTGAAAGTCACCTTTTAAGAATAACTTCCACTGCAGGCCCATATATAAAAGTTTGCTCCTTTATTACTCTGCACATGGACAATTATTTGCGCTGTTATTTGCCCCAGGCATGTACCTATGTAATTACCGTTTACAGTGTAAAGATGGATGTTATCGGTCGCTGAACGTCGGAGCAGTAGGCGTTTAATGCATTTTCCCATAGGGTCCAATGCAAAATTGACACCTCATTTTCTCCATTTTCAAGAGCTTTGAGTCTCTGCAAAACATATACATGTGTAGACACAAATAAGTGAAATAGAATGAAGGCTATTTCAGCTTTAGCTTTTATTCCGTTTGGGAGCTAAAGTCGCACAAACTTTTGTTTACAAAAATTTCGATGGCCTATAGTTCGCAAGTTATGCAATCAGTTGACATAAGATTGTGCATGCATGTAGACATGTTAATGACCTTTATATATGCCAAGTTTCAGATGGCTACCTACTCAAACAAGCAAGCAGTAGCGGTTTGAAATTTTCACAATTTGGGCTACACGTTCGGGACGATTCGTGACCTTAGGTGACTTGCACAATTCGGGCTGAAACTAGTGCCAAATGAGAGGGTTGGGATAAACATTCAATTGACCATATGTGCCAAAAATTCTCGTTCTTTAGTTTTCGAGTTATAGCCCCTGGAAGTCGAAAACTGCACGACTTTGCCCTCGAATATCTCGACAACGGAGAAAGGAGAATTTCAGGGCATTTTCTCCCAAGAAATATATGGGAATTATCTGTAATTTAGCACAGTTTCAGAACGATTCGTGAAAGTCACCTTTTAAGAATAACTTCCACTGCAGGCCCATATATAAAAGTTTGCTCCTTTATTACTCTGCACATGGACAATTATTTGCGCTGTTATTTGCCCCAGGCATGTACCTATGTAATTACCGTTTACAGTGTAAAGATGGATGTTATCGGTCGCTGAACGTCGGAGCAGTAGGCGTTTAATGCATTTTCCCAGAGGGTCCAATGCAAAATTGACACCTCATTTTCTCCATTCTCAAGAGCTTTGTGTCTCTGCAAAACATATACATGTGTAGACACAAATAAGTGAAATAGAATGAAGGCTATTTCAGCTTTAGCTTTTATTCCGTTTGGGAGCTAAAGTCGCACAAACTTTTGTTTACAAAAATTTCGATGGCCTATAGTTCGCAAGTTATGCAATCAGTTGACATAAGATTGTGCATGCATGTAGACATGTTAATGACCTTTATATATGCCAAGTTTCAGATGGCTACCTACTCAAACAAGCAAGCAGTAGCGGTTTGAAATTTTCACAATTTGGGCTACACGTTCGGGACGATTCGTGACCTTAGGTGACTTGCACAATTCGGGCTGAAACTAGTGCCAAATGAGAGGGTTGGGATAAACATTCAATTGACCATATGTGCCAAAAATTCTCGTTCTTTAGTTTTCGAGTTATAGCCCCTGGAAGTCGAAAACTGCACGACTTTGCCCTCGAATATCTCGACAACGGAGAAAGGAGAATTTCAGGGCATTTTCTCCCAAGAAATATATGGGAATTATCGGTAATTTAGCACAGTTTCAGAACGATTCGTGAAAGTCACCTTTTAAGAATAACTTCCACTGCAGGCCCATATATAAAAGTTTGCTCCTTTATTACTCTGCACATGGACAATTATTTGCGCTGTTATTTGCCCCAGGCATGTACCTATGTAATTACCGTTTACAGTGTAAAGATGGATGTTATCGGTCGCTGAACGTCGGAGCAGTAGGCGTTTAATGCATTTTCCCATAGGGTCCAATGCAAAATTGACACCTCATTTTCTCCATTTTCACGAGCTTTGAGTCTCTGCAAAACATATACATGTGTAGACACAAATAAGTGAAAGCAGTAGCGGTTTGAAATTTTCACAATTTGGGCTACACGTTCGGGACGATTCGTGACCTTAGGTGACTTGCACAATTCGGGCTGAAACTAGTGCCAAATGAGAGGGTTGGGATAAACATTCAATTGACCATATGTGCCAAAAATTCTCGTTCTTTAGTTTTCGAGTTATAGCCCCTGGAAGTCGAAAACTGCACGACTTTGCCCTCGAATATCTCGACAACGGAGAAAGGAGAATTTCAGGGCATTTTCTCCCAAGAAATATATGGGAATTATCTGTAATTTAGCACAGTTTCAGAACGATTCGTGAAAGTCACCTTTTAAGAATAACTTCCACTGCAGGCCCATATATAAAAGTTTGCTCCTTTATTACTCTGCACATGGACAATTATTTGCGCTGTTATTTGCCCCAGGCATGTACCTATGTAATTACCGTTTACAGTGTAAAGATGGATGTTATCGGTCGCTGAACGTCGGAGCAGTAGGCGTTTAATGCATTTTCCCATAGGGTCCAATGCAAAATTGACACCTCATTTTCTCCATTTTCAAGAGCTTTGAGTCTCTGCAAAACATATACATGTGTAGACACAAATAAGTGAAATAGAATGAAGGCTATTTCAGCTTTAGCTTTTATTCCGTTTGGGAGCTAAAGTCGCACAAACTTTTGTTTACAAAAATTTCGATGGCCTATAGTTCGCAAGTTATGCAATCAGTTGACATAAGATTGTGCATGCATGTAGACATGTTAATGACCTTTATATATGCCAAGTTTCAGATGGCTACCTACTCAAACAAGCAAGCAGTAGCGGTTTGAAATTTTCACAATTTGGGCTACACGTTCGGGACGATTCGTGACCTTAGGTGACTTGCACAATTCGGGCTGAAACTAGTGCCAAATGAGAGGGTTGGGATAAACATTCAATTGACCATATGTGCCAAAAATTCTCGTTCTTTAGTTTTCGAGTTATAGCCCCTGGAAGTCGAAAACTGCACGACTTTGCCCTCGAATATCTCGACAACGGAGAAAGGAGAATTTCAGGGCATTTTCTCCCAAGAAATATATGGGAATTATCTGTAATTTAGCACAGTTTCAGAACGATTCGTGAAAGTCACCTTTTAAGAATAACTTCCACTGCAGGCCCATATATAAAAGTTTGCTCCTTTATTACTCTGCACATGGACAATTATTTGCGCTGTTATTTGCCCCAGGCATGTACCTATGTAATTACCGTTTACAGTGTAAAGATGGATGTTATCGGTCGCTGAACGTCGGAGCAGTAGGCGTTTAATGCATTTTCCCAGAGGGTCCAATGCAAAATTGACACCTCATTTTCTCCATTCTCAAGAGCTTTGTGTCTCTGCAAAACATATACATGTGTAGACACAAATAAGTGAAATAGAATGAAGGCTATTTCAGCTTTAGCTTTTATTCCGTTTGGGAGCTAAAGTCGCACAAACTTTTGTTTACAAAAATTTCGATGGCCTATAGTTCGCAAGTTATGCAATCAGTTGACATAAGATTGTGCATGCATGTAGACATGTTAATGACCTTTATATATGCCAAGTTTCAGATGGCTACCTACTCAAACAAGCAAGCAGTAGCGGTTTGAAATTTTCACAATTTGGGCTACACGTTCGGGACGATTCGTGACCTTAGGTGACTTGCACAATTCGGGCTGAAACTAGTGCCAAATGAGAGGGTTGGGATAAACATTCAATTGACCATATGTGCCAAAAATTCTCGTTCTTTAGTTTTCGAGTTATAGCCCCTGGAAGTCGAAAACTGCACGACTTTGCCCTCGAATATCTCGACAACGGAGAAAGGAGAATTTCAGGGCATTTTCTCCCAAGAAATATATGGGAATTATCGGTAATTTAGCACAGTTTCAGAACGATTCGTGAAAGTCACCTTTTAAGAATAACTTCCACTGCAGGCCCATATATAAAAGTTTGCTCCTTTATTACTCTGCACATGGACAATTATTTGCGCTGTTATTTGCCCCAGGCATGTACCTATGTAATTACCGTTTACAGTGTAAAGATGGATGTTATCGGTCGCTGAACGTCGGAGCAGTAGGCGTTTAATGCATTTTCCCATAGGGTCCAATGCAAAATTGACACCTCATTTTCTCCATTTTCACGAGCTTTGAGTCTCTGCAAAACATATACATGTGTAGACACAAATAAGTGAAAGCAGTAGCGGTTTGAAATTTTCACAATTTGGGCTACACGTTCGGGACGATTCGTGACCTTAGGTGACTTGCACAATTCGGGCTGAAACTAGTGCCAAATGAGAGGGTTGGGATAAACATTCAATTGACCATATGTGCCAAAAATTCTCGTTCTTTAGTTTTCGAGTTATAGCCCCTGGAAGTCGAAAACTGCACGACTTTGCCCTCGAATATCTCGACAACGGAGAAAGGAGAATTTCAGGGCATTTTCTCCCAAGAAATATATGGGAATTATCTGTAATTTAGCACAGTTTCAGAACGATTCGTGAAAGTCACCTTTTAAGAATAACTTCCACTGCAGGCCCATATATAAAAGTTTGCTCCTTTATTACTCTGCACATGGACAATTATTTGCGCTGTTATTTGCCCCAGGCATGTACCTATGTAATTACCGTTTACAGTGTAAAGATGGATGTTATCGGTCGCTGAACGTCGGAGCAGTAGGCGTTTAATGCATTTTCCCATAGGGTCCAATGCAAAATTGACACCTCATTTTCTCCATTCTCAAGAGCTTTGTGTCTCTGCAAAACATATACATGTGTAGACACAAATAAGTGAAATAGAATGAAGGCTATTTCAGCTTTAGCTTTTATTCCGTTTGGGAGCTAAAGTCGCACAAACTTTTGTTTACAAAAATTTCGATGGCCTATAGTTCGCAAGTTATGCAATCAGTTGACATAAGATTGTGCATGCATGTAGACATGTTAATGACCTTTATATATGCCAAGTTTCAGATGGCTACCTACTCAAACAAGCAAGCAGTAGCGGTTTGAAATTTTCACAATTTGGGCTACACGTTCGGGACGATTCGTGACCTTAGGTGACTTGCACAATTCGGGCTGAAACTAGTGCCAAATGAGAGGGTTGGGATAAACATTCAATTGACCATATGTGCCAAATATTCTCGTTCTTTAGTTTTCGAGTTATAGCCCCTGGAAGTCGAAAACTGCACGACTTTGCCCTCGAATATCTCGACAACGGAGAAAGGAGAATTTCAGGGCATTTTCTCCCAAGAAATATATGGGAATTATCTGTAATTTAGCACAGTTTCAGAACGATTCGTGAAAGTCACCTTTTAAGAATAACTTCCACTGCAGGCCCATATATAAAAGTTTGCTCCTTTATTACTCTGCACATGGACAATTATTTGCGCTGTTATTTGCCCCAGGCATGTACCTATGTAATTACCGTTTACAGTGTAAAGATGGATGTTATCGGTCGCTGAACGTCGGAGCAGTACCGTTTAATGCATTTTCCCATAGGGTCCAATGCAAAATTGACACCTCATTTTCTCCATTCTCAAGAGCTTTGAGTCTCTGCAACCTGCAAAACATATACATGTGTAGACACAAATAAGTGAAATAGAATGAAGGCTATTTCAGCTTTAGCTTTTATTCCGTTTGGGAGCTAAAGTCGCACAAACTTTTGTTTACAAAAATTTCGATGGCCTATAGTTCGCAAGTTATGCAATCAGTTGACATAAGATTGTGCATGCATGTAGACATGTTAATGACCTTTATATATGCCAAGTTTCAGATGGCTACCTACTCAAACAAGCAAGCAGTAGCGGTTTGAAATTTTCACAATTTGGGCTACACGTTCGGGACGATTCGTGACCTTAGGTGACTTGCACAATTCGGGCTGAAACTAGTGCCAAATGAGAGGGTTGGGATAAACATTCAATTGACCATATGTGCCAAAAATTCTCGTTCTTTAGTTTTCGAGTTATAGCCCCTGGAAGTCGAAAACTGCACGACTTTGCCCTCGAATATCTCGACAACGGAGAAAGGAGAATTTCAGGGCATTTTCTCCCAAGAAATATATGGGAATTATCTGTAATTTAGCACAGTTTCAGAACGATTCGTGAAAGTCACCTTTTAAGAATAACTTCCACTGCAGGCCCATATATAAAAGTTTGCTCCTTTATTACTCTGCACATGGACAATTATTTGCGCTGTTATTTGCCCCAGGCATGTACCTATGTAATTACCGTTTACAGTGTAAAGATGGATGTTATCGGTCGCTGAACGTCGGAGCAGTAGGCGTTTAATGCATTTTCCCATAGGGTCCAATGCAAAATTGACACCTCATTTTCTCCATTCTCAAGAGCTTTGAGTCTCTGCAAAACATATACATTTGTAGACACAAATAAGTGAAATAGAATGAAGGCTATTTCAGCTTTAGCTTTTATTCCGTTTGGGAGCTAAAGCCGCACAAACTTTTGTTTACAAAAATTTCGATGGCCTATAGTTCGCAAGTTATGCAATCAGTTGACATAAGATTGTGCATGCATGTAGACATGTTAATGGCCTTTATATATGCCAAGTTTCAGATGGCTACCTACTCATACAAGCAAGCAGTAGCGGTTTGAAATTTTCACAATTTGGGCTACACGTTCGGGACGATTCGTGACCTTAGATGACTTGCATAATTCGGGCTGAAACTAGTGCTAAATGAAAGGGTTGGGATAAACATTTAATTGACCATATGTGCCAAAAATTCTCGTTCTTTAGTTTTCAAGTTATAGCCCCTGAAAGTCGAAAACTGCACGACTTTGCCCTCGAATATCTCGACAACGGAGAAAGGAGAATTTCTGGGATTTTTTCCCAAGAAATATATGGGAATTATCTGTAATTTTAGCACAGTTTCAGAACGATTCGTGAAAGTCATCTTTTAAGAATAACTTCCACTGCAGGCCCATATATAAAAGTTTGCTCCTTTATTACTCTGCACATGGACAATTATTTGCGCTGTTATTTGCCCCAGGCATGTACCTATGTAATTACCGTTTACAGTGTAAAGATGGATGTTATCGGTCGCTGAACGTCGGAGCAGTAGGCGTTTAATGCATTTTCCCAGAGGGTCCAATGCAAAATTGACACCTCATTTTCTCCATTCTCAAGAGCTTTGTGTCTCTGCAAAACATATACATGTGTAGACACAAATAAGTGAAATAGAATGAAGGCTATTTCAGCTTTAGCTTTTATTCCGTTTGGGAGCTAAAGTCGCACAAACTTTTGTTTACAAAAATTTCGATGGCCTATAGTTCGCAAGTTATGCAATCAGTTGACATAAGATTGTGCATGCATGTAGACATGTTAATGACCTTTATATATGCCAAGTTTCAGATGGCTACCTACTCAAACAAGCAAGCAGTAGCGGTTTGAAATTTTCACAATTTGGGCTACACGTTCGGGACGATTCGTGACCTTAGGTGACTTGCACAATTCGGGCTGAAACTAGTGCCAAATGAGAGGGTTGGGATAAACATTCAATTGACCATATGTGCCAAAAATTCTCGTTCTTTAGTTTTCGAGTTATAGCCCCTGGAAGTCGAAAACTGCACGACTTTGCCCTCGAATATCTCGACAACGGAGAAAGGAGAATTTCAGGGCATTTTCTCCCAAGAAATATATGGGAATTATCTGTAATTTAGCACAGTTTCAGAACGATTCGTGAAAGTCACCTTTTAAGAATAACTTCCACTGCAGGCCCATATATAAAAGTTTGCTCCTTTATTACTCTGCACATGGACAATTATTTGCGCTGTTATTTGCCCCAGGCATGTACCTATGTAATTACCGTTTACAGTGTAAAGATGGATGTTATCGGTCGCTGAACGTCGGAGCAGTAGGCGTTTAATGCATTTTCCCATAGGGTCCAATGCAAAATTGACACCTCATTTTCTCCATTTTCACGAGCTTTGAGTCTCTGCAAAACATATACGTGTGTAGACACAAATAAGTGAAAGCAGTAGCGGTTTAAAAATTTTCACAATTTGGGCTACACGTTCGGGACGATTCGTGACCTTAGGTGACTTGCACAATTCGGGCTGAAACTAGTGCCAAATGAGAGGGTTGGGATAAACATTCAATTGACCATATGTGCCAAAAATTCTCGTTCTTTAGTTTTCGAGTTATAGCCCCTGGAAGTCGAAAACTGCACGACTTTGCCCTCGAATATCTCGACAACGGAGAAAGGAGAATTTCAGGGCATTTTCTCCCAAGAAATATATGGGAATTATCTGTAATTTAGCACAGTTTCAGAACGATTCGTGAAAGTCACCTTTTAAGAATAACTTCCACTGCAGGCC
>OZ022505.1:28468363-28570721 GCA_963989385.1 Ctena decussata
AGACAAAGTCACGACGACAAAACATGATAACTGGCACCGTGAGATTTGTCAGATTAAACTTGTATCTAAGTATAAAGAAGTTTCAAAACCAGTATATGTCGTTGACTGTGTTAGATTCGCATTTATACACAGAAAGCATGCCAACCAGTCGCAGCTTTATGCTTTTGGGGTACTATTGCAGAAATCCAGAGACGTGCTTACAAATCTCACGACGAAAACGCACCACCACGGTCACTGTGAGATTTGTCAGATTCAATTTTGAATGTATATCTCAATCATTTATGGATAACTAAGAAAAAATATTTGAACAGTTTTCTATATATTTCTACTGTTCAAACCCAGGACCCCTGGGACAGGGCCGTTTTGGACCCTGGGTCCATCATTTGAACAAACTTGGTAAAGAACCACTGGGCAATGTTACTTACTTTTTTTCAAGCATCTGAGCCTAGAAGATTTTTGAATATTTCTATATGTATTTCTATGGTTCAAACCGAGGAACCCCTGGGACAGGACCATTTTGGATCCCAGGGCCATCATTTGAACACACTTGGTAAAAGGGAACTAGACAATGCTACATACAGAAAATTTCAAGCATCTGAGCCAATTGGTTCTGAAGAGGAAAATATCTGAATGTTTTTCTACGTATTTCTACTGTTCAAACCCAGAACCCCCTAGGGTGGGACCATTTTGGACCCTGCGGCGTTCATTCGAACAAACTTGTTAAAGGACCATTAGGAAATGCTATATACCGAATTTAAAGCATCTGAGCCAAGTTGTTGATTTTTGAATATTTTTATATGTATTTCTATGATTCAAACCCAGGACCCCCTGGGCGCGACCTTTTTAACCCTGGGGCCGTCATCTGAACAATTGTGTTTTTGTTTAACGTCCACGGTAAACAGCTATGGTCATGCTGAGATGGTCAGTTAACCTAACCGCACTATTTCTGGGAAGGCTTAGTCCTCCCAAGTGGTTAACAAGCAAATTCGTTGAATTTATATCCCCCGCAGAAGTAGCTCCAAGTAGTGTATAGTTTATTTCAAGATTCATAAAAATTCGTTCACTGGTTACATAGTTGTGGCCAAACTAATGGATTTTAAATCAAGGGCAATAACTCATGCTTGAGATCATGCTAAAAAAATTGCCTCAGCATCACCACATTATGACTAGATGGCCGTGGCCAGCATATCGAGCCCATTGGTGCTTTGACAGTAGTGAAAATGCTAAGCATAAGGTGGCAACAGCTTTAGCATTTGCAACCTGAAGTCTCTGCTTGGATGATATAGTTAAACCCTGTCTTCATAACTACTTATCACACATTCAAGGTAAGAATCTGTCATGTGGTGACAGAGATATTAGCAATCAAAAATGTTAAAACGGTGACATAACATTATTAGAGGGGACCTGGAGTGGTAAGGTGCATGCACTGATGAAGTTTCAATGTTCTGGGGCCTATGAAAAGGGAGATATGGGGCTGCAGACGAAAACTAAATATGTGGTACTTTTTCATGAAAGTAGGTCACAGTGACCTAGTTTTGTTGTAGGTGACCTGAACTGGTAAGGTGCATGTACTAATGAAGTTTAATGTTCTGGGGCCTACGAAAAGGGAGATATTGGGATGCAGACAAAAACTAAATATGTGGTATTTTTTCGTGAAAGTAGGTCACAGCGACCTAGTTTTGTGGGAGCCAATAAGCATTTTTGTGGGGCATATTGTGATGAAGTTTCAAGGTCCTAGGGTCTATCAAACTCAAGATATGACTGTAAACAGACAGACGGTGGACAGACAAACACCATATGGGCAACTATATCTCGCTGTCGGCAAGTGGGCTTGATAATAAAACATATCTATATTCAGATTCAAGAAAGTTGGTTGATTGGTACCTTAGTTATGGCTAATTTGTGGTATTTTAACGCAATTAAAGGGCAATGACTCATGCACTACTGAGTCCCATTAAGACAAACCTTGTTGTGCACTGCGATTTTATGACAATACACTATTGTATTAAGTTTCATGAAAGTCCATTCATTGGGTACTTAGTTATAACTCAATTTGCTGATTTTAAAGCGGTTCATGGGCAATAACTAATGCATTACTACAGTGACACATGCACCACCATGTTTTGATGAGTTATATTCCTTATAAGTTTGTAGAATCCCATTCATTGTTTTCTTCGTTACGGCTGAATTTAGCAATTTCAAATTGATTCAAGGGCAATAACTCATGGCGCATAACTGATGCCATACTGATGAAACTTAATGTGCACAGCTGTGATATGGTGATACATATTTGTTTAAAGTTTCATGAAATTATGGTATTTGGTTACTTGTACTAAGTTATAGCTTATTTTATTGATTTTAACTCAATAAAAGGGCAATAACTCATCCATTACTGAAGCCAGTCTGACAAAACCTGATGTGCATCAGCATGTTATAGTGATACATATTTATATTAATGCAATTGTGATCAATGGTTACTTAGTTATGGTTCCGGATGAGCGGACAGACGGGAAGACGGATGGATGAACAGATAGAAAGAGGGACATGGACAACCCTATATTCCTCCGCCTTCGGCAGGGAATAACCAGTAATAAGTGCACTTACTTTCACCAGTAACTGACAACTGTCCTTGAATCAGCGGAAGGAGAAATGAAAGTAAGTGGCCGGGCCGGCTATCGACTATCGAACCCAGGACCTCTTGCTTATAAGTCAGACACCCTACCGATTGTGCTGCACAGCCCATTTGGTAAAGGAGCACTAGGGAATGCTACATACTAAATTTCGAGCATCAGCACCAAGCGGTTCTGGAGAAAAAGTTTTTTAAGTATATTTTAATTGCAAACCCAATACCCCCTGCCACAGGGCCAATTAGGACCCCATGGTCACTATTTAAACAGACTTGGTAGAGGTCCACTAGACAATATTTCTAATCAAATATCAAAGCCCTAGGCCTAGCCATTCCAGAGAAGATGACGTTAAAGCCAATTGTCGACAACTAACGATGGACGATGCATGACGGACGACAGCCACTGACTGATCACAATGGCTCACCCTGAGCCTATGGCTCAGGTGAGCTAAAAAGTGTGACAGACTGATGGACGGACAGATAGATGGACAAAGCCATAAGCTCACCTTCGTGGAGCATTTTCTGTGTTCAATGATACATAATATTATAGGTTATAGTCCAATATGCATCACTGCATTCAGTTGATCTTTCTCAGATGTTCCAGTTTGAAAACTTTCCTTTTTGGTTCCTTACTTAGACATTGAGCTAAATGCAACTGGTGAACTAAAATTGTCTATGTTCAATGATCCATGAAATATAGGTCATGGTCCAATATATATCACTGCATTCACTTGATCTTCCCCAGCTATTTGTGTAGCAACTTTGAAAACTCTATCCCTTTTGGTTACTCAGAAACCGCATTTACCAGTTGGTGAACTGAAATTTCCTATGTTCAATGAGCCATGAAACATTCATCATGGCCCCATATGCATCACTGCATTCAGGTGTTATTCTCCAGATGTTCCTGCATAGCAAGTGTTGTTTACTTGGAAACATCTAAACACAAGTGAATCATTTGATAACACACATAAATTAACACACGCACATGGACACACAAAGGGTATCACATAAACCCATCTTTCCTCGTTGAGGTGTGCAAAAAATTTAATAAAGTTGTCAGTTGCCCAACATAAACAGCTTTAACAAGTGCAGACAGCTTTCAAGACCTGTTTTTTTTTTCATTTATAACTGCTTCATCTTATCATGGTAAGGGTGTGTCTAATGAATTTTAAGGGTGGTTATGGTCAGGCAATGGTGATGGGTAGCATTCAGTGTCGGGGCATCCTATTAATTTGGATAATAGTAAGGCAAGTAGCCACTGTGCTTGAAGTAGGGGCAGGTGGGTTGTACATTTTATCTCTCCCTTATCATATCTGTTTCTATCTCTCTCTGGGAGACCGCCTGATACAGCTTGCTTGATATAGACTGGAATACTGTCTCAAAGAGCCATTAAACCCAAACAACCAACCACCTGAAGAATTTTATTACCATTTTCATAAGGATGATGGAACACAGCCTGGACAAGATATAATGGCAAGGGAAGACTGCTCGTTAAGAGATCAAGGGTTGTCTTATCCATTATTTATATTCATCTTTATTAACATGAGTATATCTGTGAAGATTAATCGAACTGACTAAATGGATAATGGACAAAAGCCTATAAGCTACCCAGGCCTTAGAGCCTTCAGCTCAGGTGAGCTAAAAGTAACCTCTAGCCCTATCACAGAATGGAAGTCAAGAGTTATATTTTGACTTAAAATTAAAATCTGAAAAAGTTCCTTCAAGAGCAGAGAATACATACAGAAGTAGGAACCTGGGCCAGACTACATAGTTTCGGCTAATAAAGCCTCGTCAGTGACCCTGACAATATCTGGTGACGAAACCAGAAAAAATACTGTAATTTCTTAATTTTAATTGGGCAGTCGATTCAAACACTAATTAGTTTCAAAAAGATCCAAATGATATAAAAGACGACGATATAGAATAATTGTCTAAATCGATCTCAAATTTTAGATTTCTCAGAATCTATCCTCTGATCTCAAAGGATGTAAATGAAATATAATCTGCACTATGGATGATGTACGGGGAGACGTTTTACGGCCGCCACACGGCACAACACCAGCTGCAGTGAGGTAAAATTAAAATCTGAAAAAGTTCCTTCAAGAGCAGAGAATACATACAGAAGTAGGAACCTGGGCCAGACTACATAGTTTCGGCTAATAAAGCCTCGTCAGTGACCCTGACAATATCTGGTGACGAAACCAGAAAAAATACTGTAATTTCTTAATTTTAATTGGGCAGTCGATTCAAAGACTGATTAGTTTCAAAAAGATCCAAATGATATAAAAGACGACGATATAGAATAATTGTCTAAATCGATCTCAAATTTTAGATTTCTCAGAATCTATCCTCTGATCTCAAAGGATGTAAATGAAATATAATCTGCACTATGGATGATGTACGGGGAGACGTTTTACGGCCGCCACACGGCACAACACCAGCTGCAGTGAGGTAAAATTAAAATCTGAAAAAAGTTCCTTCAAGAGCAGAGAATACATACAGAAGTAGGAACCTTGGCCAGACTACATAGTTTCGGCTAATAAAGCCTCGTCAGTGACCCTGACAGTATCTGGTGACGAAACCAGAAAAAATACTGTAATTTCTTAATTTTAATTGGGCAGTCGATTCAAAGACTGATTAGTTTCAAAAAGATCCAAATGATATAAAAGACGACGATATAGAATAATTGTCTAAATCGATCTCAAATTTTAGATTTCTCAGAATCTATCCTCTGATCTCAAAGGATGTAAATGAAATATAATCTGCACTATGGATGATGTACGGGGAGACGTTTTACGGCCGCCACACGGCACAACACCAGCTGCAGTGAGGTAAAATTAAAATCTGAAAAAGTTCCTTCAAGAGCAGAGAATACATACAGAAGTAGGAACCTTGGCCAGACTACATAGTTTCGGCTAATAAAGCCTCGTCAGTGACCCTGACAATATCTGGTGACGAAACCAGAAAAAAACTGCACAGCGCCTACACTTAATCATATACAGTAGAACTTCAATGGCTCGAACCCTGATGGCTCATTAACCCTACCTCACTAGAACTCTTTCCTTGGTCCCTAGAGGTCACTTCATATAGAAACTAACCCTGGATGGCTAAATCTACCCTTGGCTGGAACTAATTTTCATGGTTCCAAGCCTGTTCGAGCCAATGAAGTTCTACTGTTTTTTTGGAAAAAACAAATCAAAACATTTTATGTAAGTTTTGTTGATTTGCTGTGTCAGTGTTTCTGTTACTCATAAATTGATATCTTAAAGAGTTCCTTCAAGAGCAGGGAATATATTCAGAAGAAAGAACATGGGCCAGAATACGTAGTTTCGGCTAATATAAAGCCTCGTCAGTGACCCTGACGATATCTGGTGACAAAACCAGAGAAAAGCATACTGTAATTTCTTAATTTTAACTGGGCAGTCGATTCAAAGACTGTTTAGAATAAACAAAAGGACCCAAATAATATAAAAGAAGATGATCTAGAATAATAGTCTACAATTTTATTTTGAAATTTCTCCAACACAGCTAAGCTCTCTGTATCCTTGCTGGTTTTAAGTATAGCACATTATTTTATTTTTTTGCAAAATCACATTTGCATCTATATATAGTACAGTCAACCCCTCTTTAATAGACCTCATTACAACAGCAAAATTCTTTATATCATTTTGATATGCACAGAACGGCTATAGTTTTACTAAATATGCATTCTTCACAAAGGCAAAATCAGTTAAACTGCAAAATGTTTGGGAACAAAATTAATGCTGTTGTTGTAAAGAGGATCCACTGCAATTCTCTGTTTGTCATATGTGCACAAGCAGCATTATAAAACTCAGTGTCCTGCACTGCATCCTTGGAAAAAGGTAGTCCTTCGAGAATTTCAACTGTCCATATAAAACAATAATTACATTTCTTTTAATACAGTCTTGGTACTGAACCTTCAAGATAAAAGTAGTCATAGTTTGATGAACATGATATGTGCATATGTTGTCCATCATCTCACTAAACCGCTTGTTTTTGGAATTATATGACAAGGTTGCAATGAGTGTATTTTCCATACATGTATCCACCCCAGCTAACAGTACAATGAATGACATTTTGCACTCAGGGTTAAAGATGACTGACGACTAAACCATTGTTGCATATTATTATTGCTATCATTATTGTTATCATTTCACATTTGTTTTTCTTTGTCAGATCCCCAAACACCATGTCTTTATGTGAGCTTAAACAATGAATAAACTCTGGAGTCTTGCTGAGGGTCTCAGTATCACCTGCAACAGAAAACAAGAAAACCATTAGGTCCTGATTGCTCCCCTGAGCCCTGAGACTTTTATTAAGAATTGAAATTTGATTTTTCAGCGTCCATTGTGTGGTGAAGCCAGTGGGCAGAGCTAATAGTTCATGAAGCGCGAAGCGCTTCTTGTAGAATTTTAGTGTCAGACGACCACTGGCTTCTTCACACGATGAACGCTGAAAAATCAAATTTTTATTCTTATATTTACACTTTATTTGTGAACCTCTCTGTGCCGTTTTTGTGGTAATTTGGTACAGACATAGGCAAAATATGGGTCGAAGAAAAGTTAGTTACGACGTGTTCGGTCATGACGTTAAACAGCCATTGCCCTGACATGGCATCAATCGAACGTTGCATGAACCAATCAAGTTGTTTGTTTACATAAGACGTCCCTTGACGACAACATCACATGATCAACTGTCCTTCATCGGTGTATGAAGCTAGTTGCTCTAAAGGGGTCACCTATGGGAAGTCAGTTGCAAGTGTAAATATTGTGATATGATGTTTTTGCACATTTATGTTTGCTATGAACTTACCTGTCCTTTGTGGACCTAAGGTAACAGTGCCAACATGGTAGCTAGCAGTGCAACTAGACCTTGTCGTTTCTGAGAGAAAGTTCTTTAAAATATTCAACCTAAATGACCTTTTGCCAAGGTCACTAAATAACTTCGACCTATTGAATTCAAAAGGAATTGAGGCTGACTGCATTTCATATCACAGAGCCTAATAGCAAATGAACAAGACCTGTTGCCAGACAGGATAGCTCGCCTGAACCTGGGCTTGTCCATCTTTAATTGCTAGTATTTGTTTCTTAGGGATGGGGATTGTGCTGCATAAATTTTCCAACTTATATCTATCATCAAACTAAATATAATTCAAATCTATCCAAGGGTTTAAAAGCTGTAAGATTTCAAAGACTTTGATGTAGAACTTTAAAAAAAATTCTTTAAGTCTGTGACCTTGACCTATAGGTCATGTCCTGGAGTGGGGATGCAGATGAAAAAAATTGCTAACGAATATCTATTACCAAAACAAATATAAATCAAATCCATCAAAGGGTTTAGAAACTATGAGATGTTAAAAAACTATATTGTAAAACTTTAACATAAAATTGCTAAGTCCTTGACCTTGACCTGTAGGTCATGTCCAGGGGTGGGGATGTGGTTGATAAAATATCCAACTAATATCTATCATCAAACCAAGTATAATTCAAAAAGATCAAATGGCTTAAAAACTATGAAATCTTCTCAAAACTTTAACATAAAACTTTAACATAAAATCGCAAAGTCTGTGACCTTGACCTACAGGTCATATGCAGGGGTAGGGATGTCGTTGAACAAAATTTCGGACCAATACCTATCATCAAACCATATATGATTCAAATCGATTAAAATGTTTAGCAATTCTGAGATCTTAAAAACTTTAATGTAAAACTTAACATGAAATGTCTAAGTCCATGACCTTGACCTATAGGTCATGTGCAGGGGTCAGGATGCTGTAGAAAAAAATTTCAGAACAATATCTATCATCATACAAAATATATAGATGTAATTTAAATTGATCTAAGGGTTTAAATATGAGATCTTAACAAATTTAACGTAAACTTTAACATGAAATTTTTAAGTCTGTGACCTTGACCTATAGGTCATGTCTTGGGGGTGGGGATGGTGTTGAATAAAATTTTGGACTAATATCTTGGTTCTGGAAAAGTAGATTTTTTAAGGTTTCTACCGTATATGGGCATAGCGGCTGTCCTTACCAAGTTTCAAGGACATTGGCCTATTGATCCTAGAAAAGATTTTTAAAGGTTTTTACCATATATATGTGTTGGGCCGTTGGCAGCCATGTTAGTCATATGACCCTTACTATTTGTATAACTTTTAATTCCCCAAGCCCAGGTGGCTATAATATGAAATTTGGTTACAACTGGCCCAATGGTTTCAGATAAGTTGTTTGAAAATGTTGACAGACGACGAAAACAGACCCTGCCCATCCTATAAACTCCCCAGACCCTTTGGCCAAGGTGAGCTTATAACAGTTTAACATTATTCCCCTATCCTATAGATGCTACAATTGAAATTTGGTTACATAGGATCTTATAGTCAAGAGGAGATGTTGTTAGAAATTATATGAGCCGCGACACGACAAAACCAACAAAGTGTGCCCAGCAAAGACTCAGATCAGCCTGGGCATCCACCCAGTCTGAGTCTTTGCTGTCCGCTTAAAAGGTACATGTTGCTAAGGGTCTAAGCTTGCTCCATGTGCACAGTGTAGACTCTAGTCAGACTGGGCGGCTGCCAAGGCTTATCTAAGTCGTCGCTTGTCTCAAATGCAACTTTGTTGGTATTGTCGTGTCACGGCTCATATGTGATGAACAAGCAAACTGATGGATGCTCGACAAAAGCCAAAACTATATGTGTAAGCTCCTCGCCAGTCTTCAGCTATGTGGGGAGGCATTTCACTATTTAGTGCCTATTTTTGGACATCCATAATTCATTTTGGATATCCATAATTCCATTTACTTTGGATATCACAAAATGATGTTTGATATCCATGATTATTTATGGATATCCATAAATTGATTTATAGATATACAAAAATTGAATAATTGATATCCAAAGATCGAATTATGGAAGAAATACTTTTGTATATCCATAAATTCAATTTTTGGAAATCCATAATCCAAATTTTGGATATCTATAAATTGATTTTTGGATATCCATAAATAAGCCTGAATATTTAATAACCATAATTCGAGTTAAAGATATCCAAAATTCAAGTTAAGGGTATCCAAAAATCGAATTTCGGATAACCAAAAATATTGATTATTTTTGGATATTCATAATTAGATTCATGGATATTCCTTATTCGATTTTTGGATATGCATAATTCAATGTTTCAATATCCATACTTTGACTAATTGATTTTTTGATATCCATAGTTTGATTTTTTATATCCAAAATTAATTATGGATATCCAACATTATTTCGCAATATCACAAACTGATTAATGGACATCCAAAATCGAATTGTGAATATTCATTATATAAACTATGGATATCCATAAATCTAGTTAGGGATATCCACAAATCAAGTTATGGATATCCATAAATAAAATTATGGATATCCATAAATCAAATTCTGGATATCCATAAATCCAATAATAGATGTCCATAAACTGAATTATGGGTACACGTATTCATAATTAGGTTTTAGGACGTTCAAAAACTCTGTAAAATACAGATTTTTGGATATTTAAAAATCGAATTATGGATATCCATAAATTGAATTATGGATATCCAATATTATGCTGTATTTTTGAATATCCATAAATTGAATTATGGATAGCCAAAAAATGATTTTTGGATATCCATAGATAGAGAATAAATAGTAAAAGGGAAGCCCATACAGCTACATGTACAAAACAAGGAGTTCAAAAAATTTAAAATTCTTGTTTGTGCCCAGTTACCTTTTTGAAAACATGCTTTGGGACAATAATGAGTCAAACTGGAATATAACTGACACATGTTGAGGCTGGCAGTACTGTCAATGCTGGTAGTAACTGAAACATAAGGGAAAAGATTTTTGTTAACTTCAGTTTTACAATAAGTTCCATCAAATCAACTTGCGTAATGCCAGTTATCCATAATGATCCTAAAACTTCGGACACCCAAAAGTCGGACAATAATTGTTTGAAAATTCTTAGAGAGTGGATTTTACACACCTTAATGCTTTCAAATGAGGCTTAGTGAATGGCAAATGTTGTAGACCCTGATCAAACTGCTCCTTTAGAAGCAGTTAAATTTGGGTCTACAATCTTTGCTCAGACCTGTCTGTCCTAATATTTAGGGTCATTACAGTATAAATTCACTTAAAATGCTTTTCAGAGAAAAACAGATGTCCCCTCATCCCATCTCACCGGCTCCATCCACCAACCAGCACATTCTCACCGCCTTGAATCTGCCCCCGCCTACCACCACTACAATTCCCTCCCACCACTACCCTGAGCATTTGTAACCTCATGTCATTATACTTAGACTTTACTATTATGTCAATATAATCTATCAAATAGGATCTGAAGATGTCAATATCTCCAAGAGTACATGTATTTAAAGTCCTTCTGTGCCCTTGAAAATCAGGGAGTCAAGATCCCCAAAACTGAATCACCTCTTCTGCTTGTAATAGCAGTATATCCATACAAGTCTGATTAATTTCATCGCAAAGTCCTGACCAACAAGAGCTCCGCAAGCGGGGCAATATACGCCCGTTTCTGATTGTTTTCACCATTTCATCCTTGTCTACATTGCTATTAAGTTTATCAAGATATTCCAAACATTAGGGTTCTCAAAAGAAAAGCCTTAAAGAGTAATCAAAGGGATGTAACTCAACAAAGAAAATAAGGAAGGGGAAGCAATTATTCTTAATTAGACATACTGTCTCAACCTAATACACATTGCTATAAAGTTTCGTCAAGATATTCCATACCGTTACCTAGTAATGACTTGCCCCAGAATAGTCATAGAAATTAATCAAACGGATGTAACTCCAATAAAAGTTACTCCATAAATAAGACAGGGGGAGCAATAATTCTTATATAAGACACACAGCCTCAACCTAACACACATTGCTATAAATTTTAATCAGGATATTCTGTATGGTTGCCTACTTACAGCTTGCACAAAAATAGCCTTAGAAAATATTGAAAGGGAGGTTACTCCAAAAATAAGTAAGGAGAGGCAATTGTTCTTATATGGGGCATGTCATGTAAACCTAATATACATTACTATTAAGTTTCATCACAGTAGTCCTAAGGGTTAGTTAGATATGAGGTATACAAATATAGTCTAACAAAATAACCAAAGGGAGGTAATTCAAAAACTCAGTAAAGGGGAGTAACCATTCTTGTATGAGACATGTTGTCTTAACCTCATATGCAGTGTTGTAAAGTTTCATCATGATATTCCAAAATGTAACCAAGTTATGAATTGCTAAAGAATTGCCATACAAACTGCCATAAACAAATTTTTTTCAGAGGGCTGTAACTCCGCTAAAAATCATCGTAACAAAATTTCCGTATAATATGCGCTACTCCACATCTTAGTCTTACCATTTACAAAGTTTCAGCTTAATTGGACAAGAGGTCCATGATGGACCTAAATCACTCACCTGAGTTATGACAAAATAACATGGAAGATCATCTATTTGATGATGATTCAATTGCAGCAATTTTGCACTTTCCAATCTATTATTCTGACAAAGTTTCATATATTGTATCAAAACTGTACACTCTAGAGTGTACACAATGTTTTTCTAAGATTTGACCTAGTGAACTTTTTATTGACCCGGCATAATTCCAATTTCAAACTTCTTTTCATGGAGATAAACATTGTGACAAAGTTTCACAAAGATGCAATGGAAAATGAAGCCTCTATTGTGTACACAAGTTTTTTTTTCTAAGATTTGACCTACTGACCTAGTTTTGATACAACATGACCCAGTTTAAATGATGGCCAATATTTCATGAACATAAACAATCTGACAAAGTTTCATGAAGATTGGACCAAACCTGTGCCCTCAAGAGTGTACACAATGTTTTTCTAAGATCTGACCTAGTGACCTAACCTTTGATCTGACATTATTCAGTTTCAAACTTGGCCTAGATTTCATGAAGATAAACATTCTGACAAAGTTTCATAAAGATTCAATGCAAAATAAAGCCACTATTGTGTACACAAGGTTTTTCTAAGATTTGACCTACTGACCTAGTTTTTGACCCAACAAGACAGAGTTTGGAACCTTGCCTTGGTTCAAGAAAATCTTATTTTTAGGGAAGATTCAACATCTGTAAGTTGGCTTTGACAAGACTGTTGGTGGTCCGCCAGTGGCCAGACCACTTTTTCGGCCAAACATGGTATTGGCCGTACCACTGTTTTCCATTCGGCCGAATATGGTATTCGCCGGACCACTTATTCCCTCTTTGCCTTGGTCTCAAAATGCATTAAAATTGCTTCTAGAGAAGACGTCCTGAATTCAAAATTTTTTCTTCTGGGGGGGGGGAGCTTGGGGGGAACCCCCTTCAAGAGGAAGGACACTCCCTCTCTACTCTCCCCCACACGTGCCTTCAGCACTCGGGGAACACCTTTAGCAATTTTTAAAAGCTGGGGTGAGCATTTGAAATACAGCAAATACTCATAAAATAAATTGAGTTTCACAAGCAAAATGGTCTCAAATGCATTAAATTGCTTCTAGAGACATTCTGAATTCAAAAATTTTCTCATGGGAGGTAAATACGCATAAAATCAATTGAGTTTTACAAGCGAAATTAGCCTCCAAATGTATTAAAATCGCTTCTAGAGTCGTCCTGAATTCAAATATTTTCTCGGGGGTGGGGGGGGGTGTCCCCCAAACCCCCATAACAAGAGGGAGTTACCCCTCTCATGCTCTCCCTCACTAGTGCTTTCAGGACTCGGGCCGTTCCATGGCCATACCACTTTTCAAAAGCCAATGATGGCACTGTTTGACCATGGCAATGGGTTCAATGTCACCAAACCAAAGGTATATGCAAGTTTGGAGGGAATCAAGCCAATGGCTCAAGAGATATTTCATCTTTAGAAAAGTTTCACATATTTAAATCCGCCTGTGACCTAGAAAATGATGCCAATGTCACTAGAATCCATCGGCTTTTAAGCTTGAGCCAACAATATATATGTAGTTTTGCAGGTTTGGAGAAAATTCCAGCTCAGGGCTATCACACCCCATTTTGGGAATGGGGCTGGGGCCTTAAGAATTGGGAAACATAGAGTTGTTTTATTTTAAATTGGGAAAATTTACATTGTTTTGTGAGTGAGTTACTGATTCAAAATATATCTTATATAAAATACTGTGACCTATAAAGAATGTCAGTGTCACCAAAAATTAAAAATGTATTCAGCCTATCACAATAAATTATCCACGAATATCCACCCATCCACTGGTTCAAGAAATATCTCATTTTACAGAAATTTTAACGTAAATTGTATGTTGACTTTGAAAAGGGAGTCAAGGGCATCAACACATAATTACCACATGGGACTGTCCCAAAGGTGTATCTATGTAAGTTTGATGGGACTCAGCCACTGATTTTCAGTGGAAATTTCACATACTGTCCTTCATTGAACTAAAAAAAGCGGTCAAGGTCACTAAAATCTAATCAGCTCTAAAGCTTGTCCAAATAAAATACCCATGAAAGTTTGGTGAAATTCCACTTACTGGTTCAAGAAATGGTCCAAACAATGCAGACACATAAGTCAACATCAATGGGATCAGCACTGACACTGTTAGGAATTAACTTTTTTGCAGGTAGCAAGTACTTGCTATAGCAAGTACTTGCTACATGTACCTTGCATAAAAGCTTGTTCCTGGTTGCAAAAAAGGATGCCAAAAACCAGGACTCTCACACCCCATTTTGGGAATGGGGCCAAGGCCTTTAAAATTGGGGAAAAAAGTGTTGTTTTGTCTAAAATTGGGAATATTTACATTGTTTTCTGAGTAGTCCTCTTGCCACTCAACAGTTGTCAGATTTATGACTAAACAAAATTCCATAAGGTCAAAGGCATTGATAATGCCTTTGACCTTATGTAATTGTGGTTATTCTTACACATAGAAGCATTGTTAATGTCTTTGACCTTATGGAATTGTGTTTTGTCTTACACACAGGAGCAATATTTTAATGAAAATTGGCTAGCACTTCCAAGAAATTAACTTTTACTAAAGAATTCCTGGGCAGCAACTTTTTGCTGTACCCACTTTTTCTTCAGTTTTTAGGTGGCAAATCTGCTACTTACTACAGTTGATTTCGAACCTTGACTGAAACCCTCCACCCCCAGCCCCCTTACCTTTGGTGGGAGAGGGGGGACATAATTATTAGCATGAATGTATATTTTTATGTTAACCTCTTATCATCGAAAAAAGCTGGCCTTCACTTCATGATAATCAAGTCAATGTCACAAGGTTGAGCCATGTCTGACAAACTATATGCAGAATTTGTTTCCAAAACACATGGGTAGGAAAGGAAAATGCATTTTATTGGTGTCCTAGATTTTGACCTCCAGTCCTACCCAGGGCAAACCCTTTGAGCTAAACTCATGGCATGAATGCAGACCCTCTAAGGCGCCCATGGTCCAAATATGACTGCTTTCTGATATGCCCACTTACAGAAACTTTAATCAAAAACTTTGACTAAATTTCACTAAGTTAACGTGAAGTAAAGTATTAAACTAACAAAGGAATATACAAATGCTATATACTCCTTGGCATAAATGTTGGGGGTATAAAAACTTATTATTGCGCACAGAAAATTTCTCACCCACAGAGGCAAATGAGAGATTTTTCTCTCATAAATTCTTGAGCCAGAATATTCCTGGGGTATGGGATTACTTCTTCCTAATACTCATCATCATCTAGGCTGTATCATATATACTGAAATATTACTGAAAGTACTGACTAATTCCCTGTAAATTATCTATCTTTCCACTGCACTCTGGGTTTTTAGTAATTTAGTATGCAACTATATATGCAAGTTCTTTTTGTCACAGGGTAAAGTTTAGGCATAACATACACTTGTACTGCCTTGCAGTACATGCCAGCTTCTATAACAACATAGTAGAGTGCTCACCTTCAGACTAAAGGGTCCCCGGTTCGATCCTCTGCCGGGATGCTGAGATTTTTTAAGAGTCTGTGGCATAATCCTGGATGTTTAACGTACCCTAACCCTGGCCTTGTTGATTCATACTCTAGCTATATACCAAACAGCCTACCTGTCTTAGAATATTGTTTAATTCTTTCATTTTTTTTCTTTAAAAATTGTTTGGTTCCATTTTTAGAGCCTGAGGATCGTGAGGTGTCTGAACGTTTGCCACACAGCTTGTTTGTGTTCAAACACCATCCTTTGAGGCCTGTTTCAGCAATGTGATCTTTCGCTTAGTGCTCCCAGTGGCTCATTATTGACAGGTACGAAGGTGTACACAAAACTGAGTTCAGCTTGCTTCTAGCATGTATAGTGAATATGAGCATTTGGTAAGCACTCAAGTAGTTCATTAAACATACCTCAAGACATTAAAAACAATAGGTAATACAATTGGTGTACTGCATCTTGGTTGCTCAGCCTTGTCAGGCTCACTATCTATCTTCTATCTTCCTTTACGTCTTAGCTCATGAGGGGGGTGTCAGACTTGTTCCGGCAAACCAAGTGCAGAAGGGGGTAGCTGAAACAAAAGTATAGGAAAGGGTGTGAGATGAGTTTGTATAGTGCGATAAAATTTTTTAGTATAGTTAAAAGATAAAAGTAGAAAATGGTGTTCGGAGAGACATGGATCGCCTGGCAGACAGCACCGCTGAACTGCGCCAAGTTGGGAAGGACCGGTATGTGGGCTGGGAGGCAATCCAATGATGTAAGGGATGACCAAAATATGGGAGAGCCCCCAAAGGTCAAAGCAAAGAAGCTCCACCCCCTCTCCAGCATTCTAAGTAGGATTTAAATGGCATTGCTTCCCTGAGAAGGGATGGACAGACTTATTCGTCTGAAACAGATAAGGTTAATAGTACTTCAAATGATCAGTTTCAGTCACTCCACTCCATATATGCCACAGAGCCTGAGGAGACAATCTACTTTTACAATTTTCAACACTATTAAATTAATGGACCAATGACAAAGTTACCCACAAGAAACTCGACCCAGGACATTTCCACCCATATTCTTAACTTGGCACAAGTCAACTGGCCCCTAATCAATAAACTTGCCAAATGTCAACTTGCCTCAAGTTAGAACAAGTCGGCCCTGATTTATCATGAGTATCTTGCTAATGATATTTTCTAACTTGCAGTATTGGGCGAGTTATATCGGTTGGACTTTTACTGGGGTGTTTTGTCTTAAAGACAAAACACCCCAGTAAAACTCAGACCGATATAACTCGCCTGGTAAGTAAACTCACCAGATCAGGCATAGTGTAGCCCACATATAAATTACAGTAATACTTGAACTTAATGAGCTAACAGGTGCTTTTAGCTTGATTGTTGTACTTTCTTGGACATTTCACAGATTTCATATAAACATGCAATATAAATATTATGTGATTTTAATGCAGCCAAATAAATGTGTGTTTAGGGTCTGAAAATTTTAGGTAGGGTAGGCACAGCCCTTTTTTTCTACAGAAATATCTTTCAAAATATATGAAATTGTATATTTTCCAGAAAACCTCCAAAAAAAAATCTAGGTTTGACTACAAAATCTAGGTAGGGTCAGGAAACTCTAAACACCTGTGGTCTTTTTTTCATTTGGCCTGGGTATAAAAACGAAAACTGTTTGATAAAATAAAGCGATTTTTTCCTTTTTTTTTTTTCGAATCATAGCTTATGAGTACACATTTATATTGAGGCTGTTTAGAGCAGAAATAAAACCTGTGGTGGATACATCATGTTAACAAGTCATAGATTTAATGAAGACTCATTCAACCCCAAATATTACTGATATATACTCATTGACCCAGTCACCAGTAATTTCCGAAGTACGCCCCAAATTTTGTTTACGCTACAGCGATTTGCATACCAGAAGTTTTGGTTTTGAGCTGTCAAAATCTCCTGTAAACCGTCAGCCCCCTTTAACTCCTGAAAACGAGATTCTTATTTTTTAATTACCGACTAAAACATAGTTTAAAAATCAATTAAGATCTATCGTAACTGGGTAAAGGAGCATATATATATTTGTTGGATACACTAGGTTTTGCAAAATCTAAACATTAATAGCTAATGAAAGCATGATGAAACAGCAATAAATGGTAAAATTATGGTCCAATTCGGTGATTTGGCCGGATCTAATGAGTACACCTACCCCTAACTTGCCCCATACTGCAAGACAAGACTTATGAGCAAGTTGTCTTAGGTCCGAGTTGTCTGTAATACCACGGTCCAATCTCTTAATTCTTTCTGCTCTGGCTCATTTTCTTCCATTTCTCTCTCTAAATTTTTCTTCTATCACTGAACATGATCCATAAAGCTGAGGGCATACAAGTAAACTGGCCCGGTGCTGGAAGATCCAAGGCTGGGGTTCCATAGAATCGGACGGGATGACGTCACAGCCCATAGCAACGAGCATCGGACGTGAAAACACACATCGTAGCAACCGCTATTTGTGCTAAGTTTTCCTATATTTTTCTCTATTTATAGTGCGGAATAATCACCGATATCCCAATTAAACTTTTTCTTATGACGAATAAAACATAGAAAATGTTTGCCAGATGCAATTTTGTCACACATTGGATTTTCCATATCCGTGGAATACAGTAGTTGACTAGAACTTAGTTCTCCTATCTAGCATCGTTTTATTATTTATAATTCCTTTTTTTTCTGACATCATCTTTTTCATTTTTGCTATATGTACATTTATCGGGTATTCAGCGAAACTAGGAATGGAAACTCCAGCAAAGAAAGTAAAATACCCGATATGTCATACTATGCGAGAATGGAATACACAAGATGTCACTTGTCAAAAGTTGACACTTTCTTAGCAATGGCAGACTTTTTTTTTTTCAAATACCTAGACTTTTTTAATCTGTTAAATATATACCTATTAAATCGAAGACAAAGGAAACAGTGTTTTCATCATTCGGCTAAAATTGATCAAGAAATAAAAATTTACTTTGAAAACGAGAGGGTCAAAAATTCATTGATCAAATATCAAAAATTCTTTCTATCTCTTCACAAGAAGACTCGTAATATTCAGCCACAATGTCGTTTTGTGCGGTGCTAAATTTAGAATTTAAGATTCCCAATAAAAATATTCCATCAAAATTATTTACAAGAGGCAAATCAGAGGCATGCGAAAACACATACTGTACTGAGCCAATACACATCCTCACTAGTCAGCAACTTGTGTTCCGTTACTGTACTGTTATATTTGCATTGAAATCGCGAAAATGCGCAAATGTGTAGAATTCTAAATTTACTCTCAGTTTCACTTGTTGTGGATGACCGAGAGAATCTACCTTGGTCTCATCCAGAAACACGGAGATACGACCTCTAAAATGACCTATTTTCAAGAGGTCACCTAAATTGACCTAACACCCCAAAAGAGCCGAATTTGTCAAAAAATTAACAAAGATCTATTTTTTTTAATTTGTTGTTGTTTATTTCCACCAAAAATATTTGGAAAGGACTGATTTAATGATATTTAATAAATTTAAATCAGGGTACTCTTTAGACTCAGAGGTCAACAGACCACGAGAGCAATGTGTCAGAATCAGTGCGATAAAATAAATATTCAACAGACATTGTTAATAAAACACATATCAGATACGCAATGCTTAATTATCTGCCTTCTTATACATTAAATAAAAATATTTTATGAGCTTGTTTCTTATAATATGCCATTTATTTAAACATTGTTTGTATGGCGGTTAATCGCAACTGCCGTAAACAAAATGGCGGACTATCGATTGCTTTCACCTCCGGCTGTGGTTGCTATTGGTTACGCTCAAAGTTCCCGGATGAGCCGTCCCACTCTATAGCCTAGGTTCAAACAGACGTGGACTGGACGCAAGTTCATGGAACATGATGATAGGGAAAGTAATCCACGAAAATCACATGAATAATTATGATTTAGCTTTGCACATTTAACCTCATGTGATTCCAGAATGAGCAACGTTCGTTGAATCGTTGAATCGATGTCTTAACGACAGTATTGGCCTCTCAGGTACACTAATGGTTTCTAATCTACACTGGTATTAATCTTCTTAGTAATTTACTCATGGTACTTTCGCGATTGGGAGGTGCACGTTTAAAGTCGAGACGTCCGAGTAATAAAATCACTCAGAGCGTAGCAAATGTCCATTCCATGGGATTTTCTGAAGTCTGAATTTGAACAGCCCAACAGTAGTTCACTTGAAAGCTCGATTACTCCAATTGTGTTGAAAAGGTGTGTTCTCATTGCTTCACGTTCATTGAAATACTTTTCACAATGAAGAAGGTAATGATCTACTGTTTCATCTTGGCCACATTAACATAGATTGTTGTCTGTTAATCCTAACTTATACTGATAGTCCTTTAATTTGTTATATCCTAACCTTAGTTTAGCAACATTTTTGTATGAATCTGAATTTGGTGTATATATCAAAGATTTGTCAGTAACATTGGGTTTGAATTTGAAAAGTGTTCTCCCTGATTCTGAGAATTCCATTGTCTCTGCCATTGGGACAAACCCAGTTTTATGGACCCTTGTTTAATGTCTGCCAAGGTAACAACATCAGTGTCACGTTTAATTGTTGCTGCTTCACTGGATGCTTCCTTAGCTAACCTGTCCGCTTCTTCATTTCCTTTGATTTCAGCATGTCCAGGTGTCCATGAAATATTAATACTGGTACCAGCTTTTTCTATTTCTTCTATCTTTTGTTTGATTTCTGCTACTGTCTGCAGTCTAGTCCAGGACGGTTATCCGTCCGTGCATTTATGGAACGCCTTTCCATCCATTTTTAAGCTCTATAATAAATTCTATAATTTCTTCAGTTTTCCCAGCCAAAAATCATATAAGCTGCCTAGAATCTGGAAATTCCAAAAGAAGTTATTTTTATCTACATATAAATAGATTTTGTACCAGACTAACTGATAACAGATGTTGTAAAACATGGCTAAAAGTGCCTCAGAAGATTAAATTGCATAAGGATACACCTAACACAAATGCAAGTCTTTGAAGGACTTACACATGACCTATTGTGTTCAATCTTGGCATATGGGTAGAGCAATAACCACATAATTAGAATATAATGACCTGAGAAATCAGTTCAAAGGGCAAATATGCGATCGTACACCGATCGTCTGGCAGAATTCTTCAGTAAATTGTTTGGACCGAAAAGCCATCCATTTTTTACTTCAGCTTATGGATGGAAACCCCATCCATTTAGATTGCAATTTTGGACCGAAAACCCATCCGAATTTGTTCTTTTTCAATCTATTTCAAGACCATCTCTACAGAATAAGCTGTTATGTTTGTGGTGATATTTGTCAATGGGAAATGTTCAATCTCTGGAAATAATCTGCACAAGTCATGTTATTTATTTGCAATGTGTTGCAATATTCTTGTGTTTTTTCGATTTGTTGTTTTTGAATGTGCAGTCCTAGGTTGTTGTGTCAATCAACAATTTACCATGCCATATTGTCTCATTCTCACCAAAAGTATGTAAGGTACACACAAATTTATTCATTATTATGTCTTCCCTCACCTGGGGGAGACATGGGGGGGGGGGGGGGGGGGAACATAATAATGGGAGAGACATATTGTTTTTCCCTTGTTGTCTGTTTGTATGTCTGTCAGTCTGTCACAAATCGTGTCCGCTCAGTAACTCTGAAAGCGTTTTGTATATTTTCATGAGACTGGGTATAAATTTGAAGCAGCATCAGATGATTAGCAGAGAAAAAGAGTCATAACTCCACCTAATTTTTACAGAATTATACCACTTTGTAAATTTAAGTACTGAAATTGTGTCCGCTCCATAGCTCTAAAAGCATTCGAGATATTTTTGCGAAACTTAGTACAAATATAAAGCATCATCAAACAATGAGCAAAAAATAAGAACCATAACTACAGCTATACCTATTATGGAATTATGCATCTCGGTAATTTTTCGTATGGAAAGTGTATCCACTCTATAACAATACAAGTAGGCCAATAGACCATGAATCGCTCACCTGAGAAAAAAGGTCAAAGGTCAAACTAGGGTTATAATTTGAACAAACCTGATAGTTTGCAACCATTTCAAAATGTTTCTGATGGAAGGTTTTAGAATATTTTTCTATGTATTGCTATGGTTCAAATTCTGGACACCCTGGGGCTAGGCCATTTTGGACCCTGGGACCATCATTTGAATAATCTTGGTAAAGAATCACTAGGTAATGCATCATTCCAAATTTCAAGCCTCTGAGCCAAGTGGTTCTGAAGAAGAAGATTTTTTAATATTTTTCTATGTATTTGTATGGTTCAAACCCAGGACCCCCTGGGGCGGGGCCATTTATGACCCTGGCACCATCATTTGAACAAACTTGGTAAGGGACCACTATGCAATGCATCATTCCAAATTTCAAGCATCTGCACTAAGGGGTTCTGGAGAAGATTTTTAAGTACATTTTAATTTCGAAACCAAGACTCCCCGCCCAAGGGCCATTTTGGATCCCAGGGCCAACATTTATACAAACTGTGTAGGGGTCCACCAGGCAATGCATCATACCAAATTTCAAGCATCTGAGCCAAGTGGTTCTGAAGAAGAAGATTTTTCAATAATTTTCTATGTATTTCTATGGTTCAAACTCAGGACTCCCTGCCACAGGGCCATTTTGAACCCTGGGGCCATCACTTGAACAAACTTGATAAAGGATTACAAGGCAATGCATCATAGCAGTTTTCAAGCATCTGAGCCAAGTGGTTCTGAAGAAGAAGATTTTTGAATAATTTTATGTAGTTCTATGGTTCAAACCAAGGTCCCCCAAGGGCGGGGCCATTTTAGACCCTGGGGTCATTATTTAAATAACTTGGTAAAAGACTACTAGGTGAGGCTACATACCAAACTGCAAGCATCTGAGCCAAGTGGTTCTAAAGAAGAAGATTTTTGAATATTTTTCTAAGTATTTCTATGCTTCAAACCTAGGACTCCCTGTCGCGGGGCCATTTTGGACCCTGGGGCCACCATTTAAACAAACTTGGTAAAGGACTACTAGGCAATGCATCATACCAAATTTCAAGCATCTTAGCCATATGGTTCTGAAGTAGAAGATTTTTGAATATTTTTCTTTGCATTTCTATTGTACAAACCTTGGACTCCATGCCAAGGGGCCATTTTGGACCCTGGGGCCACCATTTGAACAAACTATTAAATGACAATTAGGCACTGCTACATACCAAATTTCAAGCATCTGAGCCTTGCGGTTCTGAAGAAGGTTTTTGAATGTTTTCCTATGTATTTCTATGGTTCAAACCTGGGACTCCCTGCCCCGGGACCATTTTGGACCCTGAGGCCACCATTTGAACAAAATTGGTAGAGGACCACTAGGCAATGTTACATACCAAACTGCAAGCATCTGAGCCAAGAAGTTCTGGAGAAGAATATTTTTAAGTATTTTTTAGTTTCGAACCCAAGACCCCCTGCCCCAGGGCCATTTTGGACCCTGGGGCCACCATATGAACAAACTTGGTAGAGGACCGCTAGACAATGATACATACCAAAGTTCAAGCATCTGAGCCAAGCAATTCTGGAGAAGAAGATTTTTAAGTATTTTTTAGTTTCGAACTCAAGACCCCCTGCCCCAAGGCCATTTTGGACCCTGCAGCCACCATTTGAACAAACTTGGTCATCTATATTTTCAAAAACATTTGTACAAATATAAGCATCATCAGAGAATAACCTTAACTCCACCTACATTTTTACAGAATTCTCTCTTTCTTATTTTAGCATGGAAACTGGTCCTCCCTGTAATTTTAAAACTGTTGCAGATATTTTTGCCAATCTTGGTACAAATATAGAGCATAAAAACCATAACTTTATCCAAATGTTTGATGAGGACTAAAGCTGCTGGAAATAACAGAAACATCTAGTGTGCACTGAGACGAGTTGCTCTTTAAAAAATTGTGAGGAGTAATGGCAGGCCAGGATAAAGATCATCGACATTCATTACACAACAAATTTGTATAGAAGCAGGACCCATCACATTTATAGTCTAAACATTTCATGTTTTATATTACTATTTTCCCCAAACGAAAGAAATATGCTGCTTATGGATGAAAACTCCTTCCTTTTCTAGTTTCAGTTTTGGATGGAAATACCATCCTTAAGTTTACCAATATTTTTGGATGGAAAATCGCTCCATTAAGAAAGGATGGGTAATCCATCCAAATGTTTGATTTCTGACTTCGGATGGATACCCGTCCTGGACTAGACTGGTCTGTCTATGATGTGCTGGCTGCCAACCTAGTTTTAGAATGCCTATGGCAGACTGACTGTCAGAAAAAATATGTATATCTGGTAGTCTATGTCTAAGATAATGGTCATTAGAAAGGTACTCTAGTGTCATCTGAATGGCAACTAGCTCTCCAAGAAGAATAGAGATGTGACTTGACACAGGTTTCTTCAAGCAAACAGGTGAATCTTGTTGAGGAATGAATATACAGGCCCCAGCCCCGCAAGGACCTGGATTAGGCTGACAGGATCCATCAGTAAAGGCTAATATGGTGTCAGATGAACAATTGTCCATCAGGTTCTGTATGAGGGAACGTGACTCTTTCTGTTGCTCTTCTGATCTTGATTTTGAACAACCTAATCGATTCCAATACTCTGGTCTCCTTTTAGATGGCTGTAGACCTTCCTGAAAGGAAAATTCTGGCTCAATATTAAATACAGTGGTTCCTGTTTCAGAGTGTAAGTCTTCTAGTTGGAGCTGGATTTTACCAAATGGAGAAATAAATCTTTCTGTTTGTATATTCTCATTCCAATCAAGCCAGCATCATTAAATTGATTTCACTACTTTTTTTACGGTAACTGGTAACCTCCGGTGACTGTTTCTGTCAGACATGTTATTGCGCTCATGAAAGTTTACTAATACATTCTCACTTCCATGCAAGTAGTAGCAAATAATTCAAGCATTTATGTCATAATTACCTCTATTTCCATGGTGAATAGTGAACACATCAAGATCCTAGCCATACAAAAATAAACAAATTTCTGGTTCGTTCGTGTCCGTCTCGTTCACTAAGGGAGAGAACTGTGTCGCTGCTCATCTGTCTAGATCCTTCCTTTGAATGGGCTACCGTTGTGCTAGCGTATCCGATTAATATTTGAGACATATTTTCGCTAATCAAATTATAAACAAATAAGTAAAGCGTGGTAGCTTACTGGAATCAGTACTGCACTGCACTGCTGCTGGCTTTACAGGTGTTTTAAACTACAGATAACAGGTGTGGCCGAGCTGTCAGATTATTGTGCGAAGAAATGCACTAACTTGAAGCAAAATAGTTATTTCGAGTACATCTAAAGCAATCAAAGCTAAACTTATCGGCATTTATCAAAGAAACCACAAAGAAAATCATCATACAGATACGAAACAAGCCTATTTTAAGTTTTTTCGTGGAATATACCCTAACAGGAAGTCATATGGGGCCGGAAATGATGACATTTTTCACGGCTCAAACGGGGCTGTCCCCAATCTGTATCCGCTTCCGTTTGCGCATGCGTTCTGAAATCGCTCACGGATCATTTAAGCTGGCTAATAATTAAAATGAGCAACTTTATTTATTCCATGACAATTAAAATGATCAACTTTGGATATTATAAACTTGGAAAATAACAAGCACATGTCAATTCCTTATTCAGATTTGATGTTTATTTTCGGAATAGATTGATTACAAAGAAGTACTAAAATGTGTTCTGTTTACTTCAGTATGTTTTTTTCTCTATTTTTTTAATTGACAGCTTAATTAATATTAGAAGGCAATAATTTGGGCCATGGCCACTATTTTTGAAAGTTTTTATGGCCATGGGAAAAATAGTTGGGCCATGGGATTTTTTTCCACGGGCCATGGCCGAAAAATGGTTGCCCATGGGAAAAAATGTTAAAATAATTTCTGTTGTTTATTTACAGTAGAATTGTGTATGGCCTTCATGGGCAATGAGTATTAATGAGTTAGGTTAGTAAAAATACAGTTATTAAAATTGTTACTTTTATTTTCCCATAGGCAAAATTTCGGGCCATGGCCATGCGATTGGCCGCGGCCGCGTAATTTTCCCATGGGAAACTTGATTTTCCCGCGGGAAATTCAATTTTTCCCATGGGCAAGCACTTTTCAGATTTGATTTTTGGGGGTTTATCTTATGATTAGAAAACAAAAAGTAACTTTTTTGAAAGGCACTAAACAAGTACTACAAAAGTATATATAATTTTAATTCCTAGCCCTCTTAGAAAGATGTCCTGAGTTTGACAAATACCGATGCGACAGAAAAATACCGGTGCATGTTTTATGCTTCTGATGGACATTATCTGTTTAACAGAAACTGATTATGCTTGACTGCTAAAAAGAGGTGAAATCTCAAACAGCCACCATCTACACAGATGTATAGCATATGATACACTCAACATTTGATTGTGTGTAGAATAACTTCTTTTTAGAAAAAACCCAACAAACCTAATTTTGAGCTCTCAAGCAGGTGAATTTGGACAAAGAATACAAATCTGAAAAAAAAATGTTTTGGTTTTGTAGGGGGGGGGGTTGATTTTTTATTGCTTTATGTCCACGGTAAACAGCTATGGTCATATCGGGACGGTCAGTTAACCTAACCACACTATTTCTGGGCAGGCTTAGACCTCCTAAGTGGTTAACCAGTGCTAAGTGCACAAACTTTCGCCAGTAACTTATAACTGCCCTTCTTGAATCAGCAGGAGAAACGAAAGTATGTGGCCAGACTGGGTTTCGAACCCAGGACCTCTGAATTATGAGTCAGGTGCCCTACCAAAGCACTACACGGCCCGGCGGGTGGGGGGAGGGTTTAGGGGGGTTGAGGGGAAAGGAACTTTTCTTTTGGGGTGGGGGGCAGAGATGTGGAGGGGTTACAGAGGGTAAGGAACGTTGATAGGATATCAAGGCATGATCATTACTATTCTTAAAGGTATAAGAGTATTAAAATTGTGGAGTAGGCCAGGGTTATAGATATGGAGCAGAGACACTAACTGCATCTCAAAGTTGTCATTCATGTATGAAACAAATTGTCATGACCTGTAAAAAAATTCTAGAATGAACACTGTGTACCTGCCCAGAGACAACTTTGAAATAGTCTATAGAGTCTCCTTCTCAATTATAAGTTATCAACTAAATTTTTGTTTCGGAAAAATACTTAGGCAAACAGTGTGGACCCAGTTCAGGAGCAGTCTGATAGGGTCCACGCTGTTTGTCATCCCAATTTGCAGAATATCCTGCAAACAGTTTTACATGTGTAGCTTAGGAATAAAACAGAAAAGTTGCCTATACAATTTATTAAAATTGGCTTTGAGGCTTTTTAAATTTCTCAAAATAATGAGATAAATGTTTTATGACAGAATAATCTTGAAAATAATGCAAACCTCATAATTATTTGTGGTGTTGGACATTGAAATAATTTTTGCCGGATAAGTGAAGTACGACTTTTTACTTGTCCCTGGAGGAGCAAGAGATTTTTTCTATTTCCACATGCGTGCGTGTAATGAACATTTGAGCTAGTCTTAGCCAGATAGACCTGCGCCTGCAGGGCAAAAATGTTCCAAATCTAATTTATGCTTACCTGATCAACCGTTACTAATTATCGATATCGGATTGCATTGGCGACGTGCACTGGGTGCAAATCAAATGCAAGCACATAGCTGTATTTTGCTTATCTAAACAATGGTTCAGCATAAAAGTTTTTATTTTTGTTGTTGTGTTATTTTTTAACATCCACGGTCAGCAGCTATGTCTGGACAGTCTGTTAACTTAACCACACTATTCCTGGGCAGGCTAAGACCTCCTAAGCGGTTAACCGTTACTAAGTGCTCCTCTTTCACCAGTAATTGATAACTGCCCTTCTTGAATCAGCAGAAGGAGAAATGAAAGTAAGTGGCCGGAATGGGTATCAAACCCAGGACCTCTGGCATATGGGTCACACGTCCCACTGACTGCGCTACGCAGCCCAGCTCAGCATAAAAGAAACAAATTTTAAGACACTGACCTTACCAGGAACATGTAGTGTCCAATGAACTTGCACACTTCATAAAGAGCCGCGACACTAGAAAACCTACAAAGTGGTTGTGCTGGGATAAAGACTAATGGGGGCCCAGTTGCGCAAAGCCCCTAAACTTTGGGCTGGGCCCCTGAAATTAAGAAGAAAATGCCCATACCCTTAATGTTAAATTCTGAATTTTGGCAGAGTGGGCCCCATAGAAGTCAAAATCATTAGTCTTTATCCCTGTTGTGCGCGCAGCGCAGACTTAAATCAGCATCTGCCCAGTCTTCAGGTCTCATCGGAGTCTTCGCCGTGTGCCTAAATGGTAGCTAAATGTGTAAGCAGGCCGTGTAAGCAAGCTTCATGCGGACATCAAATCTGATCAGACCGGGCGAATGCACATGCTGATCTGGGTCTCTGCTGGGCGCACATGCCACTTTGTTGGTTTTATTGTGTCGCGGCTCAAATGAAATAACAGTCATATCAAACTTACAGGGTTTGGTATGAACGACCAGGGTACCATTCAGTTTGACCGAAGACTAGTTCAAGCGATACACTATGGTGACTGAACAGCGGGTCTCCTGGGGTACGAAACGGATAGGATACGAGCACCAGTACATTGCTGCCGGCCTATTCAGCGCACTTAAGCAAAGAATCGTTAACTGTGTAAATAAGAACATAAAAAATAAACAACAGATATTGTGTTTATAAAGTACGATACTCACCCTTTATTTCATCACCGAAAAATCCACCATCTGGTACTGATCACAATATGAAAAGAAACTCAAAACTTATGTAACATTGTGCAAGAGGGACCCCGTTTTTGTCGGCCAATACGACGCAGCTTCTGAAAAGGTGTTAGTCCTGACATAGTATATGCGCTTAATTTCTGAAACAGACTATAATCATGACCTCACTCCGCGGCTGCAGAATCGCTACAGAAGGAGCTTGTGGAAAGTTTCAACAATTGTTTGCTTTAGCACTGTTAAATCATGATCCATCATCATCATCCTTTAGACATTACCTGAATGCGTTTTTTGTTTTCTAATTCTTTTCTTTAGTATGCGCAAATATGCCAGGCATACAAAGAGTGATAATTATTATTTACAAATGCTGCTGAAGTGAGTTGACCTACATTCATGATGTGAACTCAGAGCCATTGCGTCTGTAAACAAACATTGTAAAATACAGTGTGCATTCAACTTCATATGGCGAGCTGCAAGTGACATTCGTCGCATGACAACTGCAAATATCTGCATAAAACAGTAACCCCTCTGGCCAGCAATGGTCTTAAACATCTCTGCTTGAAGGAATGCTTGGAAAACAGCCGACAAAATTATCAACATGTGTTTTACGGGAAATGACGTTACGTAACGTGCGCCGAATAAGCCGATGCGCCGAAAAGGCCGACACGACAGTATTGATGCATTTTCCTCTTCGATTTCCAATTCCTGAATACTTCATAATCAAGATAGCTGCGCACTGACTCGACTGAGACTGCCTATAACCTACAGGCCTAGTTCAAATGATTTCTGTTCTTACCAGCTGATATACAACCTATTTAAATCAATAAATCCTCTTTGAAGCGACGAAATATTACCAATGGCCGATTGAATCTTGAATCTAGAATAGACCAGTTCCTTGCGCAACTTTCGTTTCGTTTGACTCACTACAGTCTATTTAGTCGCCTGGGAACGAGGCAAATAGCCGCATTGCCGAGCGGTACCATGTGATCAACTTGGCCAATGAAAACCCTTCTTGCCGTCGCCAAGGTAGATTGGTTCTCTACCTGATAAGTAGTCACATCCATTGACTATTGGCCAACCTGAGACTAGTTTATCGCGAATGTAGCCGAGGTGGACCGAATGACCGAAATCTGGGGCGTGCTCCTTGCTTGATCATCGCAAAAACATTAAAACGCAAGCGTTTTCTCGATTATGCGCCTATGGGTTACATGGCAAACGAGCTAGCAACCTCAGTCTATAGTCGTGCGTTCCGCGCGACGACGCTTCGCGTCGTCAGGAACACACGTATAATGAAAGCTTCATCATATCAAATATTAAAAACGTATAAAAGATTACGCATTTATGGTTGCTACACAGGTACAGATGTTTTAAATATTAGATAAAATCAGTGAGCCAAGAAATATAGGTCACAGGGACCTACATGTAGTACCAAATGAGACGCAGCGCTGAAGTGACTAACAAGTCCGATGAAGATTCGGTAAAATATTAGCTCGAAATAAAACATTAATTCAATGGATCACGGTATACAAGTCACAATGACCTACAAATACTGTGGCGTTATTTGCACTGTCTGACTGAACCATGCTTTTAGTATGATGTATATATAATGTTGAATATATAAGGAAAAGAACAGTGAAATGTTAAAGTATCTGTCACGGTAATCTACAAATAGTATGAGGATGTTTTTGCATCGTTTGACTGATCAACTATTTGTAATTATGTTGCGAACACAAAAGCCGTGTTGAGATATAAGTGAAACTCCTGGTCGATGCATAAAGTTCATGGACTCAGTGTGTATGGCTGCTTTGCAGTTCCTGCATTTTAAGGTTATGATTTGATCAAATATCAGCACAACTACCCCAAAGATATCAAAAGAGGTAATAAAAAGCTCATCCAAGTAACTTTTCAGACAAAGTTAGTGGTCCAAAGTTCAAGATCACAGAATGTTACAATGCATCAGTTTCAGCCAGAGGGATATATCATTTGACCACGTCCGTCGCAACATTATAACATCAGAGGTTATATCACAGCATGATGACGGAGGACATCCAGTCTAACGCCTACCACACGCACATAACGCCATACCTATACGCATGCCCAGCGCTGCGCCCCCCCCCCCTCCCCGACACCCCCTAAATCACACACACGAAACCCTTGGTGGGGGCATTAAGAACACATACTACAAAGATGAACACTTGGTAGAAGTGTGTTGTGTCGAATAATGCCTCTATTTTCTATTAATTACAAAATATACTGATACGATTTTGATATAAATCCTTTAGTCCAAGTGTTAGATATATGAAAATTTACCCAAACAGTTTATTTTTGTTTACTTCTACCCTCGTAACTACTGTAATATAACGCCATATTATGTATATGAGGAATATTTATGTATAAAAATTATAGTGGTTATGAGGGTAGGATGAAGTGCAAATTGGATGCATAGTTGACGTTGGTAGTTCAAATTCTCATAGACTCAATGCTAAATGTTGCAGACAGTACATGTATTCAACCGCAAAATTAACCTAAATGTGATTGAAATACGGGGAAATGAAATAGTGCGGAATAAAGTAGAAACATATAATTAGCTAACATTTTAGTATGTTTTTGTGGTTATCTGCCCACCTTCGAAAATCGGCTTTTTCAGTGGGCACATTGCAATAGTAAAGTGTAACTCGTCCTTTAACAAAGTCATATATATTACATATTACGAATAATATTAAATATTTACAACAGGACTTTTTTTTCCAAAGTGAAAGGTTACTTTACATACTTCTGCTCTCTTATTTGTGTAAGTATTTTTATTTTTAGAGTATTTCCCGTAGTTTCCTGATGTTATACTGTACATATGTAACACGAATATCAGAGATGATATAATTCTTTTCTACCTTGAATCATTGTGTCATCAGTACCAAAACTTGACCATTCGAGAAAGACAAAGCGAGCGCAAAAGTAAATGCCCCCAAAACGCACATTTTTGAGAGAAACTAATATTATGAAAGCAGTAATTTCTTATCTGATAAAAACAGGCTTTTCAAACGTTAAATGGGCCGCGACACGACAAAACCAACAATGTGGTTGTGCGCCCAGCGCAGACTTAGATCAGCCTGGGCATCCTCCCAGTCTGATCAGAGTCTTCGCTGTCCGCATTGAGGTAGCTTAGATCCTTAGCTACGCTTTGAGCACTCAACGAAGAGTCTGATCAAACTTGGCGGATGTCCAGGCTGATCTGAGTGTGTGCTGGGCGCACTACCACATTGTTCGTCTCCTCGTGTCGCGGCTCGAATTTATGAAACAGACAAGTCAATTACCTTGCATTTAAATGATTGCTTTCTTCCTATAACAGATTTTTACACATATGACCCACAACACGATAAAACCAAAAAAGTGGCATGTGCACTACTTGAAGACTCGAATCGGCCTGGGCATCTACCCAGGCTGTTCAGAGTCTTTGCTGTGTGCTTTAAGGGTAGCTAAGGTTCTAAGCTAGCGTCATGCCGACAGTAAATATTCTGATCAGATTGGCGGATGCTCAGACTGATCTGATTCTTCGCTGGGCGCACATGCCACCTTATTTGAATTGTCCGTGTCGTGGTTTATATGGTTAATATTGACAGTTTTGCAAAAGTTGTTACGCATGCTCAGTTTACACTTACTGTTTAACGATGGATAATCATTGGAGTTGATGATAGAATACATTTACTTCCACAGAAATGTAGAATTCATTGTCATTATCTCTGATTACCTTCTCAAATTATATTAACCTTATGATAAAATTTTAGTATTTGCAAAGATTTTTTTCATTGTTCATGAAATTATTGTTGAGGTATGGTTCTTCTGTTCTGTTCATATTCTGATGATGCTTTATATTTTAACCATTTACGGAGTCATCTTTCATAACTTTATAGTTATGGAGCGTAATTAGTTTTTTATCTAAATCAATGCCAAAGGGAAATATTTACTTAAGAAATGAATATCATTTTTCTAAGGTTTATCGAAGTGTAAACTACATTGGTTCACGTGCAAAGTAAATTAACCTCAAAGGGGTTCATGTAAACTTTGCTTGTGACCCAATGTAATTTACACTCAATAAAAAAACAGAAAAATTAAGTTCATTGCTTATAATTACATTCGTTTCAATCAATCTTTCAGGAAAAATCTTATAGCATCGCTAAAATTGAAGCAGGTATACATATACATGCAGTATTTTTCTGCTAACAGCAGAACAACATTCATGCCGTCATGACGTCGCTGAAGTCCAATCAGATTGTAGAGAGCAATCGCTGATTTTGACTTCATTGACGTCGCGTGACTGTCTTAATGTAATTATTGGAATGTAAACTACACTACGTTCCAAAGGTTAACTATAGGGCTTTTCAGTAAATAGACTAAGACTGTAAATATATGAAAATATAAGTTGAGCTATGGCTCTTGCTTTCTAAACATCGTCTAAATTAAATGATGCATTAAAGTTCACCAGGTTGGTAAAGAAATATGCAACCGTTTTTAAATGAGCCGCGACACGAGAAAGCCAACAAAGTGTTGGTGCGCCAAGCACAGACTCAGATCAGTCTGGGTATCTGCCCAGTCTGATCAGAGTCTACGCTGTCCACATGGTGGTAGCTTAGACCCTTAGCTACCCTATAAGTGCTTAACGAAGAGTCTGATCAGACTGGGCGGATGCGCAGGATGATATGAGTCTGCGCTGGGCGCACAACTACCTTGTTGGTTTTCCCGTGTCGTGTCTCATATATGCTACCGTTTTTTAATTATAGAGCGGGAAAACTTACCATATGAAAAAAAAACCACACGGATATGTTCTGACAATATAAATACAGAGTAACGGTTCTCTGTACATCAACTGATTATGTTTATATTTTGAAATATGTATATGAGAAACACTCCCAACTATTTTAAAGTTCTGAAGATGACAAGATATCAATATTAGTCCAGGAGCCCAGAAGAAAAAAAAGAGGTTCGCTCTCCTTTAATAGTAGAGTTTGGCAACCTTGTGCATTAAAATATACATTTATTTTACCATAGATTTTGGCCCGGAGACATCTCGAGAAACGCCCAGGAGACTCAAAAATGACCATCTGCTCACCTGAGTAATTTCTACAGAGGATAGGCCTATCTGTTCTGTTGTGCTTCTTCCGACAGTGAAACCAGCCTTTTGTTCAGCGATAATCTCTTCAACTTGGGGTTTTTAGCCCGTTAAAGATGACTTTCAGCATGACTTTATTTTGAGGCTGATGGTTCTGTAGTTCTGACAGAGTTGGCCCTTTTAAGGGAGCGTAGTAACCAGCGACGTAGTCATTGGGGTCGGCCATTCTTCTGTTGTTCAGAACTTTTTATAGACCTTTCATGGTCTTCCTGCCTGCTTGAACAATTTAAACTGAAATATAATCAACCCCGGAAGACTTTTCCTTTTTCAGTGCAATCTACTACAATCTAAGCTGCCTCGCAAAGGATCGGTTGTAGATTTTTTCTGAGTGCCAAGTGCAGTCCAGAACTGTATTGTCACCATGACACATGGTTGTATAGCTCTGAGCAATATTCTGTCGATCTGCTGAGAATTTGGTGCTCTTTCAGATATGTTCCAGACGAGTCCTGGATATTTGTTGATCTACCCTGTTTTCCTGAAGTTAGATCCTTCACCATCTGTTACGCTGATATTTTTGTTCAGGCAAGTTTCAGTCTCCTCGAACTGTCCTCCTTTGCTTTCTTCAGGGTCTTTTGAACACTCTTGTCGGCTGCCCTGTATTCTTTCACTCGTTCTGTTTCATGCCGGCTCTTCTTCGAATCTCTCCTTCATCACAGCGAGATCAAGAACATATCTGGTGACACAGGCCGTTGTCCTCTGACGTTCCTTCATAAGTATCTCACAGGCTGTGTCAGTCAATGTTGTATTGTAGTTTGTTATCATGCTATCTATGTCTGTCATCATCCCTCAGACTGATGAATGGTGCGAATTTCCCGCCTATTGTTACTTGGAACGTGCTTGTCCACATCTGGGTTTTTGAACTTCTCACGGTGAAACCTCAGTCTTGGCAGGGTTGTCTTTCTGGTCTCCTTCAGACGAACTTGAGAGGTAATCATCAACAGGTAATATACACTTCATATGTCTGCGCTGAAAAAAGCTCCTTGTCCTCCTCGTTGGAACCGCTTCCACACCAAGATGTAGTTAATCTTGTCTTAATGCTTCCTGTCTCGGCTGTGCTATGTCCACCTTGTGGATGGTTTGTGGGGCCCAGGTTTTTGTCAGTACAGGTTGTTAAAGATGCTAATTTAGGAGTTTGAGACCCCGCTCATTTGTCTCGGCATTGCCGTAGGGTCCTAATACGTCTCTCCAGACTGTTTGTGATTCCCTTCCACTTGCCATTCCAATCACATTGTACAACCAGAATGTCCTTCGTAATTTACTGGAGTTACTGGTAGAAATGGTCTACCTTCTTGCTCAGATCTTTATGTTTGTGTTGTGACATTGAAAGGAAATGCTCGCAAACGGAGAGTCTGCTGCAGACTGGTTGGCAAACCTTGTGTCTGTCATCTGTTGACATTTCACCAAAGTTCTCAATGCATATCTCAGAGCTCCAGTATGTTCCAGAAGTACCTGTCCATTTTGTGGATCAGCTCTTCAAGTTTCCCGGATGGCCTCAGAGCCCTCACATACCAGTTTTCTACTGAGATGTTCTCCCTACCTCTCATTTTCTCGACCTTAGTCACATCAGTCGCACACTTATCAACTACATGTACTTACTAACGTCAAACGGTAGGCGTGATCATTCTTAAGCTGGGCCCCGACAGACCCAGTATTTAAGTATCATTGGGGGCCGGGCCGCGTAGCGCAGTCGGTAGCGCGTCTGACATAAGCCAGAGGTCCCGGGTTTGATACCCGATCCGGCCACTTACTTTCATTTCCCCTTCCGCTGATTCAAGAAGGGCAGTTGTCAGTTACTGGTGAAAGTAAGTGCACTTAGTACTGGACTAAGCCTGCCCAGGAACATGGCCATAGCTGTTTATCGTGGACGTTAAACAATAACACAACAACAAAAAGTATCATTGGGTCTGTCTTCCAAAATGTTACTTGGGCAAAAGTCAACCTGATGGAGACCACACTTCTTCAGGCTATTTATGTTGACCACAACCGAATTCCAAGAAAATTATATGGCTCGCCTTGGTCATAAGCACGTGTCGGCTGGCTAAAAGTATTATTCCATCCCGGGAGTTGACCTCTTCTAGGAAGACTTTCACTCTTTGATGTTGAGTCTACACCAACCCAAATTGACCCCTAGGCTTGGGAGACCTATGGAGGTGGAAGTGGCTTCTTGGTTTCTCCAAGCAAGCCACTAAATATAATACAACAAACAGAAAGGGCCAAGCTGATTAGGCATATCCTAATCAACAGTGATCTCTGAAATCTAGATGTTGTACCAAGCTGAGCACGGCTCGCTCGGGTCTTGCAGCTAACACACGACTGTTGAACTCATGTTGGTGCTCTATACTGGCCGTTGACTGCTTCTAGGAAGTCTTCAACCCAGTGATGCTGTTTTCACAGATGTTCTTTAGCACGTTTTGTCCATAGACCTAGCAATGAATTCCTAGGTGGACTGCCAACCAAGCCTAACGATTGCACCTACCCTTCTACATGTAGTTCTTATTACCCTCCCAGGGTGATGAGATCCATCTGCCCACATGCAACCTTTAGTTTTGGACAACATGGTAACATGACGATTAGGTTATACTATGCATTTATACACTTTTAAGTTCGAAATAGCCCTGGCTCCACAAGTTTTTTTAAATGAAATTTTATCTTTATACAGTATAATCGAATCATATTGTACATTTTGTATAAATTGTATTTTACATATAAATATGTCCATATAAAACGTACATACATATGTAACATATATAAATCAGTAGCACATATAAATATGTATATATTCTCCATTAAAAAGCTTCCACTTTGTAAGGGAACTTTATAAAATGTCTTTTTACTACATTATTTTGATACAGATCAAACAGGGTTGCGGCTTAATGAAGGGTAGCCTTTTTCTTCAGGGGTTGTATAAAATTAATATTTATGACTGACATGTGTAGCAAATTTGCATCAAATTGGACGTTTATATATTTATTTAAACATTTCAGTGTTCATCAACGAAATTCCAACCAAAATGTCTTATTCCATGTCAATGAGAGACAGTCGTAGTTTAAATTTAAATAGTTTGGATTAAGAGAATTTTGCATTCATATATCTCATTTTACAGTGGCACGCCCGTTATCTCGAAGAAAAATGCTATGCACTTAAAAACTGTCACAGACTATATGCAAAACCTCCATACTGAAATAAAATCAAAATCTTTTAGAAGTGATTCAGAACATAACATTTTTCAAGGGTGGGGTCAAAATTATGAAAATTATACTACTGGTAATTATCCCTTCGTGGGGCCCCTTTGGTGACATTAACATCACCTTGGAAGGTCTTATTTATTAGAACACATTTGTGGCAACATATATATGGGTGTAATTTAATACAAAATTAAGACAACCGGATTTTTTTCAAAAGTTAAAAAAATCAGAGAAAATAGTCATTTTTTGTCATTTTTTACAAATTCACCCCTCTAGCGCCCCAGAGGGATTTCTCAGAATGTCTCCGGGCTTTATTATGTCCAGAGGGGTACAGGCTATAACATCCACATGGTTGCCAAACTCTACTCTTTAGGGAGAGCGAAAGTGTTATCTAGCGTAGCTACAGATTTCGGGCCTAGCACTATATTACAAGCACACAAATGAACACAACTCCATCGAAACGGAGGAGTTACTATTCTCCTTCTCTGCACATTGTGTATACTTTATATTTGTAGGCAGGATTGTAAAAATATTTAAACTACATGTATTTAACAAGTACAGAGAGGAGAATATTTCGCTATGAAAAAATAACAAAGAGGCATAATTTTGTTAAAAATGAAAGTTGGTAATGATCTTCGTTTCAATGCGCATCGATAGAATATTACTTTCGTACGGATCTAAATTAACTTCTTTCAATCCTATTCTTACGGAGCGAAAACAATTTTATATTACAAATTATTCAAAGGGGATATTCCGTCAAAATAAAAGTAAATGTATGTTTATTGTTTTATGTACATTGCCCTTCTCTCTCTCTCTCTCTCTCCCTCTCTCTCTCTCTCTCTCTCTTCCATACATGATAGTACAAGACGTGGATCTGCTTTTTAATTGTATCATTTATCATTTTGTTTATCTTTTCTTAAGCTTAATTAGTAGCCCTGAAAATGCCAGAAATTCAAAGAAAAATGCTTCGTGATAAAAATTAATTTGAAAAGTAATCTCTCACACATTTGTGTCGAAGGATAAGATCGGCTTACAACTTAATGTGCGATACAGGTTTTCCCTTCTTATTTTTATATTATTACCCTGAATTAAAAATTGAGCTACAAAAAGAAGTAAAGAAAGAAAGTATTGCAACTAGCAGGTGTGTTCTGAAACTTTGACAGTTTGAAAAAAGGAATATCACGCTCATATACTGGGCGAACAGAGTTTGGAATCGGAATAATTGGCACAGTGAAATATTGGCCATGCACTTAATTGGCAATGTAGAAAGAAATAATATCTCTAGGTCTCTGTAGCATATAAAAAAAATATTAGGGTCATTCGACATATGAGCCGCAACACGAGAAAACCAACGCAGTGGCTGTGCGCCTAGCGCAGACTCAGATCAGCCTGGGCATCCGGAATATTTAGGATACACAGATATAAACCCCCAAAGTGTGGTGTGATCAGGTGCTCGCGAGCAGAAAGCATCACCTGCCTATTAAAACCCGCCATATCTATATACCAGTAGGAAAATCAGAGAAAAAGAAAGTCCGGTACTTGAAAGCTTAACTAAGCTTCGGCATCTGTATGTAGGGGGCATCATGTACAAATCTGCAGTGCAGGTACACTTGAAGAACTACATAGTAAGTTTACAAATAATTCAGAGATATGATTATAAATTTTGTTATTTCTCCATCTAAATGACTGCTGCTGGTCCATATGAGAGTAGTCCTGGCGAGACGGTTCTACATACAGCCACAACACGTTTTCATTGATAACCGGCCTAAAATGACCGCCAGTTATCGTCAATAAATATCCTTTAATTGAGCCCTGATAAGCGATTTCCCTTTTCATCAGGGCGATCCTATTTACATTTAGCACTTCCTGGGAAGGAAACTTGCTGAGAAAGAAATCGCAACAATGGGCCAGATGGTAAACCGAGACAAATGCTAGAATTTATATACTTAAGGTGACACGGTGGGTATACCTTCATGTGTTTATGCCAGTCCTAAAAAGGAGAAAAAAATCATATGACGTCGCTAATATTCAGTGGATAACGCCGTGTCATAAAAATTAAAAAATTGTATGACAACACGTCTAATAACACTTTGGCGCGTACACGTAACGTCATTGACAACGTCCATGTCAACAATGCGTTTTCTTATTGAAATAGTGTTCAGTTTAAAGGCGTTAAAATCCCATTTTAAAGGGTCATGTGATAAGCAGACTCTTACATTCGTGGTCATTTTATATGAAATTTATGAAACTCGCCAAAGGCTTGTTTCATAAATTTCATATGAAATGACCTCTCGTGTTAGATCCTCTATATTGACTTCCATTTAGTTTTCCTAGCTTTTATAATTACTGTAGAGGAGAAAAGGTTTTCTTGAAAGAGTACCTATAATCCGAAAGGTAAGGAATTAATTAAAATTGCCGATATGCTTCCCATGAAAGTGTACACAGTCTTCGTAGACCCTCAATTTCTTTTCATTTCATTCAATGTTAAACATGTCCATTCGTTATTTGCGAGTCAACTAGAATTGTAACATTATAATGTAACATTGTAAATGTGCGGTCTAATCTTTGTTTGACTAGCTGTTCGAGGTATCTGGAAGGTATTCACAAGATTTGATATTCTTTGCATTTATGAATCTTCCCGAAAACACATAAAGGGCAATCCACTACACTTTTACCCATCTTTTGCATTAAACTATTTACTGTGACCTGAAATTAAACTCTTGGACATTCAATTCCGAATCGAATACAACAACAGTCAAAACACTCTTACCTCATATACATTTCTGAATCAGGAACAATGGCGATTCGAATCAGTGTTTACCATATCGGTCACAGAGGTTTTAGCAAAGCCAGAGGATCAAAACACTTCTCTTCAGTCATGATTTGCTGAAGCTTGGTGTTATGATCTTTTCTGGCTCTAAATTACAGAGTTCGGCCCAACAATCTCCACTGAGCTGAACAAAAATATTCCTGACAGAGGTCTTTCGTGCCACACACCTGCGGTTATAATGCTAAAGAAACAGTCTTGCATGTTGTAGGTGTCCCTATCACGTGCAAGACTATTTCTTTAGCATTAGAACCGAATGCACGCGTCACACTGTCCCGATATTGACACCCGATGGCCATACGATAATGGAAATGTTCAAATTCGGCTCTGATCGTAATAACATCTGGTCATTCGTGAGACCATCTAAAGCCATCGTATGACCGCCGGAGGATTTTCTCATGCTTCGGCAGCAACTCCTTGAGCGGTGGCAAAATCTTTGGCATGCCAAAAAATTGCCGATGGACATTGCGAAGGTTCATTTTCGTGTTGAGTTCGTATGTTCATTTAGCCTTCGTAAGGCCATCGTGAGGGCATCGTGTGATCTTCGTCTTTCCTTCGTGTGATCATCGGTGCCATCGGGCATTTTTCGCCTCACGAAGACATTACGAAGGGAACAAGAAGCAGCCCAACTGTCTTCGGAAGGCAACACGACTCCGTAAAGCCCTCGTAATGCCGGCGTGTAGCCATCGAATTATAGTATGATAGCATGGAGATGGGATCACAGTGTCGGCGAAAACAGCCGAATTTGAATAGTTCAAGCGTTTCTTATGTGTTACGATAACGTGGACATATATAAGGGCAGCCTCCGAGCATCTTCCTCAGTAATATGTAACTCCCAAAGCTGTAATAACAGTAATTATGTACTAAACCTGTCTTTATGGCAAGCCAATTAGCTATTTATCTTATTAAAGAGACATATGATATAATACATGATATCTAATATAATAAAGTATACAAAATGATGTATCCGATGTCTATATTTAATGAGATATCTAATATACTATATGAGATATCTTATTTAACATACCAGATATATTATAAGTTAAATAAGATCCCTTATATAGCAGATATGATATCTGTTTTTAGAATAAGATATCTTATATCGTATATAAGGTATCTCATATGGGATATAAGATATCTGATATATTATATGATATCTTATTTTACATTCGTATAAAGAAATTTTATTTATAAACGAATACATTTTATATGGGAATTAAGAAATCTTATTTACGAAAGGAAGATATCTAATATGTTAAATTAGACACTTAATATGTTGAATATGATATCTTATCTTTACAAATATACATCGTATATTATGTATCAGATATCTAATATACTATATTAGATATTTCATATGATATATGTGATATCTTATAAACGATATAAAATATCTAAATGGCAAATAAGGTATCTTATTTCTCAAAAAGAACAGATATCTGATACGGTATATAAGATATCTTATTTAATATAGAAGTTATCTTATTTGTTAAAAACGATACCTATTACAATATATAAAATGTCTCATTTACTATAGATATGGTATCAGAAATATTATATAAGATATCTAATATTCTATATAAGATATCTAATATACTATATAAGATAATATTATTTAACATTTCAAATATCTTATTTAGTATGTAAGTTAACTTAGATTGCTCATTTACTTGCAAAAAACGATATCTTAAATAGTTTATCAGATAACGTTTTAGTACATAAGATATATGATATAACAGATTAGATATATAAAAGGATAGATATCTAATTTAACATTCAAGATATTTAATACATCAAATTAAACAAGATATTGTATACTATATTAGATATCATATATGTTATATTAGATAATTTATAGAGTTCATCAAATATCTAAATTAGGAAATAAGATATCTTATATAGTATATTAGATACATATATAGCAGAATAAATAGCAATGTTTTGCATATACCATTGGGAGCTTACGTGACGCTTTCGTAACCTAGTTCGTATGTTTCGTATTCTCAATCCGACGTCCTAGAAGCATCATGTGACCATCGTGTGTACTTCGGGTAAACTTCTTTATAAAAATACACATCTTCGTACAGCCTTCGCATAGCTTTCCTGTGTTGTTCGAGGGCCATCAAAGGACCTTCTGTAGGCATCGTACTTTCTTCGGTTGTTGATTGGCTGTTGACCAAGTTCGGGGCCAACTTCGCGCGAAATTCAAAATTTCATACTCGTATGGCCATCGGGTTTCAATTTAAGGACAGTGTGACGCCACCATTAGAGAAACAATCAATCTTCATTAATTTTTGATACTAGGAATTTAACATATCCAAACCTCGACTTGAGAAGACTACAAACATCTTCAAAATTCTGACAATTGGGACACCTGGATGATTACCATTATTGTCCTAAACTGGAACAGTTTAGTTTTACAATGTAGAAATACGTCCAAAAGATGTAAAATGAATAACAAATAGTGTAGACCCTGATCATACTGCTCTTTATGGCTTGAATTGGTTTTTGCTCAGATATATCTGTTTCGATACATAGATGGTTTACGCTATATGTAGTTGATAACTGAGCCGCGACACGAGCAAACCAATAGAGTGGTTGTTCGCACAGTGCAAACTCAGATCACCCTAGGCATCCACCCAGTCCTACCAGGATCTCCGCTGTGCACTTTAAGGATAGCTGAGGGTCTTAGCTAGCTGCATGCGGACAGTGAAGACTCTGATCAGACTGGGCGGATGCCCTGACTAATCTGAGTCTTCACTAGGCGCACATGCCACATTATTGGACTTGTCGCGTTGCGGCTCAGTGAAGTTTTAACTTCAGAGTAGGGTTTAATAATGTATATTTTGACCATGGTTGTCAGGTTAGCGTCTAAATGAGCCGCGACACGAGAAAACAAACAAAGCGGTTATGTGCGCCCAGTACAGACTCAGATTAGCAAGGGCATCCGCCCAGTCTGAACAGAGTCTTCGCTGTCCGCTTGGAGATAGCTTAGGCCCTTAGCTACCTTTTAAGCGCAAAGAAAAGACTCTGATCAGACTGAGCGGATGCCCAGGGTGATCTGAGTCTGGGCTGGGTGCACAACAACTTTGTTGGTTTTCTCGTGTCGCGGCCCAAATTAATTTGGAATTCCAACCAAAGGTATAAAATTGAAACGTACTAAGTATCCAAGTACCGCTAATGGTTTAGAGATCCTAAAATATTCTTCAATGTCGAGGTCAAAATAAGGCCTTACAGAGCTTTAGAGCAAATTTCCTGTATGTTTAACAATAATTAGTCTGCAAACTCGTCATTACATTCTATGTATATAAGACAATCTTTGTCAAATGTAAAGCATAATCAATGGAGGATCTTACACTCGTGGTATTTTCATATAAAGTTTATAAAACGAGTCAGTTTTATAATTTTTTATATGAAATGATCACGAGTGTAAGGCTCTGTTCATCATTTGACCTTATAAGTGTTTAGTTTGACGCCTTCAAAAGTAATATCATTGCGATAAGAAAATACACTGATTGCGTTAACGTTGTCAATGACGTTACATGTTCGCGCCAAAATTTTATTACACGTGTGGTCATACGATTTTTATGACACGATGTTAGCCAGTCAATAACGGCGACGTCATATGATAATATAGTTTGTGTAACAAGACTATCAGAAATAATGCAGATTTTATTCTAACATTCAATGCATTCTTTCATCCACACCGTTACCTAACCGTTAAGAAAACACAAAGTGAGCGCAGAAGCAAAGACCCCCCCCCACACACACACACACTAATACACACACATACACACACACCCGATCCCATCCCGAACTGCACATTTTCGAGAGAAAATAATATTTTATTTTAATATACTCGTATATATAAAAAAAAACCTTGGTTTGCTATCCGCTAAAAAGGTAAAGTTTTAAAAACAGTATTCATCTAACAGACGAGGTATCACACTAGCATTTTAACGATTTTTTCTCTTCTTAAAATATGCATTTTTGGACAATGTTTTGCGCAGTTATCTCTCAATCTCAATTCAGACTTGATATTTTACTATAATGTTTAATCATTGGAACTGATAATAGAATACATTAACTCCCGCAGAATATTGGAGATCAATTGTTATCATATCTCAGTGCCTTCGAATATTTATTAAATATTATGCTATACCTTTAGCTAGTGGAATACTCACATCGCTTGAAATCAATGTTTCTCAACATATGTTGACTATCAGTGCAAGGAAAATCAAATATTTCGAGTTTGAAAAAAAATCGTTTTTGCGTTTTTCTCGAAATTATGAAAAATGGAGATAGGTACCTTGTTGCACTGACCCGTAATTTTTTTCTAAATGTATCACACAATAAGCTATATAGGCCTTCATCGCTAGGCGTGGCTATTAAATGTCTATCCGCTCCGAGGCTGATAGTATTCACAAATGCGATGTATTTATGCCAAACACTTCTCAAAAGTGAGTACGAAATTATGCTGGTCATACTGATACTGTCACATCTGCATAGCCTTGAGACAGGTAGGCCTTTATTCAGAGCTCCAGATAAGAGGGAGTATTTGATGATAATTTAGGATATTTTTTTCTTAATTTTCATTGAAACAATATGTTGTGACCCCTAATCTGAATCGTCTCGATGAGACGATTCAGACTAAGGGTCATAACATATGACGAGACGATTCAGATGAAGGGTCACAAAATATGGTTTCAATGAAAATTAAGAAAAAAATATACCTAATTATCACCAAATACTCTCTCTTGTCTACAACTCTGCTTTATTATGATCTATAATTGCTACATATACATGTAAGAAGGGTTAATCGTGATAATTAAGGGCAAATGTTGTGACCCCTCATAAGACCCATCTCGCCAAGATGATCTTTATGAGGGGTCAACCTATATTTTTGATAGAGAAATATAGAAATTATCCTGTTACCCATTCTTATTTGGAGCACTGTAAAATTTAAAAGCATAAGCCTCTATCTATATTTTGTTTCAGTATGTAGGGAAATATATAGAAAGTGTTCATATTCGCGAGAGCTGTATATCTACGCTATTTTCTCAGAAAATAAAAACATTTTAGTAACGAGTGACGCATGCAATATAAGATAAAACCTAAACAATTTCTTAAGGTGGTGAATGACCCGCAAAATGCATCACTGGCTGAGTAATGTGTATAGATATATTAGTGTGAAGATTTACATGTATCAAAACCCCTTCATAAATGTATATGATAAAGGGATGTCATTTTTTCATTCATAAAAAATAACAGCTGACTGTGACCTTGACGTCGCCTCTTTAATGCCGGAGTGCAAATGTGTCCACGATATTGTCACACTAAACATTTGTGTGAAGTTATATTAAAATTTGTCAATAAAGGTGCTAGTGGGATGATAATTTCTTTTACTGCAAACAGTAATTGTGACCTTAACCTTGGATCTACAACACTCAAACGCGAATGTTCAGGATAGTGTCATACTTAACATTTGTATGATGTTATATGAAAATCCAAAGACTCAAGAACCATGACAAAGTTTTACCTAAAATAGCGCCTGTGGCCTTGACCTTGGAACTTAAACTCTAAGATATTGTTCTATTTAGGCGTAGTGGACCAATTATTCTGTAAAATGAATCAGTCCTTTATTCGATTAAGGAGTCAAATTTATTTGAGTGTAGACATTAGAAAACCAACTAAGTGGTATGTGCGCCCAGCGAAGACTAAGATCAGTCTGGGCATCCGCCCAGTCTGATCAGAGTCTTTGCAGTGCTCTTATAGGGTAGCTTAGGGTCTGAGCTACTTTCATGCCAACAGCGAAGACTCTGGTCTGACTGAGCGGAAGTCCAGGCTGATATAAGTCTGCGCTAGGGGCATAACCACTTTGTTGGTTTTCTCGTGTCGCGGATCAATTTTAGTTTTGATTTAAGATGTGTCTTGTTTATTTAGTTCTCATCATTTTTATTGGAATTACAGTACATTGTATGAAAACAGTGTGGATCCTGATAAAACGCCGCGTTCTATGACGTCTTATCTGGATTTAGACTGTTTGCTGAATGCCCTTTTCATGCGACGCTATGCATTATTAGGTTAGGACATGAACTTGTCTTAAGAAGCCAGATTTGTGTTTCTACACGGTGAGTACCCATAACGTCACCCTCAGAGAAAACCTGCGTTACTTGTAGCTTACGGAGGGACAAACACTTTCGGAGGAAATCGGTGGGGCAGTCATTCCAGTTCGCTTGTAAATCCAAAGTCAATGGTTGAATTCAAAAATTATTGATGCATCAGAATACTCAAATGATTAAATATTATTTGAGCCACGACATGAGAAAACCAACAAAGTGGTTGTGCGGCCAGCGCAGACTCAGATCAGCATGGACATCCGCCCAGTGTGATCAGAGTCTCCGTTGTCCGCATGGAGATAGCGTAGACCCTTAGCTACCGTTTAAGCGTTTAGCGAAGAGTCTGATCTAACTGGGCGAATGCCCAGGCTGATCTGATTGTGCGCTGGGCGCACAACCACTTATCGTGCCGCGGCTAAAATATTATTTCAAAGACACATGCTTACCATCAGCCGTACTTTATAAGTTGTTTCAGTACCATAAATTATTCTATTTTTTGTTTTGCTGGATGAAAAGCTCGAAACAGGGTCACTGACAAGGCTTTATTAGCCGAAACTACGTAGTCTGTCCCATGTTGCTACTTCTGTATGTATTCTTATCTCTGCTCTTGAAGAAACTTTTTAAGATTTTAATTTTACCTAATAAAGACACTTTCCGGCTTCGTTTGCTTCAGTCTGTGGTTGCAGTGTATAGTGTTTACTTTATTTTATCAGGGCGAACCTTTATTCATTTACGCGGTAGTTTGCTGATATAATAGCTTCAAATCTACCCGGGAAAATATCTATAGGTATCGGTTCCTTTCGGACAACGTCCAAAGTAGCGTTTTGTGATTCAATTCGACAGAGTATCTAGACACTAAATCAAAATGCTGTCGATAAAAGTTTGAAAACGCTTTACGAAGTTTATGAAATGCAGAACCTTTCTCGAGATATTTTTTGCTGCCAAAACTTTCTTACGAAAATCAAAGTCATCAAAATTGAATTTGCAGTTTCAATGTACAATGTTATGTTTAAAGGCTGCTGACTGTATCAGTCCGTCCACAATTTAAGAGTCTAAAGGATTATCTGGCTATGGTTCAAATGTCAACATCTAAAGTATTAAAATAATATTCAAGAATAGACTAAATTATCCCCCAGGACCAGGACAGGACCAAAAGATATTTTATTGCAACACGTTAATGACAGTATATCTGTACGAAGTGTGATAAAAAAATACGTGGAATTTTGCTGTGGTGGTAATGTTGGTGCAGTTAAAGTACAAATGTTTTCTGAATGATATGTGATGTAAATAAGTTTCAGAACTGATGTGTTGCAGGCTGATTACTAGATGTTTCTAGTTGTATGACCCACTAACACCTAAAAATTTTCAAGGGTTCAAACTGAAGATAAATCAAAATTTTAAAGAGTTCCTTCAAGAACAAAGAACACATTCAGGAGGAGGAACATGGGCACGTGACCAAGCTGTTTCGGCTAATAAAGCCTCAAACAACAATGCAAATGTGTATGTGTGTATGTGTCAATGACCAATGGCAAAGTGCATTGACAGGTGGATCGATTTGGTTGGTTGTTTGGTTGACTTGATGCTTAACGTCCACGGTAAACAGCTAAGGTCATGTTGGAACGGTCAGTTAACCTAATCACTCTATTCCTGGGCAGGCTTAGACCTCCTAAGCGGTTAACTAGTACTAAGTGCAAATACTTTCGCCAGTAACAACTGCCCTTCTTGAAACAGCGGAAGGAGAAACGAAAGTATGTGGCCAGACCGAGTTTCGAACCCAGGACATCTGACTTATGAGTTAGGTGCCCTACCGATTGCGCTCCGCGGCCCGGCCACATGGATCGAAAACAGCACTTAATACATGAACTAACAATTGACCAAACTGGCCAACCTGCTACACCTAGAAGCCTTTACACTGACAAAAACAAACACACACTAGACATACTGCTACATGACTAATGCGTAACCATAGAGTATAAGTGAACCTGTGCCAGGAAAGGGTATGAGAAAATATGGGAACTGAAATGTGTACAAATTAAATAAGACCAACAAATGAAAAATGTACCCAGCTTTATTTCACCTTAATATTACACAAGCTTTCATTATGGTAATCATCATCAAGTTTTCCTCTGAAAGCATCTGATGGCATACTCTGTAATGAACCGCTGCCATAAATAATGAGTTATTCTACCTTTTCTGTTCCGTTTTCGGTTCATTTCTTCATGATATTTTATATCCAAAAATCAAAACATTTCCAAATGTTTTTTAATACGGAATGGAAGGTCTATGTGTCTAACCTCAAATCAACGTTTTTATATATCCTCTGAATACGTGCAGAGGTATTTGCAGTTCACATTTCACTCTCTCAAGCAGTTATTTAAAGGTAGGTTCATGTACTTTGGAATGCATCATAATTTTGATGATCTTTCATCCAAGTTGTTGGAAAGCACTTATAAAAGGGAATGAATAAGTTTCACTAAAACGTGTAAATCAAAAAAATATTAGAAAAGTTGTTTTGCAAGGGATTTCCTAACTCTGCTTCGCACACCAGTTAGCGCTATTTTTAGTTCGCGCCACAAATAGATAACGCAGCTGACGTCATGCTACATTGCATTTTGGGGTAGTTTTAACCCATCCGCCATGCCAGGACCTCTAGGAGAGCTCACGGCAAGGGAAAATTGACCTTTGGAGAATGGCATCAGAAATTGCGCACTAATAGACATAATAAACATAGTTATTTTTAGAACTGGAATTCCAACGAAAGAAAATAAACCAAAGGGGAAAACGACTATTTTCTTCAACATCTGACGAGTTTCTCAGAAGCAACAAAGTCAGAAAAATAAGAGAATTCAGTACTGCTCAGAAAAAGACGAAACTATTTTGTGGACATAATTGTTATCGCCAGTCCAGGAACCTACCTTTAAGTTTCTACTGCAAAAACAGAAGCATTGAATAAAAGTTTAATCTTAGTACCGTTCCGTGCTCTGAACAGCACTTTACTCGCGTAACCGAAAACAAATGCTAGATGACCTATCAAAAACTTCACCCGATACAAAAGTGTTCATTTCCTTCGGAAGATGTCGTTTATTTCTCCGAATGGTACACGTAACGCGTATTATCTCCGAAAGGTGGCGTTATGGCTACCTACTGTGTTTAAGTGACCCCGTATTGCAAGTTTAATTTAAATATTAGCTTCAGGTCAACTCTGTCCGCCGTTCAACTACAATGGAAACGTGTCTGTTACCAATGGCGGAAGGAAATGTCAACACTGGTCAAAACAAGTTCCACATGCGCACATGTACACAAACAGTTCGTCATTTCCCCTGGATGGCTCGATTGAAGCAGCTGTAAATTATTGTCGCCAACTTGAAGGAGGCCAGTTTCCATGGTGTTTCACTACTGACATCTACATGCGATGGCAGTACTGTGACAAAATCATCTGTGGAGGTGCGAGGGGCCTTTCAGAAAAAATATGAGCCGACTCGAGAAAACCAACAAAGTGGCTGTGCGCCCAGTGTAGACGCAGATCAGCCTGGGCATCCTCTCAGGCTGATCATGATATCCGCTGTGCGCTTAAAGGGTAGCTAAGGGTCTTAGCTAGCTCCAGACGGACAGTGAAGACTCTGATCAGGCTGGGCGGATGCCCAGGCTGGTCTGAGTCTGCGCTGGGCGTACAGGCACTTTGATGGTTTATCGTGTCGCGGCTCATATATAGATAGGTCAGCCATTTCTATGAGTGTCGTCCATTGTTCCAAATTTATGTCTTACATTTTAGGTGCACATATCACTGCAAGACCTTCACCCAAAACCTGAGAAAAAAACTGTGAAGACACTGCACTTTTTTCAGAATATACCCTGAAAATTGTTGTACGGTATAAGACATTGATTCATAGTATAAACGACGGAGAACATTTTTATGTGAAGATTATTACAATTCATACTTTCTTTACTTTGAATACAAGAAGCTGAGCATTTCCATAGGGGAAAGTCGGGTAACTTCGGACAGCAGGTAAATAGAGAATACCATGTTAGTGTCTTTTGATATCAAGTTTATCAGGCGAGACCAGAAACAGCATAGGAATGGCGAGGCTTGCCGAGTCAGTCCGACGTGTTTCAGGTCGAGCCTGATAAACTTGATATCAAAAGACACTGGCATGATTTTCTATTTATCATGCATCAATAGCGCCAAGAGCATCATGCAAATGAAAAAACAAACGCGTTATTGTCCGAACTTGCTGACGTCGCGAATGCTTTATGACGTAAGTCGATGACGTCATTAAACCAATCACACTGTGTTATCACTACGAACGTTATTATGAAGCCAATCGTCTTCTGTGATCGCTTCTGAAGGCATCGCCTGATAACATTCGCGCAAGCGCAGTTCTATAGTGACATGATATCACATTTCGTTATCATACCCCTGTTATCAGGTGGAATTTGCAGCAGATGCATGATAAATTCAGATACTGACATTGTTTCCTTTATTTGTCAGCTGTTTGGAACTAAAACAAAAATTAACTGGCCAAACAGAGAAAATCGTGCTGAGACGGCGATTATAAGCCGTCTTATCTGAATTTTCACTTTTTGCAATTGTATGTCCGAATTTACCCGCCTGTTTGAAGTTAACCGACTCTCCCCTATAAGCTGTTACATTGAAAATGTTTCGTTGAGTAAATCATCAAATCAGCTTTGTCGCAACATAAGATTCTTATTTCAAGAAAGGCTAATCGTAGAACATAAAAATGAGCATTGTTTATAAGGTCACTTCCTGCCAGAAAGTAAAATCTATAGAAAAAGGTAAAAATGTTTTGAGGTCATAATATGTGAAAGTGAATGTAACGACTGATATGAAACAAACGGATCACAAAACTTTATTCATCAAGTTGTATTTCCATAATATATATCATTTATTTTTAAGTTTTATGGTTTTTTTCAGACTGGGTGGATGCCCAGGCTGATTTTAGTCTTCGCTGGGCGCACATGCCATATTGATGGTTTTGTCGTGTCGCGGCTCAAAGGACCGAGACTGTTTAAAAACATACGGTTATAAAGCTCTTGAATTTACTTGTCGAAAACTTAATTGATTCACTGTTGACTTCCAGACGAAAGGATAGACAGAGGTTATTTACATATTTTCTAAAAAAGGCCTCGTGTCCACAGCTATAAAACAACAGCACTGTTTACATGTGACTCTCTTCTGCACTTGCATAATGTTGTAACAAGCTAGATGAAATTGAAGTCGAAAAATACAAATGTTTGTTCATAATATTTTCAAGTAAGGTATATTTAACACACTCGTAAAGCACTTAAATAATATGCGCCATGACACCATAGAACCAACAATGCGGCATGTTCGTCCTGCGAAGACTCAGATTAGCCTTTGCATCCGCCAAGTCTGATCAAAGTCTTTGGTGTCCACCAGGTGGTAGCCTAGACCCTTAGCTACCCTCTTTGCATTTAGCGCAGAGTCTGATCAGACTGGGCGGATGCCTAGGCTGATCTGAGTCTGCGCTCCGCCATGACCACTCTGTTGGTTTTCTCATGTCGCGGCCCATATGACGTAAACTCCAACACAAACGGTTTTTACGGTGTCTTTGTTTCAAAGCGAAACTGAGCCGCAACACGACAAAATCAACAAAGTGGCATGTGAGCCCAGCGAAAACTCAGATCAGCATTGTCATCCACTCTGTATTACCAGTATCATCGCCATGCACCTGAAAGATAGATAAGGGACTAAGCAAGCTCCATGCGGACAGCAAAGACTCTGATCAGACTGGGCAGATGCCCAGGCTGATCTGAGTCTTCACTGGGCGCACATGCCACTTTGTTGGTTTTGTCGTGTCGCCGCTCAACTGTGTTTATGATTACTTACTGTAAACGGTGCCAATAATTCATAGAGTGCGTTTTAAAACAAAATTACTGGAGACTCATTTATTTGTGCGTGACAAAGAGTCAGCTACAAAGATATGTGATTCTTAAATCGGTAAGGTTGCCGTCTGAATGAGCGTTATTCCATAGACCAAACGACTGATATTAAATGTGTCCGACATTTTAAAGATTGCATCGGAAAACATTTTAGGAAACCTCAGCGGTGCTTACTTATGATAAGATTGGGTGAAAGTCGGGATGAATGCCCAAAATCAGTTGTGTATGCTAATAAAGGGGCGCAACTTTCTAATATGTAGATAGTGCAACAAATTTAAAGAGTAACTACACTTCAGGAACTGACGGAATCAGATCCCAAACCCTATCCCCAACATCAAAGCTTTCTAATATGCAGATAGTGCAACAAAACTTCGATTTCCGAATGCGATATCTCTCCAACCACTAAAGGGATTCTAATCATGGGAAAGGTGTTTGTTTCTGTACTGGGATTTGCCATAGACTGTGTTTCATTATTGAAAACATACCAATCCAGCCTGAAACCGTTGAACAAAACTTTCGACCGAAAGACTGTTGTTAACAATTCTACTGGTCGAAATCTTACTTGTTCACATGAATAATATACCATATTCTTAGCATGTAGATATTTCCTTGTGGGTGTGTGGGTGGGTGTGAGGTGGGGGTGGGGGTCGAAATAGATTCGTGATAATTACCCTTTAACACTCAGGTTTTCCGTTTTGCTTGGCAAACTACAGTTTTCGTCGAGTAGGGACACTCTTAGCACATGTTAGAAAGATTCCAAGCCAGCAAATGTTTCCAGAATGTCATGCGCTAGGAAATGAAGTAAAAACATAATTGAGCCGCGACACGATAAAACCAACAATGTGGTTGTGCGCCCAGCGCAGACACAGATCACCCTGGACATCCGCCTAGTTTGATCATAATCTTCGTTAAATGCTACCTCAATGCGGACAGCGAAGACTCTGATCAGACTGGGCGGATGCCCAGGCTGATCTGGATCTGCGCTGGGCGCACAACCGCATTGTTGGTTTTGTCGTGTCGCGGCTCAATTATAAAAAATTGTCCACAGACTATGAAAGCACTAAGTGAAAGTGAAATTAAAACAAAGCTACTATTTTCCTCATAAAAGTTATAAATGAGCCGCGACACGAGAAAACCAGCTAAGTGGTTGTGCGCCCAGCGCAGACTCAGGTCAGCCTTGGCATCCGCCCAGTCTCATTAGATTCTTTGCTGTCCGCATGGAGGTAGCTTAGACCCTCGGCTTCACTTTGAGCACCAAGCAAAGCGTCTGGTCAAACTGGACGGATGCCAAGGCTGATCTGAGTCTGCTCTGGGCGCACAAGTACATTTTTTGTTTTCTCGTTTCATGGCTTAATTACAATAATCAGTTCTTTAGTATAGCGATTAAAAACAAAGTAACCAGAAGCAACTTCCACAATGATTCGTACTATGATAACAATGGTTATATTCTCAACGTCTTGGGGAAGTTTTTTTTTTCTTTAAATCATTTTCTGTTAATTTGCTCTGCTCGTGTTTCAGTATATTAATGCGTTTTATGTTTGCTTAAAATGAATTAACAGTACACAATAAAAATGATTCATTGAAATATAATCTTATAGCTGTTATTGCAAGAGAATTCATACAGCATAACTAATAACTTTTATAAAAAATTTAAGCTTTTTTTCAAATACAAAAGCTTTTGTGCACAGTTGTTGAATTAGCAAGGATCAAATATGTCGGAGGCCAACCAAGTGGCCGTGTTACGCTTGGTTGCTCAGATGGCAGATTGTTTGCATGCTCCGGCGACGATCTTATTCTCCCTTATGATATTTGGTGGGAGTGTGGACGACGTACAGGGTCATGGACATAAAAATTAGCCGCGCCACGACAAAACCAACAATGTGGTTTTGGGCCCAGAGCAGATTCAGATCAGCCTGGGCATCCGCCGAGTTTGATTAGCCTCTTCGATAAGTTCCCAAAGGGAAGCTGAGGGTCTAAGCTACCTCCATGCGGACAGCGAAGACTCTGATCAGATTGGGTGGCTGCCCATGCTGATCTGAGTCCGCGCTTGGCGCACAACCACATTGTTGTTTTTTTCGTGTCGCGGCTCAAATGTGCATATCCCGTTCCTAACGCCATAAGTAGATTCCGGCAGTCAAAATGCCGTGATTCAAGTTGACTGAATTCTTTTTTTGCAAGGGCGTTGATATTTGTTCATATCCGTCCGTCTGACTGTCCATCCGCCTATGCTTCACACATCTCCATAGTCCTAGTAGTGTACAAAACGACTAAACACAAATCATTATGAAAAGCCTTTCAACCCGCACGTTCGGTGATAAAATGTAGTTTGGTGTGCATAAATTGATCCAAATAGCTGACAAAAAGTCTGGAAACAAGGCTTTTGAAAGCTACAAATCGCTCGACAAAATATGATTTTCCCTTTTCTAATTTCCGGTTGAGTGATGCATTATTAACAAAAGCGGGAAACTGAATGGGGCCCAACCCTTGTACATCGTATTTTTGCCATTTTTTTTCAAGGACATGAAATCAAAAATATGTCTTTAACTTACCAACTAAAATTACCAAAATAATTGTTCAAACCCTTTTTTATGTGAAACTCTTGGATGTTTTATTTGTTTAAGTTGGCTAATCGCGGTCATTTGCAATGAAAAAAATATGACCAGAAGCTTGCAGCCATATCTCATGATATTTTTTTCATGTTATAGAGAAATAGGGTCTTTATGTTATAGAGTTTGTATAAACGACTACTTTCTTTTTAATGCAAGCTGTTCAAACACTGTACATATGTTGCAGGCATAATAAAAATGGCATGCGTGTTTTTAAAGCAAGTAAAACTTGTTTTGACATAATTAAGGCCTTTTGATATTGTCATTTTTAACAGCTGTTTGTACTAAAGGGTATGGAAGTTGTGTAATAAACTCTTCCCACAGTTTTCAATTTGTCGTAGCCAAGTACCCACACATAATATTAAGCGCATCTGTCTAAAATCAGCATATGCATGACTTGTGGTTCTACGGCCCTTTTAACAGTATTTAAATCATATCAAGCCAATGGAAAGTTTATAATGAAAGGTTGCTGCAATTTAGCCTGTTTGCGTTGGAAAGAATTCCGCATGCAGTGGGATTCGTACACGAGCCACTAGTTTAGCAGGCCAATGATAAATGCACTAAAATGTTGGGCTTCAGGACGTTTAACTGGATTAGATTAAACATATGAGCCGCGACACGACAAAACCAACAGTGTGGTTGTGCACCTGGCGCAGACTCTGATCAGCCTGGGAATCTGCCCAGTCTGATCAGAGTCTTCGCTGTCCGCATGAAGGTAGTTTAGACCCTTAGCTACCCTTTAAGCGTTTGGCGAAGAGTCTGATCAGACTGGGCAAATACCCAGGCTGATCTGAGTCTGCGCTGGGCGCACAACCACATTGTTGGTTTTGTCGTGTCGCGGCTCAATTTTATTGTACCATATAGACAAAGGGATTGGACACCAACATTAGCTAGTCCTCTCCCTACATAGATAACAAACATTAGAATTGTGGTACATATACAACCGTAAGTTCAATTCACAGATTAAATCATAGATGTTTTGATTCTAACTACATTTCTGAATGTAAGATAAAAAGCCTATCATATTGTACTGTTTGGAGGCTGGTTTTCAAAATGTGGTTAGTATTATCATTTCCATAGAGGATCTTACATGTGCTCATGTATTATTGAATTTATTTAACGAGGTGTGGAAAAAGATAAGATGCGAGGCTATACCCAGCATCTCATCGATTTTCCCAAACGAGCTTAATAAATTCAAAAATACAGGAGCACGAATGCAAGATTCTATCTATCATATGATACTAAAATTGCATTGCATAAGAAAACTTTGCACTAAAACGTCATGATTTTGCAATTAGAAAACGCGACGTTTTATGGACGTCAACGTAGACAACGTTACGACATTATTTGTATATCTAATCCACTAGTTAATTGTCGTTTTTAATTCATGACTTTATTGCATTCTCAGATGCGACATCATCCCGGCTATGGATTTGCCAACTGTAAAAGTGTATAGATGTACCAACAGTAAATTCGAGTGCACATACAAGACTGCATCACTGGCTGGGCATGTCCCCTCGGCCTGGTACACGCTTGCTGATGACACGGGTCTCTCTATTGATATTTTCAGTGAGTGGACCTCAATGTGGCGGGATAGTGACAGCCAGCAATGGGACATTAGGTTCTATAGACAGAAACGGGGACAATGTATACGACAATAATAGGGACTGTCTTTGGAAGCTGGTGGCGCCCGCAGACAGAGTTATCGAGCTTAATATCTTGACTTTTGAATTGGAGGACCATCCTGCCTGTGTCTATGATTTATTACTGGTAATACATATAGGGTATAACTGTATATACAATTTTCATTTGGGGAGGTAAATCGCCGCTTTTATGCTCGGAAGTTTCGTTTGAAGGCGACGCGCCAGCGGACCCGTAAAAAAAACATTTTGCGACCATAACACCAAATATTTACCTTCTCAAATGACAATTTTTAATACAGTTATTCCCACCTAAATGCATGTTTTCACATTTTCACTTTTTATAACGTTCAAGATGGCACCCATTGCAATCGCTGCCAGCAACGCTATCACAATCGTCGGCCGATGAAAAGCGACGTTTCATAACGGCGTCGGATTTCCGACAGTATATCGCAGGAAATAAATCGCAAGATTTTGGCCTTGGCCGATCACACGTCGCGTCACGTCGAAATTGCATTATAATAGTTTTTTTATAATGTTCGTATCAATACATTCAGGACCACAAAACCAGAAAAAATGTAGTGTTTTAGCACAGCGTCAAGGACCACAACCAATTACTACAACAATACAAATACACTGCCGATGTTTTTAATCTTAAAATAACGTCAAAGCAATTTTTTCTGATAATGCTTGTTATTGCATAAAAAGCAGTGCCGTATGGTATTAACAGCCATACATCATTAAAACCCGTGTATCAACAAGGGATTTCACGCGCTGTTGATGCACGGATACGCAACTTTCAATATGCCCAAGCTTGGGCCACTAAAATGATTCCGCCATGCACCTAACCTCTCCTATTTCGGTCATAGTACAAATAATTGAGGGTTTTTTGCATTTGTTTACTTACTGTACATTACGTCATCATGCCTTTGTACTCTTACATTATATACGTCATCAAGACGTGACACAGATTTCAAAGCAAGTTGCTGTGTACATGTTATGGAGAATAAAATAAGTGTGAAAGAAACCAAGCTCTCGGCAATCAGGAACTGCAGTAGAGCGGAACATGAATGGATCATACATGATCTGCATGGAAGATATTTCATATCAAGGTATCTGCTCTTTGTTGATGAACTTGCATCTCCTTCATTGTATTAAAATGGGCATTGTTCTTGATTTATCGAGTTCAAATCGGTTGATGGAAGCCATTTTGAATCGATTGATGTTGCCGGGCCAGGAAGACGAATAACAATAAAAATATGCACTTGCGCGTAGGCAGTCAAACGGTGACAAAATTTAGTGCCATATTTTTTCGCAAATTTTAACGAATGTTTCGTTGAGTTTATTCAATAACAGCGATCAAACATTTTTACCAATGCATTAACGCCTTCGGCCTCGTTTTTTAACATCACCCTCGGGACCTGGCAAATATTAATGCACGAAAAACCATGTCTGATCTCTATATTCAAAATGTATCGTATGATGTCTCTGTTATTCGATGGGTAACGTCCTGTCATAAAAATCGTATGACCACACGTGCAATAACACTTTGGCGCGTACACGTAACGTCATTGACAACGTCAAAGTCAACAATGTTTCTGTAATTGAAATAATGTTGAGTTTGAAGGCGTTAACATCCTATTTTAAAGGGTCATATGATAAACCGTGGTCATTTCATATGAAATTTATAACACTCGCCGAAGGCTCCTTTCATAAATTTCCCATGGAATGATCCCTGGTGTAAGATCCTCTATGTATACCGTACAAATCTAAGTATTAGGGGAGATTTGACTGACCAAACAGTGCAGACCCAAATCAGACGGCTCCTCTAGGTGGGTGGGTCTGCACTGTCATTCCGTCTTCATTATATAATTACTGCATAAACTGTTCAATTTTAAGGACAGATACAATACTTATTTCAGCTATTTCAAGTATCTAAAATCTAAGAATGTTTGCGATATATAACCACATTAATATAAGTAAGTAGCCGCAAAAACAAATTCTTATTTTTTTTATTTTTGTTTGACTGCAGGAACATATTACCAATGGCAGTTACCGTTAAAATAATTATTTTATATCAAGCAAGAAAACTTCACGTCAGATGAAATCAGATCTTGTACGCAGGACTGTATTGAGCCGCGACTAGAAAAAAAAAAAACAAAGTGGTTGTACGCCCAGCGCAGACTCAGATCACCCTGGTCATTCGCCCAGTCTAATCAGAGTCTTCGCTGTTCATATAGAGGAATCTTAGACCCTTAGCTGCCCTGTAAGCGCTTAACAAAGAGTCTGAACGGACTACGCGGATGCTCAGGCTGATCGGAGTCTACGCTGGGCGCACAACCACTTTGTTGGTTTTTCTTGCGTCGCGGCTCAGATGGCGAGAGTGAATAAGGCGGATTTTCCCAGCGGTTTTTGCCAGTAATTAAACTTTGTGGTCTGTTTGTAAACGGTACTTCAAAGGCCCCGCAAGAGTTAGCAAATTGTCTACGAAATGCTTCAGCCATAATTTCTAACGGAATACATTATCAATTTTCCATATACAAACATAGTTAAAGTGCGTGGTAAGCTTTCATGTTTATTGGAGGTCATAATCCTATTATACAACAGTTATCCCGTCCCATATAGGTAATAACATGACAGTATCATAAAACAGCGTGCAATTGGGCTGTGGGATATACTGCAGTATAAATGTCCTCAAAGACATTCATTATTCACTATATAGAACAAATCCCCATGTGTCTGTTGTTTCATGGTCGTGTTATGTGGGACGGGGAGTTTCCTTTGATGAACGGATGCATTATAACTTTATGTTTTGGCCCCTAAAAAACAATATTCCAAGGAAAAAACCAGGAACATTCTTTTTCATTGTGTGTCATAAGCCTATTATTTATCTTTTTAGTGAAACTGTTATTTCATCAAAGGGAATACTCTATTTTCCATAGATAATGATAACTGAGCCGCGACACAAGAAAACAAATAAATTGGTTGTGCGCCAACTTCAGACTCAGATCAGCCTAGGAAACCGCCAAGTCCGATCAGACTTAAAGGGTAGCTATGGGTCTAATCTACCTCTATGCGTACAGTGAAGAATCTGATCAGAATGGGCAGATGTCCGGGCTGATCTGAGTATGCGCTGAGCGCACAACCGCATTGTTGGTTTTCTTGTGTCGCGGCTCAATTATCATAAACAACTTTCAACTGGATTGATTGGTATAGTAGAGAATAGATGACTTTAAATTTTAGATTAATAAAATAATCTGAATCTTCTCAATCACCATGGCTTGCATCACTCAGTCTGCCTTTATCATTCTTTAATGTAAGCCTGATTTATATATACCCTATTTTTCTATACAAGGGACACTTGCAAACAGAACAGACCGGATTAGACTTGGTTGGTTGGTTGTTTTGTTTAACAGCCCTTTGAGACAATATTTCAGTCTATATCGGGCCGAGCAGATGACCAAATTAGACGCCGACGCAAAACGAGACGACCTATCTGGGTCTACACTATTTGCAAATTAAGTTAAACGGGTATATCTACTTAAAATCAAATAAAGTTATAAAACCAAAGCAAATCAGACACCACTTACTTGGCAAATGGCAAAGGCGTAACTGCCTGTACACAAATACGCAGGCGCGTATTGAAATTTTGTCAAATAGACAAAATTTCAACACGCACCTGCATATTTGATGCTGCTGAAATTTTGTAAATTCGACACTATTTCTATAGTAACTACATACAGACGCGATTACATGAAATATATTTAGGTTTTAACGCCTTTCTTGCCTCAAGGGGTATAAAACATAATTGTGCGTAACATGCTACTACCCTAGTTACGCCCCTGAATGGCATAAAGGGGTTAATGTAAACAATATTATCAGGGTTATCACGTCACTATTTTGTCAGATCGCAGTATGTTCTTTTTATCAATAAGTTTTAAATTATGATGGATGCACCAGTTTTCGGTGTATTAACGTTTACTCGCAACATAAAAACTGTGTGATAAACAAAGATCACAAACTGATAGCCTATGTAGAAATATGTGTTAAGTAATCCGTAACTTACATTTCATGCCCGCATGTCTCCGAATTTACAAAGTTGATAAAATCAAAACAGATGCTGAACTGAATCTGCTCTCCGAAACTGCCCCAGGTTTCGGGGTTCGTTAAAGAACTCGCCTTCAAAATACATAAAATGCAGATTCTTCTGATGGCAACTGCCTTCGGGAGACCTGCAGTTCTTAAGCATGTAGACACGGTCGTTGAATTATCAGAAAAAAAGTTCATAATTGAATTAATCGCCGTGTCCGGTTCGTCAGTACGTTCCATAAACTTTGCAATGTTTCCAATATGGCCGCTTCCACGGTCACCAACGAAGACGTCATGGATGACGTCAAAACTAACGTGCTCCCGCGCGCCAATTAGTGTATGATAAAACATGCTGATTCAACTTTCTATTTGCAAAAGTAATCGTCTGTAAAAAGGAGACCTATTAGAATACCCCGAATTCTGGAGCACCCCGAAAACAGGTACATCGACCATAAATGATTATGGATTCACAGAAACATGCTATATTGCCTAGTATTGTCATTTAAATGACACATTCCTTTTGGGGTATGGACATGGTAGTAAACCCTCCGGTCCAAGGAAAGTTTGGCGACGGTCTATTTTGTAATATTCCTCGGAAAACAGTGTCATTAACTTGGAAACTTGTAAATGCCGGAGAAGTCGACATGCAGTGAACTATTGACAGGAAATTTTCACATCATTACTGTAATAATTATTCTTTTTTTTTTTTGGAAGGCAAATCTTGCAAACCATCGTTGAACCCAACAGGCACACAATGTTGAAGCAATATTTATTGCACATTGATTCACGTCATAACGTTGAATCAATGTTGATTCAATATTGATTCAACTGACAAAACACTGGGCACGTATCAGTGTTCAATGTTGAATCAGCGATGCGTTCCCAGTGGGGAATAGTTTAGATATGAGCCGCGACACGAGAAAACCAACAGAGTGGTTGTACGCCCAGCGCAAACTCAGCTCAGCCTAGGCATCCGCCCAGTCTGATCAGAGTCTTCGCTGTTCGCATGGGGGTAGCTTATACCCTTAGCTAACGTTAAGCGGTTAGTGAAGACTCTGATCAGACCGGGCAGATTCCCAGGCTGATATGAGTTCTCGCTGGGCGCACAACCACTTTGTTGGTTTTCTCGTGTCGCGGCTCAATAAATGATACATTTCAAATTGAAGGTTTACGAAGAGTCTATGGTCCATGGTTTGTATTGTGGCACAGAAGTACCATCAACAATCAAGTCGTTGTCACATACGTTATATGTACGTTTCCGTGCCGATCAAGAGATTGGGTTTACGGGATTTACAGCTAATTATTCTCATGTGCTGCCATCTTCTGATGAAGGTAAATATTAAAGCTACCATATTAAGGCGAATAACGTACGTCATTGCCTCGTTCTAATAATTAAATGTCATGTTCTTCGAAAAAGAAAAATCAGCTATATATCGGGTCGTAAATGTTTAAGTTTTATGTCGTAAAGCGCAGCCCTGCACTAACGTTAAATGGAGGATCTTACATGAGTGCCCATGTATTATTGAATTTATTACACGAGTTGGGGAAAAAATAAGATGCGAGGCTTTGCCGGCATCTTATCGTTTTTCCCCAACGAGTTTAATAAATTCAATACTATAGGAGCACGAATGCACGATTCTATTTATCATATTACAATAAAATCGCATTTTATTAGCAAAATTTGCAAAAACGTCACGATTTCGCCATTAGAAATCGCGACGTTTTTATGGACGTCAACGTATAACGTTACGACATCATTTGCATATTTAGTCCACTGGTAGATTATCGTTTTTAATGCATGGCTTTATTACACTCTTAGATGCGACGTCATATGATAAATGAAATTATTCACCAGTACACTTTTAGAAAAGCGACAAATGACAATGGTACGGGGTAATTTTTGTGCAAAATTAGAATCAGTCTTGTAAGTTCTGAGATATAGCTGATTTCTTACCATGGACAAGATTTACAATCGTACCTTAAAGTTTAGGCCATTTGAACTTTAAAGTCTGAAATTTCATGGTCGCATTTTATAGGGTCAAGTCAGGTAACGTCGCACAGCAGGTAAATTCGGACAGTGACACTCTTTCCTTTATATGTCAGTTGTTTGGAATCAAAACAAAATTATCTGGGCAAAGAGTGAAAATCCTGATGAGACGGCTCATTATGAGACGTCTCATCTGGATTTTTTAACTGTCTGCAATGGTCCGAATTTACCCGCTGTCCGAAGTTACCCGACTCAACCATAATCGTTTACTAATAAGTTTGTCGACCTATTAGGCTGTACATAATCGATTAAGCACAAAATACTTATTAAAAGCTATTTTCCATGACACAAAATTACCCATCTTAAAGATAAAGTGACCTTAACTTTAAGAAATAATTGTAGTCCTGGGGCCGTATTTATAAAACGACTTAAGTGGTTGCTATGCTGTTGCTAAGGCTAAATTTCTATAAAGGAGATTCGTTTAACTATGAAATTTGCTCTGGAGGAACAGTCTGAAAAAAAAAAACTGTTCCTCCAGAACAAATTTAATTTATAGTTGTAGGGAATCTCCTTATAGAAATTAAGTCTTAGCAACACCATAGCAACGACTTAAGTGGTTTAATAAAACGACCCCTGGGCCCTGGTGTCAGATTATAATTTATTTTTAAACATAAATATTTACCGTTATTAGCATGTGTCAATGACGTACGTACGTCGCATTGGAAATGGTGTTTTTCCCTGAGAGCGTTTTTGTGGTGTGGGGGAGGGGGAATTAAAATCAGACCAACGACAATAACGCAGCACAATTCAAAATAAGTGTGACTAAAAGTTTTCATTCTTCGTCTTTACTAACAAAAATACACAAGATGAGAATACATCTTAATAACTTCAATAAAACAGGGAAATTAGAAAATATACTTATGACTACATATTGTACGTTTACAACCAACAGACATACGCTAGATGTGAATATGCCTTAATAATTTGTATGAGAATGTATATATGACTACATGCTGTGCGTTACAAACAACAAACATAAGCCAAATGAGAAAACGCCTTAATAAATTCTATAGAAAATATACTCATGACTACATACTATACGTTGCAAAACAACAAACATATGCGAGATGAGAATATTCCTTAATAACTTCTGTAGAGAATATACTTTATGATTACTACATACTCTACGTTGCAAAAATAAAGCAAATATGTGCCATTTGAGAGTATGCCGTAATAACTTGTATAGAGAATATACTTATGACCACATACTGTACGTTGCAAAAAAGGGGACGGTCGGGTGGTGCGATGGTGCTATGTGTAACTTCCAGTGCCGGGGCGTCCTACTTATTTAGATTGTAGTAGGGCAAGGGCCTACTGTGCTTGCAGTGGGTGCGGTTGGGAGTTGTTTGGACATTTTGTCTCTCGTCTATCATTTCTCTTTTCTTTCTCCCTCTCTCTGGGAGACGGCCGGAAATAGACTGAAATACTGTCTCAAAGGGCCAAACAACCAACCAACCAACGTTGCAAAAAAAAAAAGATTAAACACACACAAAATAGGTAAGGCCATGACCTCGTGATGTTTCACGTCATCTAAGTGTGTTGCTCGTGCGACGTAAACCAGTGCACACACACGTACAAAAGCGTTATTAATTTAGAATAAAGGCGGCCATGGATTATTATTTCTCTGATGTAAGTAGAAATGTAGAAACAGTCAACTTCGAAAGTCAATGGTATACTAGGTCCACTATGTTACCTTACACAAAGTAAGGCAACGCAGCGGACTCAGCACCCCTGGCTTGCGAAGGTGAAACTTAGTAGGTAGTGTTTTGAAAAATACCTCTACGTGTGGTTAGCTTATACATATATTGCTTTTTGAACCCTTTTTAATACTAATCAGTCTTTGAATCGACTGTTCAATTTAGATTAAGAAAGTATAGTATGCTTTTCTCTGGTTTCGTCACAAGATATTGTCAGGGTCACTGATGAGGCTTTAACGGAGAGGGGTCCAAATCACAAGCTGCCGCTGCTGTCCCCAACAGCAGCTGCTACTGCGACAATAGCTGCTGCTGAGGATTTCTCTGTAAATTATAGTTTTTGACTAAAATTCATGCAGGAAAGTATGTGTGAAGCCGTCATACTCTAATATATTGCAAATTCTACCTAATGAACGATTGCTACATGCCTGGATTTGAAACAAAAACAAAAATGCCAATCTATTGATATTTGAGAGTGCAGCTGCATGTATAGAAAGTGTGAGAAATTAGCAGTTCTCGTTCATTTTACAAGTATTCGCTTTTTAAAAAAATGCCAACGCTCATTGGGCATACCGTTTAAAAGACAAATTTATGTGTAGGGAAAGAGTTTTTTGTGTGTTTTTAATCAGCTAAGTGCTTGGGTGAAGCATTAATGCTAAACAATATCTTGCAATGATTTATGGTATTTATACACAAGAAAATACTGAAAAAATACGGAGAGTCAAACGTCATGTAACATTTTCAGAAGTGTTGTCATTGGGTTTTTGCAAATTTCAAACTGTAAATTCTTAAGTGAAAAGGGTTTATCCTACCATCGGTTGTCTCCTCACAGCAGGCACACAGAGTTGAATCAACACTGACTCAACGTTGAATCCACGTCGTGACATTGAATCAAGGTTGTGTCAATGTTGATTTAACGCGAGGTGCCCAGCTAACGCTTTTCTGTCCAGTCGGAACGTATAGGGAAGATAAATGCAGCGAGTTGGATTCACGGCATATATTTCATTTATTTTTTTTTCTTTCTTTTTGCGATAAATACACGTAACACAGACCAAGGATTGATTCGGAGACAAGTCTTAGAATGTTCGAATGGGTCATCTGCTTAAGAAATGACATTTTCAGGTTATATTTTTTATTCTTTTCCCACTTTTTTCTCAGAAAAGACCTGCTATTTTACGATCTGTTCAACAGGTTTCAGTCATACATGTACATATATCCGGTCGATGAGAGGGTGATGATGATAGGTTGTGGGCTATGGAACGCCGTTTACGATTAAAAAAGACTTTTTTTGCGAGAACTTAGACGTTGAAACTATGTCGCCTGACCATGTCCAACTGGCCTGAGCTCACAGTTGTAAGAGTTTGATTTTGAGAGAGTCTGTATTTAAGATTGACAATTATAAGCAATTCCAGCAATGCACCATGTCAACTAGACTATGAAGCTTGCTAAAGGGTTCTTGAGGTATATGATAATATATTCCGCAACATCTTTTGTCCATCCGCCAGTCTATGCGTCCGTCTGTCACCAGCGGATTTCCTATATCTTACGTAAGTAATATAAGATAGATATCACCGAACCTCTATGGGGTGCCGGTTAACTATTCATTATCGTTTTATGATATCGATAAGTGAAAAAGTGCTATCCACTATACAAATAAGCGACATCCATAATTATTCATGAATATCCGTGATTCGACTTATAGATGTACAGTATTCGAAGTATGAATATCAACTAGTTTAACTACTTTATGGATATCACCGATTCGATTCATGAATATCCATAAATCGATTTATAGATATCAACAAATTTGCCCGTTTATGGATATCACTAAGTCAAATTATTGATGTCAATAAATCGAAATTGTGATATTTATAATTCGAATTAGTGCTATCCATTTCTCATTTAGATTATTGGATATCCACACTTTGGATTATTGATATCCATAATTTGTGGACTGCCTGCTGTTGAAGTTAGGTAGTGATAGTGGTATCTGCTGCTACAACTGTAATGATATCTGTATTTGCCATCTATTGGTGGACTGCTTGCTGTTAAAGATAGGTAATGCGAGTGACAGCTGTTGATACTGCTGGAGTGATATCTGTATCTGCCATCTGTTGGTGGACGGCCTGCTGTTAGAGATAGGTAGAGAAAGTGACATCTGTTAATACTGCTGTAATGATATCTGTATCTGCCATCTGTTGGTGAACGGCCTGCTGTTAAAATATAGGTAATTAGAGTGACTTTAGTTTTATTGCTGAAATGATATCTGTATCTGGTGATGGTAATGATAACAGGGGCTGCTACTGGAACAAAACTTACCGTTGATAGTGCTACTGACCACCATCAGCAGCTGCCAAAGAACCATCAGCAGCTGTTGCTTTCATCAAATGATGCAGCAAAAACTATTCTTACTACTTATAGTAGCCGATGATGCCCCTCTGTTCTTCCATATCGTCAGATGATGCGGTAACTTATAATAACAGCAGGTGCTGCTAATGCCACCACCATCAGCAGCTGCCAAACCACCATCAGCAGCTGCAAAACCACCATCAGCAGCTGATGCTTTTATCGGACGCAGCTGCAGCAGCAGCTGCCATACCGCCACCAGCAGCTGATGCTTTCCTCAAAAGCAGCATCAAAAGTTTTTCCTACTACTAATGGCAGCAGCTTATGTCCTTTTTGTTCTCCGATATCGGCAGATGATGGTGTTATTAACAGTAAGAGCAAAGCTGCTTATGTCACCACCGTCAGCAGCTGCAAAACCACTATCAGCAGCTGCAAAACAACCATCAGCAGCTGTTGCGTTTATCAGACACAGCTGCAGCAGCAGCTGCCATACCGCCATCGGCAGCTGATGCTTTCCTCCAAAGCAGCATCAAAAGTTTTTCCTACTACTGATGGCAGCAGCTTATATCATTTTTGTTCTCCGATATCAGCAGGTGATGGTGTCATTAAAAGTAACAGCAGCAGCTGCCAAAAGAGCCACCTCCATCAGCTCCAGCCAAACCACCATCAGCAGCTGCTTAACCAACATCAGCAGCTGATGCTTTTATCAGACGCAGCTGCAGCAGCAGCTGCCATACCGCCATCAGCAGCTGATGCTGATTAACAGTAACATCAGAAGCTGCTTATTGTACCACTGATAATAACAGCAGCACCTGCTTATGCCACCTGCATCAGCAGCTGCCAAACTACCATCTGCAGCTGCTCAACCACCATCAGCAGCTGATGCATTTTTCAAAAGCAGATGCAGCAGCAGCTGCCATACCGCCATCAGCAGGTGATGCTTTCCTCAAAGCAGCATCAAAAGTTTTTCCTACTACTGATGTCAGCAGCTTATGTCCCTTTTGTTCTCAGATATCGGCAGATGATGGTGACATTTACAGTAACATCAGCAGCTGCTTACGTTACCACTATCAGCAGCTGCCAAAAAACCATAAGCAGCTGTTGCTTTCATCAAACGATGCAGCAAAAACTATTTTACTACTTATAGTAGCCGATGATGCCTCTCTGTTCTTCCATATCGGCAGATGTTGTAGTCACTGATGATAACAGCAGCATTTGCTTATGCCACCACCATCAGCAGCTGCCAAACCACCATACAGCAGCTGCTAAACCACCATCAGCAGCTGATGCTTTTATCAGATGCGGCTGCAGCAGCAGCTGCCATACCGCTATCAGCAGGTGATGCTTTCCTCAAAGCAGCATCAAAAGTTTTTCCTACTACTGATGGCAGCAGCTTATGCTCCTTTTGTTCTCAGATATCGGCAGATGATGGTGTCATTAACAGTAACATCAGCAGCTGCTTACGTTACCACCATCAGCAGCTGCCGAAAAAAAAAACAGTAGCAGCTGTTGTTTTCATCAAAAGGTGCAGCAAAAAAAAGTCTTACTACTTATAGAAGCAGTTGATGCCCCTCTGTTCTTCCATATCTGCAGATGATGTGGTCGCTGATGATAACAGCAGCAGCAGCTTATGCCACCACCATCAGCAGCTGCCAACCACCATCAGCAACTACTTAACCACCATCAGCAGCTGATGCTTTTATCAGACGCAGCTGCAGAAGCTGATGCTTTCATCAAAAGCAGCATCAAAAGTTTTTCCTACTTCTGATGACAGCAGCTTATGTTCCTTTTGTTCTCCGATATTATTCTTTATATTTATAGTAGCAGCTGATGCCCCTCTGTTCTTCCTTATCGGCAGATGATGTGGTTACTGATGATAACAACAGCAGCTGCTTATGCCACCACCATCAGCAGCTGCCAAACCACCATCAGCAGCTGATGTTTTTATCAAACGCAGCTGCAGAAGCTATTCTAACTACTAATAGCAGCAGTTGATGCCCCTCTGTTCTTTCATATCGGCAGGTGTTGTGGTCACTGATGATAACAGCAGCAGCTGATTATGCCACCAACATCAGCAGCTGCCAAACCACCATCAGCAGCTGATGATTTCATCAAAAGCAGCAGAAAGAACGATTCTTACTCATGATGGCAGCAGGTGATGTCCCTCTGTTCTCTGATTACGGCAGATGATGTTGTCAATAAAACTATCATCAGCAGTTGCTTTGTACACCAATATCAGCAGCTGCCAAACCATCAGCAGCAGCTGATGTTTCCATCAGCAGAAGCGGCAAAGATATTCTAACTTCTAATGGCAGCAGCTGCTGTCCCTCTGTTCTTCGACATCGGCAGACGATGTGGTCACTTATATTAACATCAGCAGCTGCTTATGACACCATCATCAGCAGCTGTCAAACCACCATCAGCAGCTGATGCTTTCATCATAAGCAGCATCAAACGATTTTTCTTACTACTGATGGCAGCAGCTTATGTCCCTTTGTTCTCCGATATCGGCAGATGATGGTGTCATAACAGTAACATCAGCAGCTGCTTATGATACCGCCATCAGCAGCTGCCGAAGAACCATCAGCAGCTGGTTCTTTCATCAAAAGATGCAGCAAAAGCTATTCTTTCTTCTTATGGCAGCAGCAAGTGTTCTTCTGTTTTTCCATATCGGCAGATAATTTGGTCACTGTATAACGGGACGAGCCCCAAAAATGTAACTGGACGAGCCCCAAAAATGTAACGGGACGAGCCCTTTAATAATTCAAAGGGAAAAAAACGCAATAGGTTAGCTCTCAACTTAAGTATTAAACTGTCCTGAAATAGTATATCGCACTATTTCTTCTATCATATTGGCTCTCTTATGCTTTGTACAAGTTTATACACATAAGTATTTGTCCGTTTAGCCCCAATCAGCACCCCCGGGCAGGTTAATAGCCCTGTCTAACACTAAACACGAACAATAGTGTTGTATGGACCAACGAACAAATACTGTCCTACAGACAGACAGACAGACCCAGATAAGGACAGACAGACGGACGACCAGTCCCAGTCAAGGACAGTCAGACAGACGAACAATGGCAAACCTTCTCCCCACGGGTTCTTCTTTTGAGCTTGTCTGAGAATATGAAAAAAAGTAATTTGTATTCAATGATTTTATTTACATTAATGAAAAATGGCATGATTTCAGATAATGTTTCCTCTATAGCCTTGCACTAACTAGCAAGCTTGTTTTAGTTTAAGTGAACGTATTTTGCAGCCCAACCCCAGAGTTAGGGGGTGAGGAAATGTAGCAAAGATCAGATTTCAGAAATTTGAGATCAAGTAAAACATGGTAGGCCTACTTATGTTCCTGAGAACGACTTCTTAGGCAAAGGAAAACTTATTAATTGTATCAGAATATACAATCACACTTTACCGTAGCATATAAATTATTATAAGTATAAACCAGATAGTATAGACAAATATCAACTTTATTAGCATAATTTCCGATTCTCAGCCGTTTTAACTAAATTATACTAACAACACAAAATGAAAGCACATGAGATAATACATAATTCAGGCAGATTATATTGCTAATTGAAAACGGCTTTTGAACCTGTAGACTGCACAATAAATAGCATTTTCCGAACATAATTTTCTGAGTATTTCGCTTCAAGGGAGACTATAGATTCACACCTAATAAACCATTTATGTGATAATTCTCTTCCAACCGAGAATTCTGCTTGCCAAGTATATACTACCCTTACAACTGATATTAAAATCAGCAGTTGCTTATGACACCAGCACCAGCAGCTGCAAAAACCACCATCAGTAGCTGCTGATGCTTTTATCAAGATCAGCAGCAAAAGCTATTCTTACTCATGATGGCATCAGCTGATGTCCCTCTGTTCCGATATCAGCAAATGATCAGCAAATTAGTCATTAATACTGAGATGAGCTGTTGCTTATGACACCACCATCAGCTACTGCTAAACCACCATTAGCAGCTGATGCTTTTATCAAACGCAGCTGCAGAAGCTATTCTTACTAATAATAGAAGCGGGTGATGCCCCTCTGTTCTTCCATATTGGCAGATTATGTGGTCACTGATAATAACAGCAGCAGCTGCTTATGCCACCATCATCAGCTGCCAAACCGCCATCAGCAGCTGATGCTTTCATCAAAATCAGCATCAAAAATTTTTCCTATTACTGATCGCAGCAGCTAATGTCCCTTTGTTCTCCGATATCGGCAGATGATGGTGTAATCAACAGTAACATCAGCAGCTGCACTGTAAAAAAATCCGTAGATTTTACGGTAAAATAACTGGCAACCAGCTGCCAGTTCTTTTACCGTTATTTTTACGGGCGCATGTAAAAATTGCAGGAATCATCAAGCAGATTGAGACAGAATAGAGTAGGTGTCGTTTTGGTCTGATAGCCCTTCAACAGTACAAAGTTATTTTCGAGTGCGGCCAGTTATCATAAAACTTCCATTTCGTGATTTCTAACAATGTCTTACAGGCAAACGCCCGTAAAAATAACGGTAAAAGGACTGGCAGCCGGTTTCCAGTTATTCTACCGTAAATACTACTTTTTACAGTGTGCTTATCTTACCGCCATCATCAGCTGCCAAAGAACCATCAGCAGCTGATGCTTTCGTCAAAAGATGCAGCAAAAGCTATTTTTACTTCTAATAGGTAGCAAGTGTCCTTGTGTTCTTTCATATCGGCAAATGATGTGGTCGCAGATATTAACATCAGCAGCTGCTTATCACATCACCACCACATCACCACCAACAGCTGCCAAACCACCAACAGTTACTGCTGATGTTTTCATAAAAAAAAGCAGCAAAAGCTATTCTTTCTCATGATTGCAGCAGCTGATATCCCATTGTTCTCCAATATCGCCAAATGATGTTGTCATTAATACGAAAATGAGCACCTGCTAACGACACAACCATCAGCAACTGCTAAACCACCATCAGCAGCTGATGCTTTTATCAAACGCATCTGCAGAAGCTATTCTTACTACTAATAGCAGCAGCTGAGTGTCAGCTGATGCTGCTGTTGGATTACATACCTGTGTCTACCATCTGTTGGTGGACTGCCTGCTGTTGAAGATAGGTAGTGAGAATGGCAGGTGTTGCTTCTGCTGGATTAAATATCTGTATATGTCATCTGTTTGTGGACTGCCTGCTGTTGAAGGAAAGTAGTGAGAGTGACTTCAGTTGCTGCTGCTTGAATTATATCTTTTTTTCTACCATCTGTTGGTGGTTATACTCATGATACCAGGAGCTGCTTCTGGAGACGAAACTAACCTTTGCTGCTGCCTTCTGTTACGAGGGTGATAGCTGCTGCTGACAGTGGACGGAGTGATATCTACAGTAAGTTTTAGTGAGAGTTACTACTTCTTGTGGTGTACGTGACTAGAGTGATATATTGTGCTGTTGTTTATCAACGAGTGAAAACTGATGCTGATGGTTTCTGTGATATTTGCTGTGACAACAGCAGCAGCTGTTGTATCTTCAAATTAACAGCAGTAGAAGTTATTTCATTCCTCCCCTTAGACAACAACAGCAAATCTTACTCTCCACCTAGATTGCAGGATGCGGCTCTTTTACAACCAGCTGCAGCAGCGTGTGAATTAAAAAAACTCCATAAAATCTGCTATTTCTATCATCAGAAAAGAATAAGACAAAAGCGATAAGCCGTACTAACTGCAACTGCGGCATTAGCAATTGTACCTATTAAAAACCACCATCAACAGCTAATGCTTTCGACAGATGGTGGTGCCACTAAAAACAACACCAGCAGCTGCTTATGATACCACCATCAGTAACTGACACCACCATCAGCAGCCTATACTTTTACTTACAGCAGCAGCAAAATGTACTCTAAACACTAGTGGCAACAGCTGTCATCCTTCTGATCCCCGATATAGGCAGATGATAGTGTCATTTACTAAAAGCAGCGGCTGCGTATGACACCACCATCAGCAACTGACATCACCATTAGCAGCTAATACTTAATCAACAGCATCCGTAATGGTTATTCTCAATACTAATGACAGTAGCTGATATCCCTCTGTTCTCCGATATCGGCAGATGGTAGGGTCACTGTCACTAATAATAACATCAGCAGCTCATTCTGACACCACCATTTGCAACTGACATCACCATCAGCAGCTGATGCTTTCATCAACAGCAGTAGTTATTCTAAATACTTATGGCAGCAGCTAATGTCCCGCTGTTCTCCAATATCAAAAGATGGTGGTGTCACTATCACTAATAAACAACATCAGGAGCTGCTTATGACACCACCATCAGCAACTGACTACATTATCAGCAGCTGAAGATTTCATCAACAACAGCAGCAAAAGTTATCCTGAATACATTATGGCAGCAGCTGATGTCCTTCTGTTCTCCGATATCGGCAGATGGTGGTGTAACTATAAAAAAAAAACACTAGCAGCTGCTTATGACACCAGCGTCAGGAACTGACTTCTCCATCAGCAGCTATTGCTTTTACTTACAGCAGCAGCAAAATTTATTCTCAGTACTAATGGCAGCATCTGGTGTCCCTCTGATCTTCAATATCGACAGATGATGTGGTCTCTGGTACAAACATCAGCATCTGCTTATGAAAACTGGCGGGGCAGCAGATGTTACTCCTGTCAAACCACCAACATTAGTGTCTGCAAGTACTTCACACGGCAAAAACAGTAATATAAGCCTAAATCCTTACTATAAACATTGGCTGACACTTTTAATAACACCATTATCACAGGCAGCATATATCAATCTTAAAAAAAAAAAAAAAGAATATTGAAGACATCAGCATCAGTTGTCACTATCATACCACGAACAGAAGCAGCAGTGTAACAGCAACAAAGTAGAAAAAGTTGCAACACTCTCTATCAACAACTAGAAACAACAAATATAAGGCCTCAGCACAAAATATCAAAAGATGTCAGTCTTGCAATAAAAAGAGTGCCAGGAAGTGTCTCTCTCACCACCAAATGTTGCATCACAAATTCTTTTCACACCCGTAGCATTTATATATATATATGAAGAAGAATGTTTAATCAAGTGCTATATAGGTTATGTAGCCCTTGAGCATATACATGTACATACTTGCAATACAAATATAAACGATGTGACAGGTAGTACAATAAGTGCATAATATCACCTTAATAAATACAGAATGATATGTGAGTCAAGAATCAGTAATACTTAAAGCTATTTATTTCTTTCCTCTGAGCTATATCCTAACCTATCCCACTTAGACCTTATCTTTGCTTGGTGAAAACTGTGTGACTCTTCTTGATATATCCCTTCGGGCATTATGCCTAACCTGCATTGAACCAACGTCGATTCGACATCATGACGTCGAATCGTCTTCGGTTCAAAGCTGATCAAACCCCATGTGCCCGACGGGTTATTTGTAAGGTAACTTAATTCGTTGCGACCCCTAAACTACATATAAGGCACATCTGTCATGCGAATTGGAGAGAACTGTGTGACTCTTCTTGTAATATCCCTTCGGGCACTATGTTTAGCCAGCATTGAACCAACGTCGATTCGATATCATGACGTCGAACCGACGCTGGTTCAAAGCTGATCAAACCCCCATGTGCCCGACGGGATATTTGTAAGGTAACTTAATTGGTTGCGAGCCCTAAACTACATATATGAACGCACATCTCTTATGCAAAATGGAGAGAACTGTGTGACTCTTCTTGTAATATCCCTTCGGGCACTATGTTAAGCCAGCATTGAACCAACGTCGATTCGATATCATGACGTCGAACCGACGCTGGTTCAAAGCTGATAAAACCCCCATGTGCCCGACGGGATATTTGTTAGGTAACTTAACTCGTTGCGAGCCCTAAACTGCATAATTATAAGGCACATCTGTTATGCAAATTGAAGAGAACTGTGTGATGCTTCTTCTTGTAATATCCCTTCGGGCACTATGATTAGCCAGCATTGAACCAACGCCGATTCGATATCATGACGTCGAATCGACGTTGGCTCAAAGCTGAGCAAACCCCATGTGCCCGAAGGGATATTTGAAAGGTAACTTAATTCGTTGCGAGCCCTAAACTACATATAACGCATATCTGTCATGCAAAACACCCAAAGTGGCTATGTGAAAAAGCAAACACCAGTTTGAGTACCTAAACAAACAAAACAGTTTTGTGTTTACACTGAAAACACATATTTGAAGGAAAAAAAAGAAAATAAACCTTACGTAAATATATGGCAGCAGAGGGTTGTTGTTGTTGTGTTGTTGCTCAATACGTCCACGGTAAACAGCTATGGTCATGTCGGGACGGTCAATTAACCTAACCACACTATTCCTGGGCAGGCTTAGACCTCCTAAGCGGTTAACCAGTACTAAGTGTCCATACTTTCACCAGTAACTGACAACTGCCCTTCTTGAATCAGTGGAAGGGGGAAAATGACCGTAGAAAAGATTTCATGATCAATTTCCTCGAAAGTATGTGGCCGGACTTGGTATCGAACCCGGTACCTCTGGCTCTTCAGTCAGACGCGCTACCGACTGCGCTACGCGGCCCGGCGGCAGCAGAGGGACATCAGCTGCTATATATATTTTTTTCGTTGATGCTGACAATGGCTTTCTGAACAACCCTAACGACCTTGCATATTCAAGGATTCTGTTGTTTTTATTTCTCTGTTTATACCAGTACCATGGTCTTGCATGCATTAGTATTAGTCCTCAAACACATACATTGAGATGACACTAGAAGCTCTAAATGCAGGAAAAAATAATTGTAATTAAATAAATAAACTTGAAAAATTAACTTCTGAAAATTAACTTTGACCTTGTCTTTTTTTTTCAAACATCTTGCTGATCTTACCCAACAAGTAGAGCCAAACTAAAAACAGGGGATAAATGTGCAATAAAAAGGCAAATAAGAAGAGAGGGAAAAAGAGAAAAGAGTGGCCAAGATCTGTAAGAAAATTTAAAAACGATGAGAAAAAATAAATGTCATGTTGAATAGCTAATTATAGTATCTTCTGCGGGAGTCTCAGCTGAAGTTGCGGACCTGGTGTTGTCTCAGGGGCAGCAGCAGTTGTTTCTTTCTGTACAGCTGCAGTTGATAGTTGATGCCAGAGGTACTATTGACATACCTTAAATTAACTTGCAAGCTGAGCGAAAACGGATTTGCGATATATCGGTATTACGGTATTGTGAGACAACTTTATCATGTTTTTTTTTAAGATACGTTTTCTGTAATAAGTACTTTAACTCCGAAATTCAACGCTGTTTAAGATGTTAATGGTCATATTTAACTCTGAGTTTATTTCATTTATAATAATAACATTAAATAATACGCGGACTCTCAAACACTGTACACGTATCCTAGTGATAATTCGAATTATGAACATCAATATTTTTATAGATATCCATAATTCGAATTGTCAATATCCATAATTCGAACTCAGGATATCCGAAAATCATAATTATTAATAGATATAATTTGTATCATGGATATCACAAATCCGATTTTTGGATATTCATAATTTGATATATGGATGGTCATAAATCGAATTATGGATATCGGATATCACTTATTACTAATGGATATCAATAAATCAAATAGGTGATACCAATGTCGAATTAGTGATATCCATTAATCATTAAGATTATTAGATATCCATAATTCAAATATTAAGTAAAATCCATAATTCGGGTTACGGATATCAATATTTGGGCCCGTTTATGTATAACACTAATTAGAATTATGGATATCAGATATTCTTCGTTACAAATAATAATCAATTATTCGGCCCGACTTCTTGATATAACTTATTTAAGATATGGATATCCCTACTTCGAATTACATATATGAGCCGCGACACGGGAAAACTAACAATCTGGTTGTGCACCCAGCGCAGACTCAGATCAGCCTGGGCATCCGCCCAGTCTGACCAGAGTCTTCGCTGTCCGCATGGAGGTAGCCAAGACCCTTAGCTACCCTTTGGGCACTAAACGAAGAGTCTGATCAAACTTGGCGAATGCCCAGGCTGATCTGAATCTGCACTGGGTGCACAACCACATTGTTGGTTTTCTCGTGTCGCGGCTCATATGTATTTCCATAATACTGCCCATAGCTATCAATAACTCTAATTATGGCTATCCATAAATCGAATAAGTGATATCATAATTCGAATTGGTGATATCCATAAAATCGGATATTTGACATCCATAATTCGAAGTTGTGATATCCATTCTTTGAATAAGTGATATCAATAAATGGGCTGACCAAGACAACAATTTTCTACTTGCTCACTGCGCACTGGGAAAGCAAATACTTTTATTTGACCAGCAAAATTTCTTGCTTCTCCAGAATTATTGTTGTAACACAAATTTCCGATGAAAGAGATTACAGGTTTGATCTACGAGACAGGGCTGAGATATATGATAAACTATTTTTCAGCATTTTTTACATGCATCAACCAAATAAAAGAGTGCTGAAAATGTCTCCTTCCCCACCCCAACCTGCATTCGCACTGCTGATTTTTTTTTTCATCTCTCGTAACGATGTTCCCGAAGTGGCTCAGCGGTTTCCATCTGTTGGATTTTATTGTATGTGTATTTCAATTCTCGTAACGACATTGGATTTTATGTACTGTTCTGTTTCAGTTCTCCTAACGACGTTCGCCAAGTGCGTACGTAACTATAGTTGCACACCCCCGGCGCCGAGTGTTCGTCCCAGTCCTATGTATATTGTTTTGTTCTCTTCTCTTCTCCTAACGACGTTCCCCATGTGGTCAGCGATACGTAACTCAGTGATTCTTGAAAAAAGGGTACAATTGTGAAAAAAACATGTCGCCAATGTTAAACAGACACACACACGAACATGCTTTAGCCTAAATAGGTGATGTATTGCTATTTTTGCAGTGTAATATATATATGAAAACCCTGTGGTATTCCAAGTTGGATTTAAGACGCTAGGCCTTGAATTTTTTACGATGCTTTTGTGTTGGGGTATGCTATTTTCGACTGTCGCAAGCAGAATAGCTATAATAAACACCTTTAATAAACAAGGTTATTGCTACAAACAAGAACACATTTCTTTACCATTTAGAAATCCCAGGTTGACCGATGTCTCGTGTAGTTCTATTCAGTTTCTAATCCATTCATTTACAAAAATAATTGAAAAAAATCCTTGTCGCCAAAATGCTACTCACCTACCGTAACGATTTATATGCCCCACCTACAAACAACAGTGAATGGATATCGTGATGGAAAATGGGTCTATTTTAGTACCAGGATATCCGTTGAAATGAAAATGGTAAGAACCAATTCATTTGTTACACTAAAATCGGAGTAAGAAGCTTTAAGTTTACATTTTCATTTGTCACTTTTCACAGCCTCCCATCCGTAACAGCCCTTTTCTGAAACATTAGTTCTTTTGCAAAATGCTTTCTATCAGTTTGCGAATGTGTAACATGGATGTGGTTTATAAAAACCAATTTCATGCCTCTGTGATTTATAACATGTTCTGTTATAGCTGATTTGTCCCATGTCCTCTCTCCTCCGTAACGGCTCCCCTCCGTAACTAAATCTTTGACCCAAAGCAACGTGGTGATTTAGAAGTAAGTATCACAGTCAAATGAAATATACGTTTCTTTGAAATAACAGAAAGCAGAAAAGAACGATTTCTGTCGTCAGGGTTTCAGAATTTTTCAGATATTTAATGGACTCCAGGTGATATATTTTGTACAATATATCAACTTAATGTGTGATCAACGTTAAAACACACATTTACTTACCGATTTTTGTATATTCTGGTAGGTATAAATAGGGGGGCAGGGATAAACAACATAACATGTGGACTTGCAGTCATTCAGTGCAGGTATTACCGACCAAATTGTGTCGTTATGGAGGGGAGAAAAACTCCATAAACTGACAGTTCACAAACATAATGCATTCTAATGGTAGCTGATAGGTGGTAAGTCCAAGTGTACACGTTCTAGTATTGAACCTACAATGCTTAAATAGATAAAACAGTTTTTTAATAAATATGTATGAAATTTATTTTGGCTGCTCCGTTACGGAGGGGAGCTGGTAAATTCGATCGTTCGATATGCGAGAAAAACAGAATTTGATAAGTGGTACTGGAATATACATCAGACCTCCTGTAACATAAGCATCTTATATAAACTGTACAGATCGGACATAGACACTTTGCAATAAAGAAGTATGTTACGGAGGGGAGGAAACGTTACGGAGGGGAACCCGGGCGCTTAGAACAGCAGTCATGCGACTCCAGTTGCACCAGCAGTTATAATCACGTCCTGCCTGAGTGTTTACTACGGAACTTTATTTTTATTCTTAAAAAAAGGCCACTATGTTAAAAAAAGCCCCTTCCAGTGTCATGGTGGAAAAGGTGCGAACTTTGATAAAAGGCAGCTAAATGCTATTAAAGTATCATGTATCCCAAAACTCACCTCGGGAATGTCATTCTAAGATCCATAAATTGTAGCATCACAGTCAGTTTATAAGAATGAAAATGAAGCCGATTCGTGACAAAACCAAGAACGTTGTCTTTTGCGCTAACAAAGACACAGATCAGCTTCATAAGGGCTGAAAAAAGCGATTTTGTGTCCTTTATAGCAGTATTTCACTCATATCAGGACGATGGAAGGGTGGTATTGAAAGGCTGTGTGCATTGGAACCCCAACTACAGTTGCGAAGATTTCCGCCTCCAGGGGTCACGAATCGGCTCCACTAGAACAGCAGGTCAGCACTTAACCTACTGAGCTATCGGGATTCTTCTCCTGCCCCCACCCCCTCGCCGTCCCTTCCTCCCCCGCCCGCCACTACATACCCCCTCCCCCCCCCCAAAAAAAAAAAAAAAAGAAAGAAAAAAAAAAGAAACAACAACAAACAAGAGGGCCATTAGGCCCTGAATCGCTCACCTGAACAATTGGCAAAGTGGCTTTTTCTTATGTTTTGAAATTGGCAAAATATGAGTCTTGGGTCAAAAGTCAAAGAATGACCATGACCTATTGTACTCATAAATCTTCATGTACTCATTAAGGCAACCATATATACCATATTTTAGGCAAAACTTTCCATGAAATCTTATGTTCTAGCTTTTTCCCATATTTGACCATGCCGCAAAAAAAAGTTAAGGAAAAACCGAGGTCATCATTTGAACAGTCTTGGTAGTACTCTAGTACTCCATGCTACTTACCAAGTTTCAAGGCCATAGGTGTATTGGTTCTGGAGAAGATTTTGGTTGGTTGATTTGATGCTTAACGTCCACGGTAAGCAACTAAGGTCATATCGGGACGATCAGTTAACCTAACCACACTATTCCTGGGCAGGCTTAGACCTCCTAAGCGGTTAACCAGTACTAAGTGCACATATTTTCGCCAGTAACTGACAACTGCCCTTCTTGAATCAGCGGAAGGAGAAACGAAAGTATGTGGCAAGACCGGGATTCGAACCCAGGACCTCTGACTTACGAGTCAGGTGCCCTACCGATTGCGCTACCCGGCCCGGCTTCTGGAGAAGAAAAAGTATTTAAGGTTTATACCATAAATGGGTATGGTGGCCATGTTGGTCATGTGACCTGGACCGTTTGAACAAAATTTCGCTCAATCAACCCCTGGAGGCTCTATATGAAATGTGATTACAATTGGCCCTTTGCCTTTTGAGAAAATGTTTGAAAATGTCAAAATATGAGAGATCTGGGTCAAAGGTCAAAGAATGACCTTGACCTCTTGTACTCATAATTCTTCATGACCTCATTAAGATGACTGTATATACCAATTTTTAGGCCAAAAACTTCCCATGAAATCTTATGTTCTACAATTTTCCCATATTTGACCTTGCTGTAAAAAGGTCCAGGTCAACCAAGGTCATAATTTGAACAATCTTGATAGTACCGGAGTACCCAATGCTACATACCAAGTTTCAAGGCCACTGATCAATTGGTTCTGGAGAAAAAGATTTTGAAAGGTTTTTTACCATATATGGTCATGGTGGCCATGTTGGTCATGTAACCCAGACCATTTGAAGAAATTTTCATTTCCTCGACCCCTGAAGGCTCTATATAATATTTGGTTACAATTGCCGCATTGGCTTTTAAGGAGAAGTTTGAAATTGTCAAACTATTCTGAGAATTCAGGGTCAAAGGTCAAAGAATGACCTTGACCTCTTGTAGTCATGAATCTTGATGTACACATTAAGATGACTGTATTTACCAATTTTTAGGCCTAAATCTTCAACAGTTTTCATTAAATCTTATGTTCTAGCATTTTCCCATATTTGACCTTGCTGTAAAATGGCCAAAGTCACCCCAAGGTCATCATTTTGAACACTCTTGATAGTACTGGAGTACCCAATGCTACATACCAAGTTTCAAAGCCATCGGTCAATTGGTTCTGGAGAAGAAGATTTTTTTAGGTTTTTACCATATATGGGCATGGCGGCCATGTTGGTCATGTGACCTGAACCGTTTGAACAAATTTTCATTCTCTCATCCCCTGGAGGCTCTATATGAAATTTGGTTACAATAGGCCGAGAGGTGTTTGAGAAGATTATTTGAAATTGTCAAAATATGAGAGCTCAGGGTCAAAGGTCAAAGAATGACCTTGACCTCTTGTACTCACAAATCTTCATTGTACTCATTAAAGATGACTGCATATACCAACTTTTAGACCTTACTCTTCAAAACTTTCCCTGATATCTTAAGTTCTAGCATTTTCCCATATTTGACCTTGCCGTAAAAAGGTCAAGGTCAACCCAAGGTCATAATTTGAACAATCTTGATAGTACTCGAGTACCCAATGCTACATACCGAGTTTCAAGGCCATCGGTCAATTGGTTCTGGAGAAGAAGATTTTTCAAGGTTTTTACCATATATGGGCATTGGCGGCCATGTTGGTCATGTGACCTGAACCGTTTGAACAAATTTTCATTCCCTCATCCCCTGGAGGCTCTATATGAAATTTGGTTTCAATTGGCCCAGTGGCTGTTGAGAAGATTGTTTGAAATTGTCAAAATATGAGAGTTCTGGGTCAAAGGTCAAAGAATGACCTTGACCTCTTGTACTCATAAATCTTCATGTACTCATTTAGATGACTGTAGATATCGATTTTTAGCCCAAAATCTTCAACAGTTTTCAAGATATCTTATGTTCTAGCATTTTCCCATATAAAAGCACAAGGAATGAAATTTGACCTTGCCGTAAAAAAGGTCAAGGTCAACCCAAGGTCATAATTTGAACAATCTTGGTAGTACTTGAGTACCCGATGCTACATACCAAGTTTCAAGGCCATCGGCTTATTGGTTCTGGAGAAGAAGATTTTTTTAGGTTTTTACCATATATGGGCGTGGCGGCCATGTTGGTCATGTGACCAGGACGGTTTGAACAATTTTTCGTTCCCCCTTCCTCTGGAGGCCATATATGAAATTTGGTTACAATTGGCCCAGCGGTTTCAGAGGAGAAGTCGTTTGAAATTGTGGACGGACGGACGACGGACGACGACGGACGACGACGGACGACGGAGCCTTACCATCCTATAAGCTCCCCCGGAGCCGCTGGCTCAGGTGAGCTAAAAAAACAAGAACGATAAAAGAGAACAGGTCTAAGGAAAGCAAGCTAGAGATAGCAACAATGCAATATTTCACATAAAGCCAGACAAAATAAGGCCTTTTCTGCATAAATACACGGGCAAACCAGAGAAACACCTAGACTTTCCAGTGACCACCCGAGGATATACGTGTATGTATACATATCCCCGAGTAGCCCAGGGAGTACTCGGGCACCACCCGAGTTCACACTTAAGCGGCCATGCCGAAAGTGCTCATACTAAATCCATATGATGTTTGTAAAAATGCCATATTTCAGTAGACTATCTGAACCACATATTTCCTAACATTATCACTGTGATACCCCCAAAGCAGCAATTACTACATGTACATGACAACTCCAAGAATGCGTATCAAAAATGACCTTTCAAAGAGTCCGAAATTTACGAAGTCAGGGAAGATACTGGAATTACAACGTGTCTTGTTACCGATGATAAATAAGATAACGTATGACGCACATTAAACTTTCTACCCTCCGTAACGAGAATCATTGTCGGAGAAAATGACAACAGAATGGTAGACAGTGCAGATTATGATTAGGTGCTATCTGTAGGTGTTCAAAATGTGGACAGCACTGACAAGTTCTAGATTTGATTTGGTTTTCATGATTTTTTTACCTATGATGGAGGGTCATATTTCGAATTCATTGCTCTTAATGATATATTTACTTGAAATACATGTAACAGTGTCATTGTATTAATATTGACTGTGCATCTCAACTGATATGTATTTAGAAGAGAAAAGATTGCTATTAAGAAGATACGTCCCACTTCTAAGGAATTTTTGTGAAAATAAAAATGCATATTTTGCATATGCTAAACGCACTCCCCTCCGTAACGAAAACGGTAGTTTGAGAAAATGTTCACAATACACTTCCAAATACCATATATCACTAAAAGTGTCATATAAAGTTACCATTGATAGGTTCGTGAGCTCTTTCATTCATTGGCTCTTTTAATGGCTTGGCTAATTTGTTCATTGCTAGGAAAGCAAATAGGGTAGTTTTATTTAATAGTTCGTTTAAAGAAAGCCTTCTTTTTTCATTTAAATGAACTATTTATATAGGATACTTAAAGTGACCAATGTTATATAGGAATTACGGTTTTAGGTCAACACTGCGAAAAGAGCAACTGTTCTGCAAACTACACACATTTTAGACCTGCGAAACCTGCGGCTATATGCATTAGGTGGTTATATCTCACCTCCGTAACGACGATTTTAACACCATATTTTGACCTTAAACCATTTTTGTACCATTTACTTGGTGTGGGTAATATTTTGTATACATGGACAAGGGACTCTCTACTACCAAAAATTCATATCTTCGAAACAATGCAAGGAAGTTCATTTTTTAGATTTTGTTATTCCACAATTGTACCCTTTTTTCAAGAATCACTGAACTATGACTATAGTTGCACACAGCCGTCCAAATTTATATTTTGTAATCGACCCTATTGGCGCACGTGACCCAATAAGCGCAGATCATGGGAAGTTCTGAGGCATATGATTTTTAGCGCACATATTTTTACTGGTTTATCCCTTTGATTGCTTGTTACAAGTGCTGAAAACACTATAAAATCTTACAGTTTTCACTTACAAAGCATCTCCATCCTGCATGACTATATGCAGCTTTTCTCTAATGATTCAGTTTATTTCTATATATATTAATTCTTTGAATGTGCGTTTATTAGGAAGAATGTCTACTGAAAGTATTTAATGTTTAGAGGACAGTGCGCTAAACGGATCGAATACGGTACACCTTTATTTTTTTACTTATAATTTAGAAGCTTATTATATTTTGTTGGTATGTAAGGGAAGCAAACTATTCCAATTCAGTCTCTTATATGTACCATGTTTTAATCTTTGCCAAGGAAATAGATTTTTTTTTTTTTTTGTATTTATTTTTTTTTAAACTTATTTTTGTAGCTATTCCATTCTAGTATATATTATTCTCGCAAAGGAAATAAGTTAACATGTCTGTAAACTATATATAGGCACAAGGGAGAAGCCTGCGAAAGATAAATCCTATTATTGTATAACTGCAACTACAGTTATTCATTTTAAACACAGACGTTATTATTATTATTATCATCATTTGTCATTATTATTTTGGGCTTTACAGCCCTTACAAGAACACTTACCTATATCGAGCCGATCGTTCCTAGAAAGTGGGCTAAAACCAAACTTAATTGGGTAAAACGTCAATAGCTGCTGCGAGGCTATCAGCAGCTGCTGCGAGGCCATCAGCAGCTGCTGCTGAGGCTAGCAGCGGCAGCTCGTGATTTGGATGTTACTGCTTTAACGGGGTTCAACTGGTGGTCTTCTTTTGCTCCAGTGCTCCAGTGGTGTTGCTGACGCTCCAGGGATCTCCAGGTGTCTCAACACGTTTTGGCTGTCGAGTCCTCATCCTTGCTTCATCACGGTCTATTCTTGATTTTAATTGTTGACCGTGATGACTCTCTGATGAGTTAGGGGACCTCCATACGAACCGAACTACAAACTAATTGTGCGCATCGCGGCGGAGGGTGAGGGTAAAGGTTTGGGCCCAGTAAAACCGGTTTTAACCCCACAGTAGTTATAATTGACCGTCCCAAGGCGGTACTTTCGGTGCGGTTGCTTTTGTTTTATGTTCGGTGCTGTTTAATTTATTGTGTTCTCATTTTAACCTAGTCTGGCTACAGACCCTATGTTCAATATATCCCCTGCAAAGGAACATAGGGTCTGGTTACTTGCATCTGAGATTTTTCCCAAATCTTGGTTAGCGAACTTTGCTGACCTTTTGTCCAGCCTTTCATGGTGCTGCAGTGGCAGATTTTTATGTAAGAAGCAATTTGAAGATGTAAACACAGATGGTCAATCTGATAAAGCTAATGTTCTGTGGCAACTTGTTTTTATAACTCTACAGGCTTTGAGAACAGGAAACTAAATACAATAAACCTGAACCACCAATTTTCTGTAATGGATTATTCTACCTTTTGATTTTGGACTGGTTCATTTTATTGTTGAGGGGGTGTTTAACAGAAAAAAAAATAAGTAAAAGCAAAATAGTGTTTATACCTTTCCAGAGCAGTCTCATCATGGTCTACACTGTTTGCAGATTCAGGTTGGTCCAACTGATCTGATAAGTATTAGTCAAGACCTCCACCCCCCCCCCCCCACACACACATCCCACCCCATCCCCACCCCACCCCATCCGTGTTTAGAGAATATGAAGCTATCTAAAGACAATTAATTCCTGAGCCCATTGATTTTTTAAAAAAAAATCTACATTTAGGTTTTGGACTAATTCATTTTATGCTTGAGTGAGTGTTTTACAGAAAATTAAGTACATGCCAAACACTGTTCATATTTCCCCTGAGCAGTCTTATCTGGGTGAAAGACATATATGTAGCTCATGGTTGAAGAATTAAGAATAAAATAAATCATCTACAAAAAATTCCAACACCTCTGGAGAAATTTTAAGAACAGGCATTTAATACATCTACATTCAAATGTATAAAAAAAAATATTTTGATCTGATCAGCACCAATCAAGATCCAATGCATACACGTCTGATTTAAGAGAAGTCCTACTGTCGTGAATCATATCAGAATCTAATCAGATGACTAGTGAGGATATATTCTGTTTACATTGGAATGAAAAATGTGATACAGCTGATCGCCTGTTACTGGTTTAAGACAGCTGATCATAATGTAAATTTGCCACTGTTGAAATAATATACTATCAGATCTTCTAATATGGCGTTGTTTAAAATGTGGAATGGAACACAGTGGACTGGAATGGTCTTGTCCACCTTTTTCCATCGATTTGGAATTGCACTTTTACAGGAAAGAATTTTCTCCCTCTGAAGAAGTCATTTCTTCCTGAAGAGAACCACTGTCCCATGCTCTTGGAGCAATTGTAACCAATTCACAGTAGATTATGTCATCCATTCCATTCCATTCCAGGTTTTAAACTATACCCCTAAAATTCACAGACAGATTGAGAAACCAAAACTAATTGATTTCTGAGGGTGATGGAGATAAAGATCTCTGCTAGTCTAATGGGCACTTTATGGCACTTGTAATGTTGCTTTTATTAACTCAAGAATTTGTGAGAAGAGTATCGTATTGCAGAGCCTCTTCTGAAAGTTACCAGGCGAATCTGACCACCAGAGTAATATACAGATTCGACTGTAGCCAGGCTAATTTTAACCCTTCTATAATGAAAATAGAAAATAGGTAAAAATAATTGTTAAATGTTTGTCGTATAATTTGCTTAGTCTGTTGTAACCCTTCTGTTGGTCTAAAATTATTTAGTTCAATAAAGATAGCCGAGTTGCCACCTATTTGGGAAAGAGCTGCTGACTCGGCTTATCACTTGTAATTTATTGCTTGTTGGGATGTCTTTGTCAATCTTTCCCTCTGATGTTGGGGATAGGGTTTGGGATCTGATTCAGTCAGTTCCTGAAGTGTAGTTACTCTTTAAATTTATTAGCCGAAACTACGTAGTCTGGCCCATGTTCCTTCTTGTGAACGTATTCTCTGCTCCTGAAGGAACTCTTTAAGAGTTCAATTTTATATTTATTTTCTATTTAGTTTCGTAGTTTCTGTTTAGTTTCTATATCATGAAGCAGACCCTGTTGCACATCCCACGAAAGAACGTGCATGTTACCATGATGGAGTAAACTAACGTGGACTTACATTTTTCGCAACAGTTGTCTGATCTCGTTTGTTAGGTTCAAACAATATTTTATTCGTCAAATTTAGGTATTAATTACCGTAAAGGTGAGCCAGGGTTTTGATCAAACGGAACCCCAAGGCTTATGAGGGGGAAGTTTGTCTTTTTGGACTGCGGATTATTTACAGTAAGAGTAACCTTTTTGCGCTATGTAATGTCTAACTGTGGAAACAAAAAGTTTGCCTTTGTAGTGTGTCATCCTGTTAAAAATGACAGTTCTGCAGCATGACTTAACGCCGTATTTAAAGGACAGAAGCTTAAGAGAACAGTGTTTTTTGTTTTCCTAATATGTTATTACCTTTAGCAAAAATGCAAATTTAAAGCCTTTAGCAAAGAATCTGGTTCAAGAGAGACTGACAATTTACTCTGAGAGTTCACATTAGGGTCAACTCATCTAAATTCGGACAGCAGGTAAATTCGGGCAGTGACGTTGTTTCCTTTATATGTCAGTTGTTTGGAATTAAAACAAAAATAACTAGGCAAACAGTGAAATTCCTGATGAGACGGCTCATGATAAGCCGTCTCATCTGGATTTTCACTGTTTGCAATGGTATGTCCGAATTCACCTGCTGTCCGAATTTACCTGACTTTACCCTTATCTAAAATGACTTATTTTCTTTATTCTGCAGATGGCGAAAGGGAAGAAAATTCTACGACCAGTCTTGTCAGTTATGGTTAGTAAAACAGAGTACTCACTCTAGATCAAGGGTTGATCTTAGGCAAATATTCATTGATATATAAATGAAAATAAATGATTTCGGTGATCGATGGTGTAAACGTGAGTATGTTAGGAAACGTGCCTTGAATGCATGGGAAAACAACATCATTAACATAGTGAATAAGCGTTTTAACATTATTTATCAAATACTAATCTTTCAATCCCTAAGAAACAGATAGGCAATGATCAGGATTTTATACAACCCCCCACATCCCACCATGAAAATCAAAAAGGTACAAACTGACAAAACTTGACGAAAGACGGTCGTGGAAAATCTAACAAACAGCTCTTTCCCAACCAGGAGGTCATTTAACTACCCTTATTGAAAACTGTAGCAACATCTATGTTAAGATAATTTCTAGTTTATGTTATAGAATAGAACAAAACATAGAGAATAATGTGCAGCTATCCAGGTGCCATATTGCTTAAGACCATAGACACGTGGACACAACAGCATGTAACATTGTGGGACTACAGCAGAATTATTGCCTGGCAACGGCCAGTTTTAAATTGAGCTGCGACACGAGAAAACCAACAAAGTAGTTGTGCTCCCAGCGCAGATGCAGATCCGCCTGGGCGGCCACCCAGTGTGATCAGACTCTTCACAAAGTGCTTAAAGGGTAGCTAAGGGGCTACCTCCATGCGGACAGCGAAGACTCTCATCATCCGCCCAGTCTGATCTGAGGCTGCGCTGCACGCACAACCACATTGTTGGCTTTGTCGTGTCACGGCTCAATTACTTGTGGCCTTAAACTAGTTTTACTTAATCAAACTCTTCGGTATGTGCTTCTGCTGTGGTTCGAAGAATTCTGAAACGGTCGTTGAAGTCAGTCACATGACTAGCCACTCTAGGAACCCGAATTAGTTTAGAAATGTTTACCACGTTAGAGGCAGAACAGAGAACGTCCACACCCAAAAACAGAATGTACAATGTCAAAATCAAACTCATCGCGTTTATCATACATTCACACAAATCCGTTTGAAATAGATATCTGACTCCAAAACATGGACATCGGTATCGGGTGACTTTTAAATTTGTTTGTCTGCGCCTCAGGTGGATAAATGAGATTCTCCATGCCTTCAAAGTAAGGATTGTCAATCTTTAAGAGATTGTCTAGGTACCCAGATGTCTAGGTAAATGCTTAAATTAGAATGAGAAGCCATGAAATAGTCATAGCAAAATAAGACCAAATCAGCTACAAGAGCAGCACAATTTGTATATATAGGAATACTAACAAATTAATTGTATAACTTATTATATACCTGAACAAGACCCCCATTCACTCTGCACTGGAATAACTGTGGAATATTTTCTGCATATTGCAAGGCGCCAAGTGCTTATTGCAGGGAGCTAAGGAGTCACGGTCCTTACTCCACTGGATACAAAACATACATTATATAAGTCAATTCGTATAAAAAATTTACATATTTTTTAAACAAAACAAACCAAGTCCACTTCTGGGAGCGGGCTACCCAACCCTAACTCACGTGGAGGGGGAGGTAGGTTTATCCAGGCTCAGACCAGTTGAACAAGCAACACAGAGGCATGTCCAAGGATTAAATTTAAACAACCAGGGACGTCATAACGACGTCACTGGACGTCAAAATCAATGCCAGTTGTACAAGCGTATGTTACCGTCCGGAGTGTTGTCTCACTCGTAATATAATTGTATGAAACATGTAATTAAATCGGAATAAAAAATGTTCATCTTGATGTCTTTTTGATTTCCAAAATGTAAGATTACACTGTGACATACATTGAATTTGAATTTAAACGTAGTTATCATGAAGTGATCTCGCTAGAAACTGATAAACCGCGCCTCAGTCGGCCTTATATACCCTACTCATGTGAACAATATTCGCCTATCGAACAGGTACAAAACCTGTTAATCCCGTTTTGTATGCTCATGTCCGAAAGGACAGTATTTCTCCTCTATACTAACGTAACGCGGAGAAATTGTAAGTCCTTACTCCACTGGATACAAAACCAGACAAAAGACGTTTTTGTGCCGATAGCGAGTTTATGCGTAGAAAACCTACAAAGTATAGCAGAGGGTAGCGCGAAATTCAAATTCAATGTATTATATCATGCCCTTTAAAGCTTCAACTTCTTAGTTATATGCAATCTCTTCTCTATTGAATCCTCTATATACCCATCCTTAGCAATATCAGTCTTCCAACGCCCATGACGTTTAAGACAGCGGTCGGAAACACCAGAAGCGTTAGATGCAGCGCTCGCGCCACTGGCTCGTAACGTATGTGTTCCGAACTTCAAATCTGGCGCAACTGATTTCAATTTATTCACAATACATTCTTTAGCTCTAGTATAGCTAATGCTTTTGTTTGTTTTGATTAGAGAAGAAGTACCTTTTGACCTAAATGCAGGCTTGAACAAATAATCATCAGATTGAACAGATAGCCCTGCTGCGGACATGTATCTTTGCAGCATTGAATATGGACATGCAGAAGATTCACCTTTAGCAATTAAGACTTCGTTACCCCGCCTATAAATATCAGTTTTACTTTTCCTTATATTAATAACAATATGATCAGTATTAAAAGTTATATCACTGCAACACAAATTGCTCAGCTCACTGAAACGCAAGAAACCTGCATACGCTAAAGTTATCATACAAAGATCCCGCAGCTGAATGACGTCATCACAGTTTTTATACGAATCACATAGAGATTTTAACAGCTCAGTCGAAATAACGTCCTTCTTTTGATTTGGTTTAGATCTAATCCTTTTGGCCGTTTCCATCAAGTTTTTAACAATAGCGTTATCGGTAGGATCCCTTAAACCGTGTAGATTATGTGCCCACTTGATACCGTAAACTGCTGACAGAACAACGTTATCGGATTTTCCCTGATCCAGTAAACTAGTAATATACATTGCAACTACTATGGGCAAAGCTGGTTTAGCCTCTAAAGCATTTGAGTCACAGTAACTCACAAAATGATCAAACGCGGAACTGTACTTCTTTACCGTATTGTCTGCTCGGGATTGAATCAAATACCCTGCCATGCTTTTGGACACAGTTTCTGTAGCACTTTCACAAACACCCGCTTCACCCAGCATCTGTTTTAAACTCGACTTTAAGCCAACACCTGAAATACAATATATCTGCGTGAACAAACAAATCTCATTTGTGCGCCAGATATACCATACATGTTACTAATTGATTACATCGAAAACACAAAACATAATATCTTTCAATGCCTGATCTTCAATGCAAACATGTCAAATGACAGCGGGTCTTTTGCAAAGATCCCATTGTTGCCTTTTCCCCGAACTATGATATCGGTCCGACCTAAATTCTTGACATGCGTAATGCATGATTTGAACACACCAACTTTATCTAACAAACAAGGCCAAAATGGGCCGCTTTTCCATGCAGGTATGATCAGTGTGCCCTGTGCTTTTTCTGAAATCATTTTTTCCATGCACTTTGCTATCAATCTGGGTGGAGGTACTAACCAGTTTAAGTCTCTACCCCAGAACTGCGTCAATGCATCCACTGCATCTGTGCCTGGCACCCACCATCTCGAATTGAACTTTTTACATTTATTATTCAAATGAGAAGCAAACCGATCAACCGTATACTCACCCCATATGGCATTTAGTGACAAAAACACGTCATGGGAAATTTCCCAATCATCACTGTCCTTACACCTGCTTAAAATATCAGCTTTATCGTTTTCCCCCCTAGGGATCCATTCAGGTTGCATGGTGATATTTTCTATCTCATAAAGATCATTTAAGTTTAAAGAAATATCTTGTATATCTGGCTTACTGCTGCCATTCAATAGGACTGATTTGACGTTTTGATTATCTGAATAAATTTTAACCACAGAGTTTCTCAAGAAACCAACATGCGACCTGAGTACTCTACTTACTGCCTCGACCTCGCGCCAAGTGGAACTTTTCCTTTGTTCGTGCTCATTCCAGTCTCCCAATACTTCAGACCCTTCTTTTAAAGCACCTTCTGTTTTAACATAATTACACCCTTTGGATACATTTTGTTGAGCATTTGTCGTTTCCAGCGACTTACGGGTGTCACCTGAAACCTCAGTGTTAAACGACTGTGCGCATATACTGACTGTGCTCTGCTTTATAAGCGTCATACTACGAGCCATGTCCGCATCCGGGGACCATTCTCTGCACATAGAACCCATTTCCGAGGGCATCATATAATGATCCATTTCCGAGGATCCTGAAACTGACTTCATATTTTCCACTGGATCAACATTTCTTTCTGGCACTGATAATCTATTTTGCAAACTTACCTCTGATTGCAAATTTACCTCTGCTTGCAAATTTGCTTCTGATTGCAAATTTACGCTCTGCAAATGAAACATATTTTTCCAATTACATTCCACATAACCTCCGTATCCTATGGCACTTGCATCTGTGAAGATGTTGTACAGACACACTTCTGTAGCTTTTAGATGCTTACTTAGCATGTTTAACCCACTAAGGTTTGCCTTCCAAAATTCTAGTTCTAACATTGCTGCATCAGAAACTCGAACTGGAGCATTCCAGCTTGCTCTTGCATTGATGCACTTGAACAATTCTCTGGTTCTGAGTCTTACTTTATTGCCAATGACACTTTGAAGTGATATAATCTGTCCAGTCACTGATGCTAATACTTTCACCAATATAATATTGTATTGGTCAGATCTTACCTGATACAAAACAGAATCAAGTTTTGCAAGCAATCGTTTTATCCTTTCATCTGAAATGAACAGCAGGCTCTTCTCCATGTCTATCATATGACCCAACCACGTGACTTGCCGTGATGGCACCCAGTTGCATTTATCATGTGCTAACAAGAACCCAAAATCAATGAGAGTTTGTTTAGTAAATTGGCTAGACTGAAGAGCCAATTCAAAATCTGTGTGTCCTCCTATTCCGTCATCGAGAAACATAATAACTTTGATCCCATTTGCTCTTAAATATGTGACTACTACTTTTAACAATTTTGTGAAAATGTGCCCAGCGGTTTTTATCCCAAACGGTAATGCGTTGAACACGTAATACAGAATATTTCCCTCAAGATCGGGTATAGAAAACCCTAGCAGAGATCTGTCTTTGTTAAATATTGATACATGATGATAAGCGGAGGCAAGATCCCATGTGTAAAGATAAGAATTCTCGTCAAAAATAGCTTCAGCAACCTTAATGTCCTCAAATTTTATTTTAAACAAATGTAAACAATCATTGATGTGCCTACGATCTAAAACTAATCTTGGCTTACCTTTCTTATTGAATGCCACTGTCAAGGGGTTTACAACGAATGGAATTTCGTCTGACCTAGAAACAACGCCCTTTGCTTGCAAACTTTTCACCTCCGTGCGAACGAAAGACATATTGTCTCTAGCGGACTTGTTGTTTTCTAAACATACCTTTTCAGGAAATTCTTTTAATGGCAACCTATAACCATTCTGAACAACATTAAGAATATATTTATTGTTAGTAGCCTGATTCCATTTTTCAACACATTTTTCGAGCCTACCTACCGGAGAGACGATACCGACCACTTCAGTATTGACCACCGTGGGTGCCGTGTTAGACCTCTCTGTCTGACTTTTACACGAATTCAAGTGCTCATTCTCATTAGTTGAACCTTTAAAATGCCTTACAACGTGAGAAAGTACATCAGTATCTATACTTATCTTATTATTAGAGTTATTGGCTGAACATTCAGGCGAGCCTTTCCAATGGCCCGGCTTCCCACAGGCGAAACAGAGCCCAGGCTGTCTTCTCATTGGTTGCGCACTCGCCGTAGATGTTGCCCCTTGCTGCTCATATCCCTGCTTGGTCGGTTGCTGTCTTCCATACGGCCATGTTCTAGGACGTTTCGACTTTTTAGACTTTTCAGCTTTTAACTTCCGACTCGCCCTCGCCTCTGCCTTGTACATTCTCTTTTCGTCCTCTGAGTCGCTAGCCAATGGATTAGCAACATACTCATTGACCACTCTCCAGCCCAGCTCTGACGCGTCCGCCATCTTAACCAGCTTTTGTCGGTGAGACACCATAGATTTAGCTTCCGCTATTTTATCTCGGCCCTCTTGAATGTTCTGACTATCGAGCGACTGCTCGGCTTCTTCTAATTTTATGGCAATGCTGCTGTTGTATTTAAACTGCTCTTCGTTGCTTTTCCTTTTAAATTTTTCGCCGGAATTAACTAATGTCGAAAGTTTGTTAAATTGTGAGACTGAAGAATTTCCACTTATCTTTTCGACGATTTTCTCAATCTGCTGCAGCATCTCTTGCCGATGGTCCCGCAAAGACGCATTCACCCTGTCATCAATCATGGTTTGCACCTCGCTTGAATCCATAGCCCAGAGAAGAAGAAAAAATCGAACAAGGAGAAACGTAGTTATCATGAAGTGATCTCGCTAGAAACTGATAAACCGCGCCCCAGTCGGCCTTATATACCCTACTCATGTGAACAATATTCGCCTATCGAACAGGTACAAAACCTGTTAATCCCGTTTTGTATGCTCATGTCCGAAAGGACAGTATTTCTCCTCTATACTAACGTAACGCGGGGAAATTGTAATTCACCAGAACTACTTTCTATTTGAAAAGCGAAATGTTTGGCGGCCATTTTGTCGTCGACTGCAATTGATAAACGAGTAAAATGGTGACACAAGTGTTAGCTTCACCATATAATTGAAAATGAATTAAATATGATTTACCTTCGATCTGTCACTTTTACAGAACAAATCATGGGCAACTTTTTTCCTCAGTCCCGTACTAGTAATCTACCTGTAAACGGCGATATCGCATGAGCTTGAAATAGCATCAAATTATGCAGGGCATCGACAGTTTTTCTCTTGTTTTGTCTTCCTTGAATAAAAATGAAAAATTTGTTGTGTTAGGTCGATATAGTGCACTTTTTAGCTGCAAATAGATTTTTTTCAAACTTTTGAGTCTACATTTATTGCGGGCATATTTGCTCTGATTTACATGACTATCATTTCCTAATAGTATATAGGGAAAATACAGAAAATGAGCAAGAAGTTAATCAGATTTCCTCGTTTTTCTTAAAACACGGGTGTTAAGTGTGTTGTGTTATCCTAGTATTCTACACTATCTTACAAATCTTTTGATATATATTTTTTGTGAGAAATTCAAAGAAATATTAGTACGGTTATTCTCTACAAACTTATTACGACCCTACATCCAAAAACTGAATTTTCAGTACCGCGCGTGATTATATGGAGGTGAGGATAATTGTTGGGGACGATTAACCAATTACTGTCTTCCCGATGCGAAATTTGACGTTCCAATAACGCGTCTATTCGCAGTTTGTGATCAGCATGCGCATTTTTTAGACTCTTATATACACTCTGTAAACTATTAGTATGTACATGCTGGTCTTTGCCAGGTATCCACCGTAAACACTCAAGTTCATAGAGGTATTCCTTACATGCAACCATACCAAGCAGTTTGATCAGCATGCACAATTTTGTTTACGACCTCCATATATACTCAAAACGGCTATAATTGTCAACGCAACAGGGTACCGACATTGATACAATCAGGCTGAGTCAAAGATTATTGGTGCTGCGTATGCGCAGTCTGACTAGAGTGCATATACGCGCATTATTGCATATGCCTCAAGGAAAGTTTTTCTTCGTATTAGTTAAGGAACGGACATTTTTATTGCATCGGTTAAACAGCAATACACACTTCTGGTAATCATGTCACACTAAAGACACAATAATCACAGCCAGAATACCTATGCAAATACACGCTTTAACAGGTTTGAAACCTGCTAAAATTCATAAAATCAGCAACTTCACCATATACAATCAAATATTAACAGTTTGGGACTGGAATTGCGCTTTTTATTGGCGTAATTTATACTTCACAAAGCTGAAATGAGATCTAATATCCTTTAGAAACATAAGGCAATAATAAAATGTTGTTTTTTTTGGGTTTTTTTTTTACAGAATCTTTGCGTTTATTTAAATTTATCAAATGGGAATTGAACTGCGCGTTTTGTTGGCGTAATTTGTATCTTTTACACAGCTGACATTTGTTCAAATATGCTGAACAAGCATGTGTTTGTTATAATTTGACAAAAAGGTTTACAGAAACTTGAAAATTTTAAATTGTTAATTGGGAATAAAATTACGCGTTGTGGAGTTCTGGTTTCAAGTCTAGCAATACTATATAAACATGGGCGGGATACTGACTGGGTCCCGCGCCTCTACATTGAATTTTAACCATTTAATTTTACTTACTGAAATCGAAATAAAAGGTCATTTTATCAATTTGGAATGGAATTGCGCGTTCTGATGTTCTTGATTCCGGTCTCGCAATGCTATATAAACATTGGCGGGATGGTGCTTCGGGCCCGGCGCCTGTACATTGTAATTTTACAATTTCATTTAACTTACTTAAATCAAAAAGAAGATCATTTTATCAATTGGGAATGGAATTGCGTAATGGTGTTCTTGCTTCCGGTCTAGCAATGCTTTATAAAGATGGGCGGGATAGTGATTGTGCCGCGCGCCTGTACATTGTTTTTTTTTTGCCATTTAATTTACTTACTGAATTCGAAATGAAGGACATTTCATTAATTGTCAATTGAATGGAATTACGCGTGCTGGTGTTCTTGTTTCAGGTCTAGAAATGCTACATGAACATAGGCGGGATGGTGATTAGCTTTTGCAACATCAGGATAAGAATAACTTCCATGGGGAACTTTTTTCCTCATTCCCATATTATCTCTCTGTAAACGGCGATATCGCGTGAGCTTGAAATAACATTAAATTATATAGGATATTGACACTTTTATCTCTTTTTTTTTGTCTTCCTTGAATAAAAAAATGAAAAATGTTGTGTTAGGTCGATATAGTGCACTTTTTAGCTGCATATAGATATTTGTTTTCAAACTTTTAAGTCTACATTTAATGCGGTCATTTTTGCTCTGATTTACATGACCATCATTTCCTAATAGTATATAGTCAAAATATAGAAAATGAGCAGAAGAAAAGAGAAAATTACTGTAAAACACTAATTTATGACGGTTACTGAATTTTTGGCGATATTGGTGGTTAAGGCAAAGACCGCTAAAATATAAGTACGCCAATATTACATACATTTGAAACATATACATATGCAACACATAACAGCGGCTCAGATAACTAAAGAGTTGTTTTTTTGTTTGGGATTTATATAGATTAGGGTAGATGCCACAATGTATAGTTAAATAGAAAAGTAAGAACACTTGTCACATATTTCACAAATTTTCTTTATTATCTATTGTCATGGTATACCATGACCGCCAGAAATTAATATATGCCAATATGTCCATTTCATTAAACCGCGAAATTTTGATACCGCAGATATTCCGTGTTTTACAATATCAGTGTTTCAGAGCATACGTTACGTACGCATCATGTTGTTTTCTGAAATGCAGTTTAAATGTATTTGTGTTTCAGGCTGAAGTCATTTGTTTTTCAGATCACCTGAGCTACAGGTTCCTTGGGAGCTTATAGGACAGGAAGGCTCTGTTGTCCATCGTCTGTCCGGCATCGACCGTCTTGGTCGTCGGTGGTCATCGTCGTACGTCCACAATTTCAAACGACTGCTCCTCTGAAACCACTATTCCGATTTTCACCAAATTACATATAGAGCTTTTAGGTCTTGCGGGAACTGTTCAAATAATCCGGGTCACATGATAAACATGGCCGCCACGCCCATGTGTGGGAAAAACAAAACATTTAAACATCTTCTTCTACAAAACTAATACGTTGTTGGCCTTAAAAAAATGATATATAGCATCGAGTACACATGCACTACCAAGATTGTTCAAATTATGATCTTTGATTGACCCTGAATTTTATACAGCAAGGTCAAATATGCTTTCTGTTGCCTTTATATGTGGGAAAATATGCTAAAAATTGATATAAACATATGATGAGTACATGATGATCTATGAGTACAAGAGGTCAAGGTCATTATTTGACCTTGAACCAGGAGGCTCATATTTTGACTATTTCAAACATCTCCGCGAAGGCCACAGGGCCAGTTGTAACCAAATTTCACAAATGCCGTATGTATTGTGCATCTGTGGGACATCATGACGGCGAACTGACATCGAAACAAAGTCATTTCGAAATTGTGTGTCCACTGGGTAGTGATTGGGGTCGCCTGAAATGGTGCCTTAAGACATGTGAATACATCAAATACTCGAATCAGCCTGTGCATTTCAGCAAATTAGACAAGAAATTTTACCTTTAGATTTTAGATTCTCCAGCTTTAATTGATCATATACGAATACAAATATTAGACGACGCAAGCTAAATACTCCGAGTATAGATAGGGACGACAGAGGCACTGTTACAATGAAAGGGGAAATATCTAGTCCCGTCTGCATCCTTCGGGCGTCGTAATTTTATTTTGAGCTGTCCTATGTTTTAAGACTTTTTTTTTTTTTACTACTTATAAAAAGTTTTTCCAGGATTTCTGTGCTTAGGACGGAGGTGCATAAAACTACCAAAAAAGAGCTATCCATGCAGCTGTGCTACAATTTTCTGGTCTCAGTTTTCCTTTTCTTTTTTTTTTATTTATTTATTGGAGTCATAATGTAGGTTGATTGCAATATAAGTGGCTTCTATTTCATATTTATCTAATTTTAAATGAACGAAATGGACACGCAAGTATCTCGGACGACATTTGATAGCAGATCCTTGATTTGTGACGTCACTCAATTTTAATGGCGTCATTAAACCGGTAATGAAACGTCGCTAGCAAACTTGACGCGCGTGACGGGAGAGGATAAGTTGCATTTTATTCTTACTCTCTGAAAGATATAAAGTTCAAAACATTTCGTGTTTTCCGTCTATTTTGAAGGCGCAATCTGTGTTTACACCCATTTTACGACCCGATAAAAACTCTGGAATGCTCTAAATTTACTTCAGATCACTGGTTAGAAAGTTTAAGAAATGAAAATTTTCTGCTATGAAGCCTAATTCGACTTGATGTTTAAAATCCGCTAAAAGTTAAAGAAAAATAATCCATCATGAGCCAGTTCATGTAGGAAAAGGAAATCATACCCTCAGGGTTCCGACCCCTGGGGCGAGACTCCCTACCCTACATATGCACACATGATGGATTGTTATAATCTCTGATTCTTTACGTCAGGCTTGTGTGACTGTAATTTAGGGAGTATGACATGTCCAGCATGTGTTGATTGTTTTGTTTAAATACGATTTTCTTTTTTTTTTTCTTCTATAGTTTACAATGAATACGATAACAGAAATTTCTCGGTAAGATCGCAACTGATAATCTCATAGTTCAAACAGTGTAACTCTCACTTTCGATTTTCACTGAAGGCATCTTATCTTTTAAAGTTTTGGGAGTATTGAAAATTATGAATGAAATTATAAATGAAACAGGAAACTTATTGTTTATTTTTTCATCGAACGAACACCGAAAGTAATATTCTCACACGTGGCGAAGCCAGTCGCTTTGAAAATACCATTTTCTGTGAAACAAAATTTGTTGTTTAACTGAAAAAGATTAAAAACAAATTCTCTATATCTGTTTCTGTGTTTCAAGCATATTACTTTTCCAGCTTGTTTTGATTTTTGTGTAAGTCGAATTGATGTGTCCCGCTGAGTTAAATCTGATTCCCGTTTATTTTTCTTTTAACTGAAGATCATTTGTGCCTTCAGGCGATACCACATGTCCAGCTGATGTAAATGTTCTTCTGTGCGCTGGAGAAATACACGCAACAAACAGTGGCACAGCATGCATGGACTGGAGTAATCTTGGAATCCCCGATTATCTGTTTCTGGTGGATAAATCAGCTGCGGTGGCCAAACACTATTGTCGAAATATGGCGGGAAGCCCTGTGCCTTTGTGTATTTCACAACAAACATATTCTACGGAATATTGTATTGAACAAATATGCCCAGGTACGTATATGTGTAAGTATTGAGACAGGCTGGGTACGAGGTTATACAACTTGAGTATAATCTCAAACTCAAAATAAAGCACACTGTTTGGCTGCTTCCGAGCATGTGCTCGGAAGCTGCCAATCAGTGTGCTATAATTTGAGTTTGATAGCGTTATAACCTCCGGGCCTGGTGTAAGCGAACAGTTAGAACCTAGCTACGGACGTTTTATCACGGCCCGCTGTATTTGAAATTCCTTACTTATTTGTCAAACGATGGCTGTATCGTTAATCCAAAAAGTCCCATTTAGGAACATAATGGTAATAATTTTAAGTGTCCCAATTTCGTTTAATTTTTACTGTAATGGATATTTTCGCTTTGCAGAGAGTAAATGGTCTCTCTTGTATCACTCATCCCTATGTCCTGACTTTACCCTTAGAGTGTGTCATTTGAAGTCCTCAAATACATTACGCTAACTAGAGCGGGGGACGGTTATTAGGATTTATAAGGCAAATAGGACGACTGATCCGAAATTTACACTCCTACGGGAAAGCTACATTACCGTTTCATATCGTTTTTTAGAATAATTTATGATAGTGTTTTAGCCGAGACAAGGAAATCTCAGGCTACTTTTCAGATTATATTTAGTCTCAAACGGGGCTTGCCGAGCATGCGACATATATGATCTGCAACCGAGCCTGGCTTTTTCGTGGTGAAATGAAATTTCCAACCATCATTGAATATGACTGCTCTATTCAATAAAACAGAAAATCACTATTTTGTTCAGCCCATTGTTATATATACCGGACAAAAAGAAATATCAAAATTATAATGTGAGAGTTTTGAAACACTGGTAAATACATATGAGCCGCGACACGAGAAAACCAACAATGTGGTTGTGCGCCAAGCGCAGATTCAGATCAGCCTGGACATCCGCACAATTTGACCATACTCTTCGCTAAAAGTTCAAAGGGTAGATAAGGGTCTAAGCTACCGCCATGCGGAGAGCGAAGACTCTGATCAGACTGGGCGGATGCCCAGGCTGATCTGAGAATGCGCTGGGCGCACAACCACATTGTTGGTTTTCTCGCGTCGCGGCTCATTTAGTGGGTCACAAACAGTGTGAGGACAATGGCATGAACCGAAGTATAAGTTTCGTGCATGAAATAGTGTTAGAAATATGAGGCAATATTACTGGGCCATAAAATATACTGTGACATAGTGTTAGTCTGAGGTCAAACATCCGGTCATACTGAGTCATAATGGCAAGCAATAATGTTGGTTCATTTAATAGTCTTCAAATAAATAAGACATAAATACTGGACCATGAAATACATGTATAGGTCGCTGTGACCTACTGTTTGTAGTGTTACCGTTTGTAAGTCAAACTGTGGGCCATACTGAGTCATTATGAGGAGAATCATGTTCGAACATCAGTCAAGATATAAGGTAAAAGCACTGGACCATAAAATATAGGCCAATATGACCTACTGTTAATTTGAGGTCAAACTTCGGGTCATACTGAGTCATTATTCCAAACAATCATGTTCGAAAATCTAATAGTCTTCAAGATATAAGGCAAAATTACTTGAGCGAAGTATTTAATTTAATGAATTTTTTTCTATATTTAATCAACCGTGAAATATAGGTCATTGCCCGATATGCATCGCTGATTCCAGTGGGTCTCCGCAGACGTATCTATGGAGCAAGTTGTTACTTAGAACCTGAGCTAAACACAACAGGTGAATATTTTTACAATGCCGCACGCGCACTACCACGCGCACGCGCACCACGCAAACAAAGGTATTACATAAACCCATAAGACAATAGAACTAGCCCACTGCCCAATATGTAAAACTACTTTCAGTAGATCTTCCCCAGATGTATCTAAGATGAGTAAGTTTGAAGACTCTAGCCCTCGTGGTTACTTGAAAACTGAGCCAACCTTGAAATATAAGTCCAAATTGCATTGTTGAGAAGCTTTATACTTTTTTATTATAAAAATACAGCAACTGTCTATGGCAATGACCGATTTTATCTGCAAAATGGCAACTCTTTATGTCAATGGCCGATTTTATCTGCAAAATGGCAACTGTCTATGGCAATGGCCGATTTTATCTGCAAAATGGCAACTGTCTATGGCAATGGCCGATTTTATCTGCAAAATGGCAACTGTCTATGGCAATGGCCGATTTTATCTGCAAAATGGCAACTGTCTATTGCAATGGCCGATTTTATCTGCAAAATGGCAACTGTCTGTGGCAATGGCCGATTTTATCTGCAAAATGGCAACTGTCTATGGCAATGGCCGATTTTATCTGCAAAATGGCAACTGTCTATGGCAATGGCCGATTTTATCTGCAAAATGGCAACTGTCAATGCCAGTGGCCGATTTTATCTGCAAAATGGAAACTGTCTATGGCAATGGCCGATTTTATCTGCAAAATGGCAACTGTCTATGGCAATGGCCGATTTTATCTGCAAAATGGCAACTGTCAATGCCAGTGGCCGATTTTATCTGCAAAATGGAAACTGTCTATGGCAATGGCCGATTATATCTGCAAAATGATTTTTGCAGATAAAATCGGCCATTGCCATCGACAGTTGCTGTATGTTCATTACCTGTTGCGAGTTAACAGCTACACTACCTACTCCCCCGGACAACCAACAATACACAATACGGGTACTATAATATCATTGTACTTCTACAGTCGATACGAGCTGGACCAAAATGACATTCAAATGTTTTAAAATTTGCCCTGTTCATACACGAAGTTTAACAATGACTAAATGTGTCAGCCATGGAAAGCCTGTTTTTTTTATTCGTTTTTTTTTTGGTTTTTGGACGCTTTTTTTTTTCTTTTTTCTCAAAATGAATTAAGTGTGGGCATGTTCGAAATAAAACTTCATCTGTTCAGACTTTAACCCATTACATTCATATTGTTTCATTAAAGGGGCATTGGCAAATAGTGAAGACTCCGATCGGACGCCACAGAACGCGGCCTTTGATTGGAATCTGCAACGTTTCCATAATCAAATGAGTGATGATTTTTTTCTAGGAATAGAAAAAAATGAAACATGTATAAGATACATGCAACCCTCAAATGATAAATGGACTGATTCAATGCATAAAGATCAAAATAATGGGCAAAAATTGGTCTACCTAGATGAACAAGATAGTGCAGCAGTATGGGTCTACAAGCAATCTTGAATGTTGCTTGCAATCAGAAAGCTATCTGGAAACTGACAACGCAATGCATGTCTGTTTACATATTTAAGTCACAAGCCGTGGCATAACTGTATAACCAACCGACCTGGGGCCTGTTTCACAACGA